>CM042844.1:5355140-5716272 GCA_023653725.1 Bungarus multicinctus
GAACAATGAACCAAGAGATAGCCACCCTGAAACCAGGGCCACAGGCTAGGAAAACAGGAGACATGAGTTCAAGTCTAATACCACTCTATAAAGCCTTAGTAAGACCAGGGTGGGATTCTACCAGTTGGCACCTATTCGCTAGAACCGGTTGTTAACATTCTAAGCAGTTTGGAGAACCGGTTGTTAGAAGAAATTCCTGGCCTAATCCTGCAAGGAAGGCAGGAAGGAAACATTCTGGGGTTGCTTACAGAAACTGCCTCTCCGTTAACCCTGATTACATTCTTGGCAGGACTAGACTTCCTGTCTCAGGAACTTCTCTGGAGTTTTTTTCCCCTCCTTTGCTGGTACTTTGCTTGTGTGGAGGGACCCTTCAAAGTTACAATGGCACTGAAAAAAGTGACTTATGACCATTTTTCACTTACGACTGTTGCAGCATCCCCACAGTCATGAGAGGCCAGGCGAGAGATGCGTGCCTTGATGTGAGTGATATTGAGTTGGCCACGCCCAGCCAATAACATGACCACCAAGCCACACCCACCAACTAAGCCACGCCTACAGAACCGATTGTTAAAAATTTTGAATCCCACCCCTGAGTAAGACCACACCTAGAGTACTGCATCCAGTTTTGGTCACCACACTATAAAAAAGTTCAGGCTTTAGAACAAGTGTAGAGAAGAGCAACCAGGAGGATTAAGGGACTGGAGGCTAAAACATAGGAAGAACGGTTACAGGAAACTGGGCCTGGCTAGTCTAGTGAAGAGAAGGACCAGGGGAGACAGGAGAGCAGTCTTCCAATACTTGAGGGGCTGCCCAAGAAAGGAGGAAGGGGTTGAGCTATTCTCCAAAGCACCTGAAGGCCGGATAAGGAACAATGGATGGAAACTGAACAAGGAGAGATTCAACCTGGAAATAAGGAGAAACTTTCTGACAGGGAGAACAATCAACCCATGGAATAGAAGTTGCCCTTGGAAGTTATGGGAGCTTCATCACTTGAGACTTTCAAAAAGAGATTGGACTGTCATTGGTCAGAAATGGTGTAGAGTCTCCTGCTCGGGCAGGGGGTTGGACTAGATGACCTACAAGGTCCCTTCCAATTCTGATTATCTGTTCATCTGTTTAAGTCTTGCCTAAGGCCAAGAAAACCAGGCTGGGTGACTTCCTTTGGGCCACTCGCCAGAAAAACAGTGAGTTCTAGTCCTATCTTGGGCACCAAACACAGCTGGGTGATTTTGGGTTGGTCCTTCTTCTGGCCCAACTCACCTCACAAAGTTGTTGTTGTTGTGGGGAAAATAGGAGGAGGAAATTGTGTTGGATATGTTAACAGAGGGAGAAAATCAAGATCTCGTGAAGTGTTAATGCCACTTTATAATGCCTTGGAAAGACCATTCTTGGAAAACTGTGCCTAGATTTGGTCATCACAATGTTTTTAAAAAAAGGATATTGAGGCTCTAGAAAGAGAGCAGAGAAGAGCAGTAAAGATGATTAAAGGACTGGAGGATAAAACATATGGAAAAACGGTTGCAGGAATTGGGCATGGCTAGTCTAGTGAAGAGAAAGACTAGGAGGGACATGATAGCAGTCTTCCAATATTTGAGGGGCTGCCACAAAGAAGAGGGAGTCAAACTATTCTCCAAAGCACCCGAAAGTCACACAAGAAGCAATGGATGGAAACTAATCAAGGAAAGAAACAACCTAGGAATAAGGAGAAACTTCCTGATAATTAATCAGGGGAATAAATTGCTCCAGAAGTTGTAGGAGCTTCGTCACTGGAGGTTTTGAAGAAGAGATTGGACAACCGTCTATCCAAAACGTTATGAGTCTCCTGCTAGAGTAAGGGGTTAGACTAGAAGACCTCCATGGTCCCTTCCAATTCTCTTCTTCTGTTATAAATTTTAAACATTTACTACTTTCAGTCCTGAACAATGTACCATAAAGTTGGCTCCTGACTTACAATCCTTCTTGAGCCCAAGAATTATAGTTGTAAGTTGGGTTGGTCATTAAGCAGATCATCATGGGACTCTGCTGATTTTACAAGTTTTTGGGTAGCAGTTGTTATGTGAACGTCACAGTCATTCAGTGAATCCATTGTCTTCATTGGGTTTTTTTTCCCCAGAAATCAGAAGGAATAGAATAGAATAGGAATAGAAATAGGAATTAGGATAGGAATTGGAATTGGAATTGGAATTGGAATTGGAATTAGAATTAGAATAGGATAGGCATAGGCATAGGGATAGGAAGGAGTGGAGTGGAGCGGAGCAGAATGGAGTGGAGTGGAATGGAGTGCAGTAGAGTAGAGTAGAGTAGAGTAGAGTAGAGTAGAGTAGAGTAGAGTAGAGTAGAGTAGAGTAGAGCAGAGTAGAACAGAACAGAACAGAATAGAAATACAGAAATAGAACAGAATAGAGAAAATGAGTAGAAAGGGAAAGGATAGAACAGAACAGAACAGAACAGAACAGAATAGAACAGGATAGGGATAGGGATAGGAATTAGGATAGAAATTAGAATAGAATAGGGATAGGGATACTGATTGTGATAGAGTAGAGTAGAATAGAATAGAATAGAAATAGAAATAAAACAGAATAGAGAAAATGAGTAGAATAGGATAGGATAGGATAGAACAGAACAGAATAGAATGAGGAACAAGGAACAAGAATAGAATAGAATAGAATAGAATAGAATAGAATAGAATAGAATAGAATAGAATAGAGCAGAGCAGAGCAGAGCAGAGCAGAATATAGAAAAAATAATAGAACAGAAAACAGAATAGAAAATGGAATAGATAATAGAAGATAGAATAGAACAGAATATAGAAAAATAATAGAATAGAATGGAATGGAATGGAATGGAATGGAATGGAAAACAGAATTTTTTTGTACTACTGGTACCATCCCATGCTGGAAAAAATATATAAGGAGTCAGGAAACCTTGCAGCTGATTGTGTATTTTCGTAACCTTCTTGTGCCTTGAGATGTGCCGAGAAGGGCCAGCCACAAGTCGGGGTCCTGCCTCTTTTGGCAAGCCGGGTTTTTTGCCCGCCACCGTAGGGCGGTCCGGTTGGATGTCTGCCTGCCCTCCACTTATCCAAAGCCAGCCACGGTTTTTAAGTGCCAGGTTTAATTGCCGCATGTCCCCAGCCCAGTGTTCTCATCTCTCGATGTTCTTGGCAGCCAGCGAAGAATAATGCCAACCCTCTTGGCAACTTTCCCCGCCTTGGGTGGGTGGGTGGGTGGGTGGAGGAGCATCCTCCACTCCACTTCCCAAGGTGACCCATGGAGAAAAGAACAAGGGCCAGCTTTTCCCCAGCCAAGCCCTTAAGCGCCACCGATGCACGACGGGAGAGAGAAATTGGGAAAGGCGCCGCCAAGATGCTGCGGTGGAAGTGAGGCGAGCAGCTGAGGGAAGGAGGGACCGCCGATTCTGGCACTCAAGTCCGCCGGGATGCAGCTTGATGGGAGACAGGGGGCACCATTTGGCCTTTCATCTCCAGAGTGCTGGACAGCATCTTCTTCGTAAGGTTAAAGGTAAAGGTTCCCCTCGCACATCCGTGCCACTCGTTTTTCCGGCTCTAGGGGGCGCTGCTCATCTCCATCACAAAGCCAAAGAAGAGCCAGCGCTGTTCGACGACGTCTCCGTGGTCATGTGGCCGGCAGGACTAAACGTCTTCGCGAGTGCACGGAACGGAACGCTGTTCCCGTCCCACCAAAGGGGTCCCTATTTTTCTACTTGCATTTCTTTTACGTGCTTTTGAATTGCTAAGTTGGGAGAAGCTGCTGGGACAAGGAACGGGAGCTCACTCCGTCACGCGGCATTAGGGATTCGAACCGCCGAACTGCCGACCTTTCTGATCAACAAGCTCTGCGTCTTAGCCCCTGAGCCACCACATCCCTTTCTTCTTTGTAAAGCGACACTATTTGGCAAAATGGGCTTCCCGCCCCCCCACCCTCCTTCAAAAAAATTTGTGATCGTAGCACACAACTAAAGATAGTTCTCAACTTACAATGGTTTATTCAAATCCTTCGAAGTGACACTGAAAAAAGTGACTTATGACCGTTTTTCACTGCTTACGACCATCACAGCTACAATCAACCCCTGGAACAGAAGTTGCCTTCAGAAGTTGTGGGAGCTTCATCCCTGGAGGCTTTCACGAAAAGACTGGACTACCCTTTGTAAGAAATGGTGTTAGGGTTTTCTGCTTGGGCCAGGGGTTGGACTAGATGACCTAAAAGGTCCCATCCAACTCTGTTCATCTCTTAAATCTGTTTAAAGTCAAGGGACTTGGTCAATGCCTTGATATGAGCTCACTGCGTATGAATAAGATCCTGGATCAAACATTGTGATCTATTCCTGGGTTGCCCCTCTTGGTGTTATACAGGCTGTCCTCGACTTGCAGTGGTTCACTTAGTGACCATTCAAAGTCGCAACGGCACTGAAAAAAAGTGAGTTACGACGACCGCTTTTCACGCTTAAGAGACCATTGCAAACGTCACCACGGTCACACGATCAAAATTCAGACTCTCGGCTATTGACTCATGTTTACGATGGCTGCGGCGTCCTGAGATCACGTGATCCCCTTTTGGGAACCATCTGACAAGCAGAACCAATGGGGAAGCCAGATTCACTTAACAACCGGGTTACCCATTTAATAAATGGAACGATTCACTTAACAACGGTGGCAAGAAAAGTAAAATGGGGCAAAACGCGCTTAACCGATATTTACAGATAACAGATAATCAGAGTTGGAAGGGACCTTGTAAGTCATCTAGTCCAACCCCCCTGCCCAAGCAGAAGACCCTAGACCATTTCTGACAGATAGGAGTCCAATCTCAACTGTTGATGCTCCCACAACTTCTGAAGGCAACTTCTGTTCCATGGGTTGATTGTTCTCCCTGTCAGAAAGTTTCTCCTTATTTCCAGGTTAAATCTCTCCTTGTTCAGTTACCATCCATTATTTCTTCTCTGGCCTTTGGATGCTTTGGAAAATAGCTTGACCCCCTTCCTCCTCTCTGTGGCAGCCCCTCAAATATTGGAAGATGCTCTCCTGTCTCCCCTGGATTTCTCTTCACTGGATTAGCCATGCCCAGTTCCTGTAACCGTTCTTCATATGCCTTAGTCTCCATTCCCCTAATCATCCTGGTTGCTCTTATCTTTACTCTTTCTAGAGTCTCAATATCTTTTTTATAATGTGGTGAACAAAACCGGATGCAGTACTCTAGGTGTGGCCTTACTAAGGCTTTATAGAGTGATATTAGCATCTCACTTGATCTCGATTGTACCCCTCTGTTAATACAACTTAGGATTGCATTAGCTTTTCTGGCTGCTGCTGCACACGGCCGGCTCATATTTAGCTGGTTGTCCACTAAGACTCCAAGATCCCTCTCACAGTTACTGCTATTGAGCCTGGTTTCACCCAGTCTATATGTGTACTTTTGGTTTTTCTTGCCTAAGTGTAGGACTTTACTTTTCTCTACATTGAATTTCATTTTGTTAGATATGGCCCAGGGTTCTAGTCTGTCAAGATCCATCTGGATCTTGAGCCTATCTTCTTGGCTATTCTTGCCAGCTTAGTATTTATTTATTTATTTACACATTTATATACCGCCCTTCTCTCAAAAGGACTCAGGGCGGTGTACAGCCAACTATAAAACATCTCCACTTTACAAAAGTTAAAAAAGATTAAATATCTTAAGGCTGCCACTAAAATTTATGCCCAACCCCAATAAATTAACAATAAAAACCCTGAATTTAAAACCCCGAAATTTAAAGCCCCAAATTCTAAAATTACATTTTAAAACTCCCATTTCAATCCAGGCCGGCCTGCTCAAAGAGCCAAGTTTTTAGCGCAAATCTGGTAAGTTCCTCTTTTATTCCCTCATCTAAGTCGTTTCACTTAGCAATGGAAATGCTGGGCTCAAACTGTGGTCGTAACTGGAGGACTACCTGTAATTCTCCTCCCACTCCTTCTGTAACTCTTCTCTACCTGCAGATTAAACTTTTACAGCCCCAGCTATAGAAATGGAGGTGTTTTTTTTTTTTCCTTGCTGTCTGGTTGAGTTTCATTCTTGCCCTGTCAGTGACCTGTGTGGGTTGGGGGTAAATTGCACCTTTTCTATATTCAGTTGCTCAGAAATTGGATGGAAATATTATAATCCTGATTTTTATGACAGGTTGCTGTCAAATACCCCATTCCCAACCTGACCTCCTCCAGAAGATCTGGTGGAACAATCTGTTGGAAATTGACCCAAAATTTCCAAAATTACTATATAACAATATCTGTAGATTTTCTCAGTCATCCAGGTCATGGTTTTCCCAAAAGTGATTTTTTTTTTTTTGCAACAGGCAACTGGTTTTTTTTCTTTTGAAGATGTTTCACTTCTCATCCAAGAAGTTTCTTCTGCTCTGACAGGACAGTGGTGGACGGAAGGATTTATATTCCTTGCAGGCAGCTGGTCATTTGCATCCATTTAGAAGGTTGTTGAGGCCACTTGGGAGTCCCAAAGGTGCTTTTTCAGGATTTTCTGGGTTTTTTTCTTTTGAAGACGTTTCAGGTTCCTGTAGTCTGCAATTTTTTCCTCTGGAAATCCATTCCTACTCTTTTTTCTTTCTTCCCTTTTCCTTTCTCACATTTATATACGTGTTGTTTGGCTATTTTAATTGTAAAATTAATAAAGGTTTTTTTTTAAAAAAAAAGAAAGGGTGTTCATCCCAAATTGTATAGCTAAAAGGTGCTTTTTCAAGAGGCAATATGGACTTTCTTGTTTTTCTTCGAAGGCATTTCGCTTCTCCTCCAAGAAGCTTCTTCCGCTCTGACAGGATGATGGGGAATGGAAGGATTAATATTCCTTGCAGACAGCTGGTCATTTGCATCCTTTTTAGAGGGTCGTTGAGGCTACTTGGAGTCCCAAGGATGCTCTTTCAGGAGGCAGCTGGATTTTCTGTTTTTTTCTTTTGAAGACGTTTCGCTTCTCACCCAAGAAGCTTCTTCAACTCTGACAGGATGATGGGGAATGGAAGGATTTATATTCCTTGCAGACATCTATCTGGTTATTTGGATTCTTTTAGAAGGTCGTTGAGGCCACTTGGAGGTTTATCTGTGTCCTCGGGGTCAGCTGAGTGGCGCAAATGCTTCCTGCGGTCTGCAATTTTTCCCTCTGGAAATCCATTCCTACTCTCTTTTCTTTCTTCCCTTTTCCTTTCTCACATTTATGTACGTGTTGTTTGTCTATTTTAATTGTAAAATTAATAAAGTTTATTTTTTTTTTTTTAAAAAGAAAAGGTGTTCATCCCAAATTGTACAGCTAAAAGTTGAGATTCTCAGTCATCCAGGTCATGCTTGTCCCCAAAGTGCTTTTTCAGGACACAATTTGGACGTTCTTGTTTTTCTTCGAAGACGTTTCACTTCTCATCCAAGAAGCTTCTTCCGCTCTGACTTGGATGGCGGGGAATGGAAGGATTTATACTCCTTGCAGACAGCTGGTCATTTGCATCCTTTTTAGAGGGTCGTTGAGGCCACTTGGAGGTTTATCTGTGTCCTCAGGGTCGTCTGTAGTGCAAATGGTTCCTCTGGTCTGCAATTGTTTTCCTCTGGAAATCCATTCCTACTCCCGCCCCATTGAAAGAGTGTCCACCCCAAATTGTATTAGCTAAAAGACTGTAGAGATTCTCCCTCATCCAGGTCATATATAACAATGTCTACAGGTGGTCCTTGACTTACAACGGTTTGAAGTTACAACGGCCCTGAGAAATGTGACTTACGACCGTTTTTCATACCGACGACCATGCACATCCCTGCGTTCGCGTGATCGAAACTGACTCATATTTACGACGGTTGCAGAGTCCTGGGGTCACGTGATCCCTTTTTGCGACCTTCTGACGGGCAGTGGGGAAGCCAGATTCACGTAACAACCGTGTGAAGTGAGTTTTGTCCCATTTATCACCCTTTCTGCCTGAAACTGTTAAGTGACTTGCTGCGGTTGTTCAGTGAATAAGGCGGTCGTTAAAGGAATCTGGCTTCCCTCATTGACTCTGCTTGTTGGAAGTTGGCAGGGAAGGTTATGAATGGTGATCGCCTGGGCCTGGGAGAGTGCAACCGTCATAAGTACATGCCAGTTGCCAAACCCCTGAAGTTTGATCGCGGGACTGCGATCACTTGAAACTTTCAAGAAGAGATTGGATTGCTATTTGTCAGAAATGGTGTAGGGTCTCCCGCTTGGGCAGGGGGTTGGATTAGATGACCTACAAGGTCCCTTCCAACTCTGATTATCTGTATCTGTAATCTGTATCTGTAATAATGCAAAACTGCTAATTATAACGGTCATAAGTGTGAAAACTGGTTATAAGTCAACTTTTTCAGTGCTTCTTTAACACTGAATGATCATTAAACCTATAACACAAAATTTGTTTCCTGATTTGCTTTGGGACATATTCCAAACCTTATATCAGATGGAACAGGCTTGTGTTTTTTAATTTATTTACTATATTTATTTAGATTTTTTTCCCCCCCAAAAAAATACTGCCTTTATTATTTTTCTTATTTACTCAAGGCAGGAAACTTAATATATCTTCTTTCTCCTATTTTCTCCACAACAAGAATTGTGTGAGGTGGATTGAGTTCAGAGAGAAAGAGACTGGCCCAAAGTCACCCACCCACCCATGCCTAAAGCAGGACTAGAACTCACCGTCTCCCAGTGACTGGCCCAAAGTCACCCAGCTGGCTTTCATGCCTAAAGCAGGACTAGAACTCACCGTCTCCCAGTGACTGGCCCAAAGTCACCCAACTGGCTTTCATGCCTAAAGCAGGACTAGAACTCACCGTCTCCCAGTGACTGGCCCAAAGTCACCCGGCCGACTCTCACGCCTAAAGCAGGACTAGAACTCACTGTCTCCCAGTGACTGGCCCAAAGTCACCCAGCCGGCTTTCACGCCTAAAGCAGGACTAGAACTCACCATCTCCCAGTGACAGGCACAAAGTCACCCAGCTGGCTTTCATGCCTAAAGCAGGACTAGAACTCACCGTCTCCCAGTGACTGGCCCAAAGTCACCCAGCTGGCTTTCATGCCTAAAGCAGGACTAGAACTCACCGTCTCCCAGTGACTGGCCCAAAGTCACCCAACTGGCTTTCATGCCTAAAGCAGGACTAGAACTCACCGTCTCCCAGTGACTGGCCCAAAGTCACCCACCCACCCATGCCTAAAGCAGGACTAGAACTCACCATCTCCCAGTGACTGGCCCAAAGTCACCCGGCCGACTCTCACGCCTAAAGCAGGACTAGAACTCACCGTCTCCCAGTGACTGGCCCAAAGTCACCCGGCCGACTCTCACGCCTAAAGCAGGACTAGAACTCACCGTCTCCCAGTGACTGGCCCAAAGTCACCCGGCCGACTCTCACGCCTAAAGCAGGACTAGAATTCACCGTCTCCCAGTGACTGGCCCAAAGTCACCCGGCCGACTCTCACGCCTAAAGCAGGACTAGAACTCACCGTCTCCCAGTGACTGGCCCAAAGTCACCCGGCCGACTCTCACGCCTAAAGCAGGACTAAACTCACCGTCTCCCAGTGACTGGCCCAAAGTCACCACTCTCACGCCTCAGACTAGAACTCACCGTCTGACTCTCCCACGCCTCTCACGCCTAAGCAGGACTAGAACTCACCCGTCTCCCAGTGACTGGCCCAAAGTCACCCGGCCCCAGACTCTCACGCCTAAAGCAGGACTAGAACTCCCACCGTCTCTCAGTGACTGGCCCATAAGTAAAACACCCACCGCCGACTCTCACGCCTAAAGCAGGACTAGAACTCACCGTCTCCCCGAGTGACTGGCCCAAGTCACCCGGCCGACTCTCACGCCTAAAGCAGGACTAGAACTCACCGTTCTCCCAGTGACTGGCCCAAAAGTCAACCCGGACTCTCACAAGCCTAAGCAGGACTAGAACTCACCGTCTCTCAGTGACTGCCCAAAGTCCCACCCGGCCGACTCTCACGCCTAAAGCAGGACTAGAACTCACCGTCTCTCAGTGACTGGCCCAAAGTCACCCGGCCGACTCTCACGCCTAAAGCAGGACTAGAACTCACCGTCTCCCAGTGACTGGCCCAAAGTCACCGTCCGACCCGCCTACTCTCACCCAACGCCTAAAGCAGGACTAGAACTCACCCGTCTCCCAGTGACTGGCCCAAAGTCACCCGGCCGACTCTCCACGCCTAAAGCAGGACTAGTCTCCCAACTCCCACCACCGTCTCCCAGTGACTGGCCCAAAGTCACCCGGCCGACTCTCACGCCTAAAGCAGGACTAGAACTCACCGTCTCCCAGTGACTGGCCCAAAGTCACCCGGCCGACTCTCACGCCTAAAGCAGGACTAGAACTCACCGTCTCCCAGTGACTGGCCCAAAGTCACCCGGCCGACTCTCCGCCTAAAGCAGGACTAGAACTCACCGTCTCCCGTGACTGGCCCAAAGTCCCCGGCGACTCTCACGCCCTAAAGCAGGACTAGAACTCACCGTCTCAAGTGACTGGCCCAAAGTCACCCGGCCGCACTCCTCCACGCCTAAAAGCAGGACTAGAACTCACCGTCTCCCAGTGACTGGCCCAAAGTCACCCGGCCGACATCTCACGCCTAAAGCAGGTACTAGAACTCACCGTCTCCCAGTGACTGGCCCAAGTCACCCTGCCGACTCTCACGCCTAAAGCAGGACTAGAACTCACCGTCTCCAGTGACTGGCCCAAAGTCACCCGGCCGACTCTCACGCCTAAAGCAGGACTAGAACTCACCGTCTCCCAGTGACTGGCCCAAAGTCACCCGGCCGACTCTCACGCCTAAAGCAGGACTAGAACTCACCGTCTCTCAGTGACTGGCCCAAAGTCACCCGGCCGACTCTCACGCCTAAAGCAGGACTAGAAACTCACCGTCTCCCAGTGACTGGCCCAAAGTCACCCCGGCCGACTCTCCGCCTAAAGCAGGACTAGAACTCACCGTCTCCCAGTGACTGGCCCAAAGTCACCCGGCCGACTCTCACGCCTAAAGCAGGACTAGAACTCACCGTCTCCCAGTGACTGGCCCAAAGTCACCCGGCCGACTCTCACGCCTAAAGCCGGACTAGAATTCACCGTCTCCAGTGACTGTCCCAAAGTCACCCGCCGACTCTCACGCCTAAATCAGGACTAGAACTCACCGTCTCCCAGTGACTGGCCCAAAGTCAACACGGCCGACTCTCACGCCTAAAGCAGGACTAGAACTCACCGTCTCCCAGTGACTGGCCCCAAAAGTCACCCGGCCGACTCTCACGCCTAAAGCAGGACTAGAACTCACCGTCTCTCACGGCCCAGTGACTGTGCCCAAAGTCACCCGGCAGACTCTCACGCCTAAAGCAGGACTAGAAACTCACCGTCTCTCAGTGACTGGCCCAAAGTCCACCCGGCATAGCGACTCTCACTGCCTAAACTAGCAGTCTCCCAGTGACTAGAATCCACGCCTAAAACAGTCTCTCTCCAGTGACTGGCCCAAAGTCACCCTGTCACGCCTAAGCAGGACTAGAACTCACCGTCTCCCAGTGACTGGCCCAAGTCACCCGGACCGACTCCTCACGCCTAAAGCAGGACTAGAACTCACCGTCTCCCAGTGACTGGCCCAAAGTCACCCGGCCGACTCTCACGCCTAAAGCAGGACTAGAACTCACCGTCTCCCAGTGACTGGCCCAAGTCACCCGGCCGACTCTCACGCCTAAAGCAGGACTAGAACTCACCGTCTCCAGTGACTGGCCCAAAGTCACCCGGCCGACTCTCACGCCTAAAGCAGGACTAGAACTTCACCGTCTCCCAGTGACTGGCCCAAAGTCACCCGGCCGACTCTCACGCCTAAAGCAGGACTAGAACTCACCGTCTCCAGTGACTGGCCCAAAGTCACCCGGCCGACTCTCACGCCTAAAAGCAGGACTAGAACTCACCGTCTCCCAGTGACTGGCCCAAAGTCACCCGGCCGACTCTCACGGCCTAAAGCAGGACTAGAACTTCACCGTCTCCCAGTGAATGGCCCAAAGTCACCCGGCCGACTCTCACGCCTAAAGCAGGACTAGAACTCACCGTCTCCAGTGACTGGCCAAAGTCACTCCGGCCGACTCTCACGCCTAAAGCAGGACTAGAACTCACCGTCTCCCAGTGACTGCCCAAAGTCACCCTGCCGACTCACGGCCTAAAGCAGGACTAGAACTCACCGTCTCCCAGTGACTGGCCCAAAGTCACCCGGCCGACTCTCACGCCTAAAGCAGGACTTAAACTCACCGTCTCCCAGTGACTGGCCCAAAGTCACCCGGCCGACTCTCACGCCTAAAGCAGGACTAGAACTCACCGTCTCCAGTGACTGTCCCAAAGTCACCGGCCGACTCTCACGCCGCAGGTCTCACCGTCTCCCAGTGACTGGCCCCAAATTCACCCGGCCGACTCTCACGCCTAAAGCAGGACTAGAATTCACCGTCTCCAACTGGCCCATCACCGACGCCTGGGACTAGAACTCAAACTGGCCAACGTCACGGCCGCTCTCAAGCCCTAAAGCAAGGACTAAGAACTCACCGTCTCCCAGTGACTGGCCCAAAGTCACCTGGCCGGCTTTCATGCCTAAAGCAGGACTAGAACTCACCGTCTCCCAGTGACTGGCCCAAAGTCACCCGGCCGACTCTTACGCCTAAAGCAGAACTGAAACTCACATTCTTCTGGTTTCTAGCCTGTTTCTTTTATCATCACACTAAAGTAGCTGAGTTCTGCACCTCAAATTCATTCTATAAAGA
This sequence comes from Bungarus multicinctus, assembly GCA_023653725.1. Lineage (NCBI taxonomy): Eukaryota > Metazoa > Chordata > Lepidosauria > Squamata > Elapidae > Bungarus > Bungarus multicinctus. The sequence goes on from CM042844.1 coordinate 5,367,909, forward strand.
TCACAAGTGCATGGAGGCCAGAGGTGTGCTAAACATTTTTTCCTTGATATGCTCCAGTGCAAAGACATTTCTCTGGTTTTTATGTAACTCGGAGAAGCATTTGAGATGTAATTCTCTCCTTGCAAGTCTGGTGTAAACCCAGACATTGTCTTGATGCTAAATTCAACGTTGCTTCCAAGAGCCTTTTAAGTATGTAATGCGTTTGGCTCCCTCTGTATAATCTTGGATAATTGCATCTCCCTCAGAAAACCTGTTTGCCTGGAGTTGTTTTTAGTTAAGCTGTCGACCTCTACAACTGCATTTTAACGGGACACGTTGCTTGCCAGTGATTTAACGCGTTGAGAAAAGCTGGGATACGGGGAATGGCGAACTATTTTAAAGCTGCTTCTTCCAAGCCTGTATTTGACTAGAATTAAAAGTATGCTGTTCTCGTTTCTTGCATCTAAACCACTTGGGGGGTTGTTTCTGCTGGAAACAATATGAAGAGTGATATTAGAAGCCGAAATCAAAGGCGAGCCACTGCCGAGGAGCGGATTCCTGCTGCGGTCAGAGGAAGGTCTGGGTGGCCCCTGCTGTGGGGAGCAACTTCGAGCAGGTGGCATCTCAGTGGCTGCTTCCCAGCTGTCTGCAGGGAGCCACCTGTGACCAAGCAGAGGAGGAAGAGAAATGGGGAAGTGGAGACCTCCCCAGGAGCCAAAAAGGGTCTCCCAGAGTGTCACGAGGTCCTGGGAGACTCATATGACTTTCCTCTCGCTATCCTGCATTTTGCAACTCCATTAAAAAAAAAAGAGAGACTGTGTTTTCCAGAGAAGAAAGGTATCTCAGCATCTTAGAAAGAAAGAAAGAAAGAAAGAAAGAAAGAAAGAAAGAAAGAAAGAAAGAAAGAAAGAAAGAAAGAAAGAAAGAAAGAAAGAAAGAAAGAAAAGGGAGTGAGAGAGAGAGAAAGAAAGAAAGAAAGAAAAGGGAGTGAGAGAGAGAGAGAAAGGAAAGAAAGAAAGAAAGAAAGAAAAGGGAGTGAGAGAGAGAGAAAGGAAAGAAAGAAAGAAAGAAAGAAAAGGGAGTGAGAGAGAGAGAAAAAGGAAAGAAAGAAAGAAAGAAAGAAAGAAAAACAATAGCTGCACACTCTCCCATCGCTTTAGGATCAACATGCTCCAACACCAGAAAAGGGAGAGAAACTTAATGTTAAGTCTTAACACAGGGAATGTGTGCATCCAATTTCCTGAATTTTGCACCATTCATTAAGCCCCAAGTGAAGCACACCACTTAATGTACATGACACATTGCATTCAAACAGAGCCGGTCGGTGGAAAATTACATCGATTTGCAATATGATCGCTATTTATTTTAGCTCTCGCCTTCCTAAACAGTGAGGCGTGTTTGGGTCTCCAAGCCCCCACCCCGCAAAAAAACAAATGGTCTACTTCTAGGAAAGTTCCCTCCCCAGCTCCAGACTCAGTGTGATGACCCAAAGGGGCATGGCACAAAGGCAACACAGGCAGATAATCAATAGGAGTCCCTCTATTAGCTTCAACTTTGCTCCCCAATGTCCTGGTTACCTTCTGGGCTGGAGAAAAACTCTCCCAGGAACAGCCTTGGGCTGCAGAGAATCAAGTCCAAAACACGGTCAACAAAAACTATAAGTCCAATCAAGGCAAAATGAGATAATTAGTCCAGCAGGGCAGGAGAAGGAATTCCAGAGGTGAAGGAACGGCAGTAATTCAACACGGTTGGTTGGATGCCAGGAACGCAGATAACCAAAGTCAATACAAGATAAACTCACAGTTTGTTCCCAGCAGACAGCTTGCATCTCTTTTGAACTCTCATTCCCAACTGTGGCTAATGAAGGGAATCAGGGCCCTTTCCTCCCCCGTAAACCACTCAACCCATGTTGCTCTCTTCTCTGAAAAGAAAGAAAGAAAGAAAGAAAGAAAGAAAGAAAGAAAGAAAGAAAGAAAGAAAGAAAGAAAGAAAGAAAGAAAGAGGCAGGGAGGGAGGGAGGGGGGAGGAGAAAAAGAAAGACAAAAAGAAAGAGAGAGAAAGAAAAATGAAAAGAAAAACCAAGCTAGAAAGACAATGGAAGAGAAAGAAAGAGAAAAAAACAAGCAAGAAAGGAAAAGAACGGAAGAGAAAGAAATGGAAAGAAAAAGACAGCATAGAAGGAAGGAAGGAAAGAAGAGGGAAGGAGGAGAAAAAGAAAGACAGAAAAAAGAAAGACAGAGAGAGAGAGAGAGAAAGGAAGAGAAAGAAAAAGGAAGAGAAAGAAAGAGAAAAAACAAACAAGAAAGAAAGAGAAAGGAAGAGAAAGAAATGGAAAGAAAAAGACAGCATGGAAGGAAGGAAGGAAGGAAAGAGAAGGGAGGGAAGGAGGAGAAAAAGAAAGACAGAAAAAAGAAAGTCAGAGAGAGAGAGAAAGAAAAAGCAGAAAAGAAAGAAAAAAGGAAGGGAAAGAAAGAAAGAAAGAAAGAAAGAAAGAAAGAAAGAAAGAAAGAAAGAAAGAAAGAAAGAAAGAAAGAGTCAGGAAGGAAGGAAGGAAGGAAGGAAGGGAAGGAAGGAAGGAAGGAAGGGAGGGAGGGAGGGAGGAAGGATAAACACCCCATCGTCATCATGTCCACCCCAAATTGCCATTGGATCAGCAGTAGCTTCAATCTAGATTGTCAAGGATCATACAGACCGCATTGCAGTAATCCAATCACGAGATAACAAGCCATTGTTAACACCTATTATGGCTTATTAGCATAAATAATAATTATCTTTGATTCACTCAGCAGTAGAAATTACTGCCCCTAATCAATTATTGTTCATTTCTTGCAACAACAACAACAACAATAATAAATCCCATCAGATAGAAAAATTGTAAGGCAAGAACTACGTGTAGAGTTTTATCATGCAGGTAAATATCAGCCTAACTTTTGCAATAGCTGCCTGCTTATCCTCAATTCTGGTTCCCTCCCCCTGCTCCATTTTTCTGGTTAGAGCGAAATAAAACCTGAATTGCAGTCCATCACCAAATGACAGGAGTGGTTTTTCACAGCATTATTCCTTTTTTTGAAAAAAAAAAAAATTACTCCAATTGTCTCCATCAAATATCCACTTTCAGGGAAAAGGTCCTTTGAGGAAGTCAAGCCATTGTCTATGTTCTCTGCGTGACAAAAAGTTTTGAGCCTTCTCTATCAAAATGGCAGAATACAAGAGAATATTTGTAGCTCAGAGTTGAACTGAACTTAGTTTTTCTTGCGGACACTTTATAACCCAACTAGGTAACATCATCAGTACTAGGGAATATGGGGCTTGCTTCCTATTTATATACAGCAGTTGGGGATGTTTTATTTTTTATTTATTTATTTTTTATTTGTCAATTGCTTACAAGATAATAAGTATAAGTAAAAATATAGTTATGAATACATGGGTACATATAAGGAATATATATATATAAGAAACATATATAAGAAACAATAGGACAGGGACGGTAGGCACGATTGGTGCACTTATGCACGCCCCCTACAGACCTCTTAGGAAAGGGGTGAGGTCAATAGTAGACAGTCTAAGGTTAAAGTTTTGGGGGTTTGGAGAAGAAACCAGAGTCAGGTAGAGTATTCCAGACATTGACCACTCTGTTGCTGAAGTCATATTTCCTGCAATCAAGTTTGGTGCAATTAACCTTGAGTTTGTATCTATTGTTTGCTCTTGTATTGTTAGAGTTGAAGCTGAAGTATTCATTGACAGGTAGGACATTGCAATGTATGATTTTATATACTATACTTAGATCGGACCGAAGGCGGCGTAGTTCTTTCTTTCCAACTTGGTATGTAGCTTAAGAGGGGTATTGTTTTCTGCTTGTCTGGTATTAATCCCTGCTTATCCAGTATACCAATAGAAGAGTGTATTTGCAGCTCAGGATTGAACTGAGGGGTTCTTGGTGCTCTCTGAGCTTGGTTGTTCTTGCAGACGTTTCATCACCCAACCAGGTAACATCATCAGTGCTAGGGAGTGTGGGTTTTGTTCCCTATTTATATATAGTAGCTTGCCCTACCAGTGTTGGTGGGGAATGTGGTTTTCACCTTGGCGATCCTTGATTTAGGGTATTGCTTTCTGCTTGACTGTTTGTCTGGTAATAATCCCTGCTTATCTAGGTATACCAATAGAAGAGAGTTGTTGTGGTTCACCGGCAGAAGGTGTGGACGGCTGAGGTCTCGGAGAGCGAGGACTGAGATGAGGGGCCTGCATGTGATGCAGGGATGGGGCCAGGACCATCAGGGAGGGGAGTGCTGCCTTCGGAGATTGTGGAGGCTGGCAGCAATGATGAAGAGGTTCCTGAGGAGCCTGTGTGCATGTGCGTGCAGAACTGCTCAAAGGAAAGAGCAGCTGCAGCAGCATGGGCGACTCGGAAGTAAGGAAGTAATGGTCCCTCCCTCAAGAGATAAAAGCCAGCTGAGAAACCGGAGTTCTTTGCAGGAAGCAAATAAGTTTTTGCACTCAAGCCTTGTGGATGTTCGGACTGTCTTAGTTTGTGTTTGAAGACTCTTTGTGTTTGAACTATTTCTTGGCAACTTTATCTAGAGTTCTTGGCAGCCTTGCACCACCTTGCCAAGGCTCATTCTTATCAGAGACAATGAGTTTGAAACAGCCTTTTAACCGGGAAGGAACGGAATTCGTAAAGAATCATTAAAAGGTTTTGCTGTTACCTCCGTTTCGTGTTTGTTTCCTTGGAACAAGGTTTGGGTCAGAACCAGAGTATTTGTAGCTCAGGGTTGAACTGAGGGGTCCTTGGTGCTCTCTGAGCTTGGATGTTTCATCACCCTACCAGGTAACATCATTAGCGCTAGAAGTGTGGGGTGTGCTCTTGTTTATATACAATAACATGCACTGCCAGAGTTGGGGATGATGTGTTTTTTTTCACCTTCGTAGTGCCTTGATTTAAAACCTTGATATTGTTTTCTGCTAGATTGCTTGTCTGGTACTAATCCCTGCTTATCTAGATATTTTACATATTCTATACAGGGATGGGATTCAAATTTTTAACAACCGGTTCTGTGGGCGTGGTTTAGGTGGTGGGTGTGGCTTGGTGGTCATGTGACTGGGTGGACATGGCTAGGTGGTCATGTTATTGGCTGGCAACTCAACATTGCCAACTCAACATCACTCACATTGAGGGACGCATCTCCTCGTCTGGCCTCTCATGATTGTAGGGATGCTGCTACAGTTGTAAGTGTGAAAAATGGTCATAAGTCACTTTTTTCAGTGCCATTGTAACTTTGAATGGTCCCTCCACACAAGCAAAGTACCAGCAAAGGAGGGGAAAAAAACTCCAGAGAAGTTCCTGAGACAGGAAGTCTAGTCCTGGCCAGAATGTAATAAGGGTTAACGGAGAGGCAGTTTCTGTAAGCAACACCAGAATGTTTCCTTCCTGCCTTGCTTACAGGATTAGGCCAGTAATTTCTTCTAACAACTCGTTCTCCAAACTGTTTAAAATGTTAACAACCGGTTCTAGCGAATAGGTGCAAACTGGTAGAATCCTACCCGATTCTATACCAGCGATGGCTAACCTTTTCGTCGTTGTGTGCCAAAAGTGTGTGCGTGTGTGCATGCCTGCACCCATAATGCAATGCGCATGCAACACCCGCTGCCCCTACACATGCGTGCATGACCCCTGTGCACTTCCACACCTCTGTGCAAGTGTGCGCAACCCCCCACTTGCCATGCTCCTTGTGCACGCTCGCGCATCTCTTGGGTGTGCCCTGCCCCCCTGCACATGCACGGCAGATACCCGACAATCGGCTGGGTGGCAGGAGGCGCATACACAGCGGATCAGTTCCGGGCGACGGCTCATGTGCCAGCAGAAATGGCTCTGCGTGCCACTTGTGTGATAGGTTCGCCCTCACGGTTCTATACCAATATTTATTAATTTATTCAAATTTGTATACCACCCGCTCTCCCTAAGGACTCAGAGTGGTTCACAGTGAGATAAAAACATATAAATACAAATATAATAATTTTTTAAAATAAATTAAAAGAATTAAATAGATAGGCTTTAAAAGATTAAGAGAGGGGAATTAGAAAAGTTAAAAACCATTTAAAAGCCGAATTTATAACCATTTTATATAACTCTAGGCCAGACCGGCTAGATGGAATAGGTGGGATTTTAGTGCGCGCCGGAAGGTCAACATGTCGGGGATGGTCCTTATCTCCAGGGGCAATTCGTTCCAGAGGGAGGGGGGTCTCAGAGAGAAGGCCCGAACCCTCGGGGCCGTCAGCCATCCAGCCGTTGGTACCCCAAGGAGACCCGCTCTATGAGAGTGCATGGTCGGCGAGAGACTGATGGTGGCAGCAGGCGGTCCCGTAAGTACCCAGGTCCCAAGCCATGGAGCGCTTTAAAGGTGGTCACTAACACCTTGAATCGCACCCGGAAGGCCACCGGGAGCCAATGCAGCTCGTGCAAAAGTGGTGTAACATGGGAGCTCAGAGGAGCCCCCAAGACCACCCGCACGGCTGCATTTTGCACCAGCTGGAGCCTCCGGGTGCTCTTTAAGGGGAGCCCCATGTAGAGAGCATTGGCATAATCCAGCCGGGAGATGACGAGGGCGGATGTGACCGTGTGAAGTGCGTCCCGATCCAGAAAGGGATCGTGTAGAAGTAATAATAGAAGTAAATATTCGTAGCTCAAGGTTGAACTATGGGGCACCCATGTGCACGGATGAGGTTACCTACCGTAGTTGAGTAACGAAACAACTGCAAGAAAACAAGCAAGGTCAGAGAACATTAAGGACCCCACACCCCAAAACACATTTTTCTTCCAGTAAATTCTGAAAGAGGATATTACAAAAAAAAAAAACTGGCAGGGAGTGAATCTCTAACGGTAGCACCGTTTGATCCAGGAGCAACTTCCTTTGCTAAAGACCACTGGATGGACAAGCCTACATTCGTGGCTTGGGTAGAGTTAGGCTTTCGTGTCTACGTTCATTTCTGAATGCAGGCAGCATTTTGGAAACAGCCTTAATCTGAGTGCTTGAACGAAGCTGGCTTGTTGATGCAAATTATAAATTCCTCAGAAAGGTTGGGCTTGCCAGAAACAGCAAACCCAGGTTTAGCTCTAACCAAGGTTATTCTGTTGTGCCGCTGCTGTGATTTCAGCCTGGTTGTGTGCATTGTGAGAACATACAGGTTGTGCTTTGACATGGAAGATCCTGTCATAAGAAAGATTTTTTTAAAATGAACACTCCTTGGAACAGAGAGGTAAAGTGAGATAATTAGGAACAGGTTTGTAACCAGGGGTGAGATTCTACCAGTTGGCGCTTATTCACTAGAACCGGTTGTTAACATTCTAAGCAGTTCGGAGAACCGGTTGTTAGAAGAAATTCCTGGCCTAATCCTGTAAGGAAGGCAGGAAGGAAACATTCTGGTGTTGCTTACAGAAATTGCCTCTCCGTTAACCCTTATTACATTCTTGGCAGGACTAGACTTCCTGTCTCTGGAATTTCTCTGGAGTATTTTTTCCTTCCTTTGCTGGTACTTTGCTTGTGTGGAGTGACCATTTAAAGTTACAATGGCACTGAAAAAAGTGACTTATGACTGTTTTTCACACTTACGACTGTTGCAGCATCCCCACAGTCATGAGAGGCCAGGCGAGGAGATGCATGCCTCGAAGTGAGTGATGTTGAGTTGGCCACGCCCAGCCAATAACTTAACCAAGCCATGTCCACCCAGTCACATGACCACCAAGCCATGCCCGCCGCCTAAGCCACGCCCACAGAACCGGTTGTTAAAAATTTGAATCCCACCCCTATTTGTAATGTTTGACATAATAGCGGTGTTCCAAATTTTGAGGGGCTGTCCCAAAGTAGTGGGGGTCAAGCTATTTTCCAAAGCACCCAAAGGCAGGAGAAGAAGCAATGGAAGGAAATTAATCCAGGAGAGAAGAAACCTAGAATTAAGGAGAAATTTCCTGACAGGGAGAACAATTAATCAGTGGAAAAGCTTCCTTCTAGCAGTTGGTGCCCCATCACTGGAAGTTTTAAAGAAGAAATTGGACAACCGTTTGTCTGAAACGGTACAGGGATTCCTGCCTGAGCAGGGGGTTGGACTAGAAGACCTCCAAGGTCCCTTTCAATTCTCTTATTCTGTCATTTTTCTTAGCAGATCAAAGCTAAATACAATCAACCCATGGAACAGAAGTTGCCCTTCGAAGTTGTGAGAGCGCCATCCCTTGAGACCTTCAAGAAGAGATTGGACTGCCATCTGTCAGAAATGGTGTAGGGTCTCCCGCTTGGGCGGGGGGGGGGTTGGACTAGATGATCTATAAGGTCCCTTCCAACTCTGATGATCTGTTATCTGTTATCTGATACAAGCCTTGAACAAAGCTTTTGGTAAAAAAAAAAAAATCATCCAAAGGTTTAATCGCTGCGTAAAATCCTTACCTTCTCTCTTCCTGATCCCCTTGGCAAAAGCAACGCTAGAAAATGTGCATGTTGTTTACACAATTTTGTCTGTTTATGGAGAAGCGTCATTTGCTGGGGAGGTTTGAGGTCCGGTTGCCTGGTTTTTGGATAATGCTGCTGTGCTTTGGAAGGACTTTTTTCACTTAACAGAGTAAAGGCGAGGGATGAAGCAATGTGTAAAAATAGTAAAATCTGGCACTACCTCCAAAGAGTCAGAGCAAAAACTAAAGCAGCGTTTTTCAACCTTGGCAACTTTTAAGATAGGCGGACTTCAACTCCCAGAATTCCCCAGCCAGCTGCCAAACTGAAGCCCTTACCCCTAAAACAAGTTTCCTCTGCTTCTTAACTGCATTCACAGAACATGCTAGCTGAATAGCAATAGCACTTAATGTATCGCTTTATAGTGCTTTACAGCCCTCTCTAAGCGGTTTATAGAGTCAGCATAAGGCCCCCAACAATCTGGGTCCTCATAGTTTATTCAATTGACTAAGTTTTCTATGTTTTGAAAAGGTGGCTAATATGGTGCTTCTATATGTTGTGGAAATCCAGTCACTCTTTTATTTTTATTTATTTCTTTGTATCCTACCTTTATGGTTTTTGCAAATAACTCAAGGCAGCTAACACGTCCAACATACCTTCCTCCTCCTATTGACTCAACAACAACGACCTTGTGAGGTGGGTTTGGCTGAGAGAGAAGAACTTCCCCAAGATCACCCAGCTGGCTTTTATGCTTAAGGCAGAACTAGAACTCCCCGTCTCCTGGTGATTGGCCTAACGTCACCCAGTTGGCTTTCATGCCTAAAACAGGACTGGAACTCACTGTCTCCCAGTGATTGGCTCAAAGTCATCCAGCCCTTTTTCATGTCTAAGATGGGACTAGAATTCTCTGTTTCCAAGTGATTGGTCCAGTCTCCCAGCCGGTTTTCATGTCTAAGGTGGGACTAGAACTCACAAACTCCTGGTGATTGGCTCAAAGTCACCCAGCCGGTTTTTATGTCTCAGGTGGGGCTAGAACTCACAAACTCCTGGTAATTGGCTCAAAGTCACCCAGCCGGTTTTCATGTCTAAGGTGGGACTAGAACTCACAAACTCCTGGTGATTGGCTCAAAGTCACTCAGCCGGTTTTCATGTCTAAGGTGGAACTAGAACTCACAAACTCCTGGTGATTGGCTCAAAGTCACCCAGCCGGTTTTCATGTCTAAGGTGGGGCTAGAACTCACAAACTCCTGGTGATTGGCTCAAAGTCACTCAGCCGGTTTTCATGTCTAAGATGGAGCTAGAACTCACAAACTCCTGGTAATTGGCTCAAAGTCACCCAGCCGGTTTTCATGTCTAAGGTGGGGCTAGAACTCACAAACTCCTGGTGATTGGCTCAAAGTCACCCAGCCGGTTTTCATGTCTAAGGTGGAGCTAGAACTCACAAACTCCTGGTGATTGGCTCAAAGTCACCCAGCCGGTTTTCATGTCTAAGATGGAGCTAGAACTCACAAACTCCTGGTGATTGGCTCAAAGTCACTCAGCCGGTTTTCATGTCTAAGATGGAGCTAGAACTCACAAACTCCTGGTGATTGGCTCAAAGTCACCCAGCCGGTTTTCATGTCTAAGATGGAGCTAGAACTCACAAACTCCTGGTGATTGGCTCAAAGTCACCCAGCCGGTTTTCATGTCTAAGATGGAGCTAGAACTCACAAACTCCTGGTGATTGGCTCAAAGTCACCCAGCCGGTTTTCATGTCTAAGATGGAGCTAGAACTCACAAACTCCTGGTGATTGGCTCAAAGTCACTCAGCCGGTTTTCATGTCTAAGATGGAGCTAGAACTCACAAACTCCTGGTGATTGGCTCAAAGTCACCCAGCCGGTTTTCATGTCTAAGGTGGGACTAGAACTCACAAACTCCTGGTGATTGGCTCAAAGTCACCCGGCCGGTTTTCATTTCTAAGGTGGGACCTGTCTCCAGATGATTGGTCCAAAGTCACCCAGCTGAAATTCATGCTTAATGTGGACTAGAACTCACAAACTCCTGGTGATTACACCAAAGTCATCCAGCCAACTTCCATGCTTGAGATGAGACTAGAACTCAGGGTCTTAACCACGAGATCAAATTGGCTACTTTTCGTTGTTCATTCATAGAAACTGAACATGAACAACCTGGTCTCAACCTCCTAATTTATTTATTTAGTTATTTCATTTATATGCCGCCCATCTCACTGTTAACAGCGACTCTGGGCGGCTTACAGAATAATACAAAGTTTAAAAAAGTCAACACAAACTTAAAATGAAGAAGATTAAATAAGCAGACGAAGATTTTTAAGCAGACCTCTTGGCAATAACCAACCATAACTATTTTCTTTTGGAAAGAGAGAAAGCCTAAGGGTTCTTCACGGAACATTTAATTCTATGGTGGGTCTTATTACAGCGTACCGGTTATTAAAGAAAAGTTCCCATTTCAGCACATTCTTTAAAGCTTATGATCTGGATAACTTCTCAGCCTTGGCTCAGGAAGTCTCAAGAATGGCTGGCTGGGGAATTCTGGGAGTTGAAGTCCCCAAATCTTAAAAGTGGCCAAAGTTGAGAAACACTGGGATGGACAAACTTTTGTGCATACAGAGTCACAAATGTGAGAAGGGCAGCTAGATACATCCAATAAATAAATACTGCAATTCTATGGAACATGAAGAAAGCCAGTCCTTTCTTCTCATGGGAAAATCAAGCTCAAGTGGAAGCTGTTTTCATGGATGGGACACCATCAGGAGATGCCAACATGAGACCGGGAAAACAGAACAAGAGTAACACACAACCTTTTTCACTGGTGGTCAAATATGCTGGCTGGGGGAATGCTGGGAGTTGAAGTCCAATTGGCTTAAAGTTGCAGAGGTTTGAGAAACCTGGATGAAGTTCTAATTTTGGGGTGTTATTTTGGTGTTCTGGGAAGTCCAAGAGGCAAAACCAAAGCAAAACAAAAACTCAAAAAAACCAGGCATTGCGAATGCTGCACTGGTTTAAAACATTCATCGTCTCTCTTTAAAAAACTGTTAATATTACAACAATAGTGAAAAAACTGACTATGATTATTTTTCATACTTAACAATCGTTGCAAAGTCATGTGAGAGCAATATTAATGGGGCAAGCATATAAAATGTAGACAGTTAGCACCCAACCCTCTCCTAGAATGAAATATTTTGAGAAATATTAAAAAGGCAGAATAGGATATTTCCCTGGGTGATAAGTTTTTTTAGAGGGAGAAAGCAGCCCCTACCTTTCTTAATAGCCCTCAGCACTTAAGAAATAAACAGCTTACTGAAAGAAGCCAAATATCTAGGTAGCTCTATTCATAGGTAAAATACTGCAGGCAGAAATCCATTCAGGGCAGAATATTTTGAAACAAAGGCAGTGATAGGACTAGCCCTCACTCAAGATCCAAACCGGGACAAAGCTATTAAGCCATCATAGGAATTGGCCAACACCCTTTCAGAACACAAGCCCCTTCACTGCATCTCAGTTGCACGCACCCGCAGCAAACTTCAACCAAATTTGGCTCAAAGTCCTAGGATTTGTTCATGGTCCCATGGACATCTGACAACAGCCAACAGAATACATGTTCTTGGAAAAACTCAAGTGCCAAGCCCAAGAGAAGATATAAATACCCCTCACTCTCAGCTCCATGTGGTCAGCTGCCCTGAACTACCCATGTGCTTCTGCTTCATCATTAAACCATCTTTCCAATCAGCATCCAGCCGCCATTTTGTCTCCAATGCCTTTCTCCCAGCTTGGAACTGAACCAGATGGATATTTCCTCCAACAAAACAGAGAGCAACATTCCACCCCACTTCTAGTACTGATGATGTTTGGATAATAATAATAATAATAATAATAATAATAATAATAATAATAATAATAATAGCTGGCTGAGGAATTCTGGGCATTTGAAGTCCACGCATCTAAACATTGCCAAAATTGAGAAATACTGTTGTAGAATTTCTGGGGGTGCTCAACTTCCTAAACCCTCCCAACTCCCTCACAGCCCTCAAGGTTGTTTGAATAGGTATATGCAGGGCACAGATCTTGGACCAGTACTGTCCTCGTATGTGGAAGGGACCCCCAATCATTTGTTTCTCTACTGAAGAGCTTGTGGCAACTTCAAGTTTCTGCTAACACGGGGTGGGCAACAATGGCTCCTTTATGAGCTGTAGACTTCAAATCCCAGAATTCCTAAGACAGTCATGCTGGCTCAAGAATTCTGGGAGTTGAAGTCCACAGTTCCTGAAGGGGTCATAGTTGCCTACCCTTTTTACAATCTCTAGACTTCCAACTCCCAGAATTCCCAAGACAGCTGCCTTGGGAATTCTGGGAATTGAAGTCCAGAGGCCATAATTGCTCTCCCCTTTCCTGATTTTGTAGACTTCAATTCCCAGAATTCCTGAGACAGCTACGAGGGGCCAACTCCCAGAATTCCTAAGACAGCCATGCTGGCTCAGGAATTCTGGGAGTTGAAGTCCACAGTTCTTGAAGGGGCCATAGTTGTTTTCTTTATTACCTGTAGACTTCAACTCCCAGAGTTCCTGATAGCCATGCTGGTTCAAGAATTCTGGGAATTGAAGTCTACTAGTCACGAAGGGGCCATAATCGCCCACCCTTTCCTGATCTGTGGACTTCAACTCCCAGAATTCCTAAGACAGCCATGCTGCCTCAGGAATTCTGGGAGTCGAAATCCAGAGGCCATAATCACCCTCCCTTTTCCTGATTTTGTAGTCTTCAATTCCCAGAATTCCTGAGACAGCCACGAGGGACCAACTCCCAAAATTCCTAAGACAGCCATGCTGGCTCAGGAATTCTGGGAGTTGAAGTCAAGAGGTCCTGAAGGGGCCATATAACCGCCCACCCCTGTACTAACAAGTGATTGACGTCATTCTTTTCCTGACAATTTCATTTGTGTTAGCCCGAGAGCTGCTCGTCTGCTGCTGCAATTGAAGCAAATGTTCTCCATTTATCTATGTCACGGCCTCTCAGATCTCCGAAGCAGATGATCCCGGGGCTTCTAAATCCAATTTTTTTTTTTTTTTTTTTGCAGATTCAATCTCCGTTGCAGAACAGGGTGGGTTAAACGGCCCCCCTCTCCTGTGATTGCGCCCGAGCCTGGCAACTTAATTTAATGAAGTGTGAGGCTTTTTTTATGTGCTTTTAATTACATCGTGATAATTAACATTATGGACCCTCAGCCCTGATTACTCCTGCCCTGTGCCAGCCGAGCTGCCTGTTTGTAAATATAATTAACCACATCCTGGCACTGTTGCCACCCCACACCTGCAATGCTGGAGAAATCCTGGCACTGTTGCAGAAGTTTTCTTTTCAGGATTAACGGTTGAACGGCTAGAAGAGAGAGGGAAAAAAAGGCACGGGAGATTATTTCAGTATATGATTGCTGCGGGGAGATCATTGCATAAAAAAGATCAGCGCTACCCACCATGGAGGAATGGCTGGTGAAACGCACAAGATCTTGCTGAGATGGATAAACCAAGTTCTTTGATTAAAGAGAAGACACTTATCTACATTTATTGACGGTTTGAAACCACTTATGGATTATTTGCATAAAGATGACAACCACTGAAGGGGTGATTTATGGTTTTGATGATGAGGCAGGATAGATTATAGAAAGAGGAGGACGATAAGTCTATTGTAAAGTAACTTTAGAGAGAGCGGGGGTGAAAATATACAGCAATTGTATTTGGAACTGCTGAGGAAAATATTAGAAGCCACTGGTTTATGTCATTTCTTTTTTTCCCTGTTTAGTTTTCTTTAACAATATTGCTTTTCTTGTACATTTTTGCTTTCTCCTTGCTTGTTTTTCTGTTTTCTTTTGTACACGTTTGTATTAACTTTATATTTAAAAAAAAGTTTTAGGAAAAATTACAGACATGTACATCTATGGACATTCTTAGTCATCACTCTTGTCCCAACAGTGTTTTTTCAAAAGGCAACTGGAGTTTTGTTTCGCTGAAGATGTTTCACTTCTCATCCAAGAAGCTTCTTTAGTTTTGATTAAATGGTACAGGAATGATGGATTTATACTGCAAGGAATATACAAATCCTTCTGTCCTCCACCATTCAGTCAAAACTGAAGAAGATTATTGGATGAGAAATGAAACATCTTCAAGGAAAATATAGATATTTGTAATTATCTGTCTGTCTGTCATGTGTGAACAAGTGTGTATGTGAGACAGAAAGGAAAAAATAAGGAAGCAAAGAATGGAAGGAAGGAAGAGAAAGAAAGAAAGAAGACAAGATGTTATGAGTGAAATTTGGTTATTATACTTGAGAATATAAAGAACCAAACTGTAGCCATTTTGTGCTCGCAGGTTGAATGTTTAAAGCTCAGAACAGTTATGAAATGTGTTTTCTGCTAGGAATAATACAATATCGTATTACTATTTATTTGGCATAACTTAAGAGGTATGTTTCAGGGCGATCTGACATTATAAATGTCACATTAAGGAATATTAATGTTTTCTTATAATTTTCTGGAATTTGAAAAACGGGAAATCTGAAAAAATTAGAAGTTTTCCATGGAAGGTTGTATAACGTCCATACATGGAAAAAGGAAGTGTTATGTAACCATGTGATTTGATAAACCTATATAAGTTGTATTCACTAAATGGAAGGCGTCTCCTTCCTCTTAAAAAATGTTTTTTTTTTCTGGTGTATAGGAGTCCATACTGCAGTATTTTCCCTAATAAAGCATCTTACGGATCAGATTATCAAAAGTCTGTTGTTTCATGTTTATATGCTTATAACACAAGAGAAAGAAAGAAGGAAAGAAAGGAAGAAGAGAAAGAAAAGAGAAAGGAAGAAGAAAGAGAAAGGAAGAGAGAGAAAGAAGGAAAGAAAGCAGGAAAAAGAAAGGAAGGAAAGAAAGAAGAAAAGGAGAGTACAAGAGAAAGAAGGAGAGAAGGGAGAGAAAGAAAGAAGGAAAGAAAGAAAGAAAGAAAGAAAGAAAGAAAGAAAGAAAGAAAGAAAGAAAGAAAGAAAGAAAGAAAGAAAGAAAGAAAGAAAGAAAGAAAGAAAGAAAGAAAGAAAGATATAAATAGACAGCAAGCCTGGAGTAATAGAGGGATTTATTGGATTCTCTCCATCCTTTGATTTTTCCGCTAATGGAACAGGCTAGGATTAGTCACAAAAAAATCCTAGTCATGGATAAATATGTCAGCTAAAGTTATCAGTCATCCCGGTAGAGCTGTCTGGGAGTTGAGTCATGGCAAGCGCCCTTTTTCTTTTCTATTTTCGGGTTGAAATGTTTCGCTGGTGACCCAAACAGGAGCCGAGGAAGGAAGAAGCTACTTGAAGAAGCCAAACCGAAAAGACCAGAAGCCGCTTGCCACAACTCAATTTCTAGTCAAGGCTCTCCCCCTTCCCAAATTTTTTTTGGGGGTCCTGCAGAGGTCCTCCAGTGAGTCTCAGAAATGTTCCCTTCTAGCTGGCTGGGGGATTCTGGGAGTTGAAGGCCACAAGCCTTAAAGGCTGGCTGGGGGATTCTGGGAGTTGAAGGCCACAAGCCTTAAAGGCTGGCTGGGGGATTTGGGCCACAGCCTTAAAGGGGGGGGGGATTCTGGGAGTTGAAGGCCACAAGCCTTAAAGGCTGGCTGGGTTCTGGGATTCTGTTGAAGGCCACAAGCCTTAAAGGCTGGCTGGGGGATTCTGGGAGTTGAAGGCCACAAGCCTGCCTTGGCTGGCTGGGGTTGAAGGCCACAAGCCTTCTGGGAGTTGAAGGCCACAAGCCTTAAAGGCTGGCTGGGATTCTGGGAGTTGAAGGCCACAAAGCCTTAAAGGCTTAAAGGCTGGGGATTCTGGGAGTTGAAGGCCACAAGCCTTAAAGGCTGGCTGGGGGATTCTGGGAGTTGAAGGCCACAAGCCTTAAAGGCGGCTGGGGCATTCTGGGACTGGCTGGGGGGATTCTGGGAGTTGAAGGCCACAAGCCTTAAAGGCTGGCTGGGGGATTCTGGGAGTTGAAGGCCACACCTTAAAGGCTGGCTTTCTGGGAAAGGCCACAAGCCTTAAAGGCTGGCTGGGGATTCTGGGAGTTGAAGGCCACAAGCCTTAAAGGCTGGCTGGGGATTCTGGGAGTTGAAGGCCACAAGCCTTAAAGGCTTAAAGGCTGGCTGGGGGATTCTGGGAGTTGAAGGCCACAAGCCTTAAAGGCGGCTGGGGGAAGTTGAAGGCCACAAGCCTTAAAGGCTGGCTGGGGGATTCTGGGAGTTGAAGGCCACAAGCCTTAAAGATTCTGGAGTTGAGGCCACAAGCCTTAAAGGCTTTCTGGGAGTTGAAGGCCACAAGCCTTAAAGGCTGGCTGGGGGATTCTGGGAGTTGAAGGCCACAACCTTAAGGCTGGGGGGATTCTGGGAGTTGAAGGCCACAAGCCTTAAAGGCTGGCTGGGGGATTCTGGAGTTGAAGGCCCACAAGCCTAAAGGCTGGCTGGGGGATTCTGGGAGTTGAAGGCCACAAGCCTTAAAGGGGAGTTGAAGGCCACAAGCCTTAAAGGCTGGCTGGGGGATTCTGGGAGTTGAAGGCCACAAGCCTTAAAGGCTGGCTGGGGGATTCTGGGAGTTGAAGGCCACAAGCCTTAAAGGCTGGCTGGGGGATTCTGGGAGTTGAAGGCCACAAGCCTTAAAGGCTGGCTGGGGGATTCTGGGAGTTGAAGGCCACAAGCCTTAAAGGCTGGCTGGGGGATTCTGGGAGTTGAAGGCCACAAGCCTTAAAGGCTGGCTGGGGGATTCTGGGAGTTGAAGGCCACAAGCCTTAAAGGCTGGCTGGGGGGTTCTGGGAGTTGAAGGTCACAAGTCTTAAAAGGCTGGCTGGGGGATTCTGGGAGTTGACGGCCACCAGTCTTAAAGTTGCCAAGGTTGGAGTCCTTCTAAAAGGAAACTCGGATTTTTCTCCCTGGCTCCCTAATGGGAGCCATTTTCTCCATCCCAGCGGAAGCCGCTGAATTTCGCCATCGGCTCCGGACTTTTAATAGGGAGCCATTCATCAATGCCAACACAAAAAGGCCCGTCTTGGCATGAAACCACAAGCTAATATATTTCTCTGCAATGATGGCAGCCCCTGCAGCCACCCCACCCCCATCCCAAACCTCCTACAAGCAGTAGAGCCAGGCTCGTGAGTCCTGTCACTCCGATGGTTATGTGGGGGAATTGCTAGCTTAAATGACAGGTCCATCCTTCCCCCCCCCCAACAACTCCTGGGATACCTATCAACCGGGCCCCTCCCTCCATTTGGAAATTTCTCCTCACGATTCCCCATACCTGGGAATAAAAGTTACAAAATGACTAAGCTGCAGCTTCTTTTTCTATTTTTAAGCTATTTAACAATTGGTAAAAAAAAAAAATTAAAAGAAGAGATCGAACAGCCATTTGTCTGACATGGCACAGGGTCTCCTGCTTGTGCAGGGGGTTGGACTAGAAGACCTCTGAGGTCCCTTCCAATTCTGTGATTCCGTTATATATACACAGGTATTCCTCGTCTTACAGCTACAATCGGGAGCGGAACCAATCCCGACTTGGTGGTTTCCCGTTCTGGGCCATATCCAGGTAGTCCTCGGCTTACGACAGTTCATGGAGTGACCGTTCGAAGTTACAACGGTGCTGAAAAAAAGTGACTTAGGACTGTTTATCACACTTATGACCATTGCAGCCTCCCTGTGCTCATGCCATCAAAATTCAGATGCTTGGCAACTGACTCCTATTTATGACGGTCGCAGTGTCCCAGGATCACGTGTGTTGTGGCCCGCCAGCAGCCAGGGGAGCTAGCAACAATAGTGAGGAGGTTGGGGAGGAATATGGGGCAGTCCTGGAGTCTGGGGAAGACTCTGATGAGGGTTCTGCATCGGAGGCAGAGATAGAGCCAGGGCCGTCCGACAGTTATCAGCTGCTTTTGGAGTCAGAGATCAGTGAGGAAGAAGAACAGCTGGAGCCTGTTCCCAGTGTGCGCATGCGCAGAGCTGCCAGGAGAAGGGAACAGCTGAGGAACAAGAGGCAGAGATGGGGCCAAGGCGGTCCAACAGTTATCAGCTGCCTTTGGAGTCAGAGATCAGTGGGGAAGAAGAACAACTGGAGCCTGTTCCCAGTGTGCGCATACTCAGAGCTGCCAGGAGAAGGGAACAGTTGAGGAACAAGAGGCAGAGATGGGGCCAGGGCCGTCCGACAGTTATCAGCTGCCTTTGGAGTCAGAGATCAGTGGGGAAGAAGAACAGCTGGAGCCTGTTCCCAATGTGCGCATGTGCAGAGAGGAAGGGAACAGCTAAGAAACAAGGGTCAACTTGGGAGTAAAGCCACAGGTGGACAGTGAATGGTCCCTCCCACAGAAATTAAAGAGGAGCCAAAAGGGAGTGGGGTTTTGCAGGAGACAATTAGTTCAATCCATTAGGGTGAAGATCTGTTTCTGACTTCTTGCCAAGTATTGTCTGCTACAGTGTGGCATCTGAAAGATATCGGCCTGGCAGTTCTCCGAGCCTGATAAAGGTCTGTAATTGGGAAATATCTTGAAAGACTGTTTGGCTGGGACTTTGCTGGAGGGGAATTTACTGTAAACTGAATAAAAGAGGTTTATCGGTATAAGGAATCGGCTTCATGCAGTTGGGAAAGCTTAGGTCAGAGCGTGATCCCCTTTTGCGACCTTCTGACAAGCAGTCAATGGGAAGCCAGATTCACTTAACAACCGGGTTATTAGCTTAACAACTTAATCCCAGGTTGCTTCTCTCCTTAAGTAGTTTCCATCGTTTCTTGTCTTGCCTTCAGGTACTTTGGAAAATAATTCGATCCCTTCCTCTTTGTGGCAGCCTCCCAAATGTTGGGATACTGCTATCCAAATCCTGCAATCATTCTTCGTATGTCTTAGCCCCCAGGCCTTTAATCATCTTAGCTGCTCTTCCCTGCCTCCTTGTCCTCCTTTCCCTCTCCAGCGGTTGCATTTGGAGAAGTATTTTTTTATCATCAGCATGAACCACCCCATTGTGAGGCTTCAGTATTGACAATCGCCCCAGTTTTGAACAAGAGGTGGGGATCGGTTGTCTGAATGTCGCTATGGTAGATGCAACAACGAACAGAAATTTCTTCTGAAGCTTAATAGAGGGATAGAATTATGATGATATGAAATACTAGTACCGCTCTACAAAGCCTTGGTAAGACCATACTTGGAATATTGCATCCAGCTTTGGTCACCACGATATTAAAAAAAAAAAAAGATATTGAGGCTCTGGAAAGAGTGCAGATAAGAGCAATAACAATGATTAAGGTGTCAAGGTTCCAACAATTGCCCTAAGAGCCAAGCTTCAAAAGAATCCAAAAGATTTATTAGGAGCAACATGTCCATCACTAACCCTATGAAGCCAACTCTAGAGACACGTGATTTACTATCATCTACAACCCTGTTTCCCCCCCACCCCACTCTGGTGGGTCATAAATCAGATTCTCCAACCGAAACATGTTCACGGGATGAGTGTCATCAATCACATTATCCAATGAAAGAGGGAAGAAGTTCCAGTAGCCTAGGCTACAATCTCCACAAGATAAGTGTGGAATGTGCTTCTGGCCTTCATCTGCCTCACTGCCCCCTCAGGCCTTCGCCTCCCCTCTTTCTTATGGCACCTCGGAAATAGGCATAGGAATGATTTACGAGTTGACATAAGGGCCTGGAAGCTAAAACATATGATTGCAGGAATTGGATATGTATGTCTACTTTAGTGAAAAGCAGGACTAGAGATGTCATGATAGCAGTGTTCCAATATCTGAGGGGTTGCCACAAAGGAGAGGAAGTCAAGCTATTCTTCAAAGCCCCTGAAGGCAGAAGAAACAACAGATGGAAACTAAGGAGAGAAGCAACCTGGAATTAAGGAGAAACTTCCCAACAGTGAGGACAACCAAATCCTTCAAAAATTGTGGTGTGTGCCCCAACACTGGAGGCATCTAAGAAAATACTGGACAGCCATCTATCAGAAATAGTATAGGTCTCCTGAGAGAGCATTGGGTTGGACTAGATGACTTCCAAGGTCCCTTCCCACTCTATTACTGTTCAAGAGATGGAAGATATCAGAGAGCCACTTCTGGGGGGCGGTGTCAGAAAGAGACTTTCTGGAAACAAGTGTGGCTATTTTCATTTCGTCCACGGTGTCAGGAGGGTGCAGGACCATGTGGCTTGTCCATGTCTCCTTCTGAATTAAGGGGAACCCCCCCCCAAACCCACCTGGTTGCAAAGGGGGAGTTGATCACAGGCTAAGAAGTCTTCACCAATTCTGTAGTTGGGGTTTTGAGTTTCCAGAGCAGTGGTCACCAACCGGAGGCCCGCAGCCCACTGGTGGCCCGCAAGAAAATTCTGCCAATGGCAGAAGGTTAGACCTCTGAGTGAATCTGTGAGCAACTCAATCTGCTTGCCTGCTTTGCCTGATCTTGGGCAAAAGTTGCTCTTTTTTTAAATAAAAAATACAATATTTACATACATGGTGTGTTGTAAGTTAATTTTGTGAGTTTGCTTGCAAGCAAATTTTATGTGACAGACTCAGGTAGACGATGCCAGAAAGACAGATCTCTGAGTGAATCTGTGATTCTGTCAGCAACTCAGTCTGCCTGCCTGCTTTGTCTGATTTTGGGTAAAAGTTGCTCTTTTTTAAATAAAAAATTCAATATTTATATAAATATTTATAATATTTACCTACAATCCATGCCCAGCCAGTCACATGACCACCAAGACACACCCACAAATTAGGCCACGGTCACAGAACCGGTTAAGAAATTTGAATCCCACCCCTGCCTGTGTGTGTGTGTTTGTGTGTGAGAGAGAGGGAGGGAGAGAAAGAGAGAGAGGAGGGACAGAGAGGGGGAGGTTAGATCAGCTCTCTCTCTCTCTCTCTCCCACCAACGTCAGCAAGCCACCATCAGTCAAAATTCGTATTAGTGGTCCCCAGGATTTAAAATGATGAATTTGGTGATCCCTGAAGTCCAAAAGGTTGGCGACCCCTGTTCCAGACAGCCACCCCCACCCATCCCCAAGCTGAGATGGGCCACCCAAAGCCTTTGCCAGATCCACAGGAGGCTGCCATTCAATCTTGGCACAGGCGGCCCAGTTGCTAAAGTACTTTTCTAACGCAACAGATCCCATTTCCCCCCCCCTCCCCCCCCCGGGTTGTTGCTAGGTGCTGAGAATCCAGACAGGCCTTCCTTCCCACGTACGGAAGCACCAATTTCCCTGATGTGGGTAGGTGGGTGGGAAGGAACTAAGAATACGTTTTTGGCCCCAGTGCAAAAGTTTATGCTTGCTATTAATTTTGCAGACAAGCTGCGTTGGCTGCCAATATTGATTGTGGCGGGGGAATACAAGGAAAGCCGAGTTGGAAGGGACCATGGAGGACTTCTAGTCCAGAGGCCTCCAAACCTTTTAGGCATCAGGGACCGGTTCCATGGAGAGAGGTTTGTCCATGGACCGGACAGAGGTGTGGTTTCACATACTGCCTGCATCCCATGGTTTCTGGCATGCCACGGCCCAGTGCCGATCCACGGACCAATCCAACCCCTGCTCAGGCAGGAAACCTGTACCATTTCAGACAAATGGTTGTCCAATATATAATAGAATAGCAGAGGTGGAAGGGACCTTGGAGGTCTTCTAGTCCAACCCCATTTAGGCAGGAAACCTTACGTCACTTCAGACAAATGGATATCCAATTTCTTCTTAAAACTTCCAGTGATGGAGTACCCGCAATTTCTGGAGACAAGTCGTTCCACTGATTAATTGTTCTGTCAGGAAACTTCTCCTTAGTTTTAGGTTGAATCTCTCCTTGATCAGTTTTCCATCCATTATACCTTGTCTGGCCTTCGGGTGCTTTGGAAAATAGCTTGACTCCTTCGTCCTCTCCATGGCATCCCCTCAAATATTGGAAGACGCTCTCCTGTCTCCCCTGGTCCTTCTCTTCCCTAGACTAGCCAGGCCCAGTTCCTATAGCTGTTCTTTGTATGTTTTAGTCTCCAGTCCCCTCATCACCCTGGTTGCTCTTCTCTGCACTTTTTCTAGAGTCCTATCTTTTTCACATCATGGCGATGAAGAAGGGAGCATTATAAGTGCAGCACTGTTGGGATTCACAGCAAATGGTTAAATAGTACTGCTTGTAGCATACAGAAAATATAGTTGCATTGAATATATGAATTTGCACATCCTATGATAAACCATATCCTTTGCTGAGCTCGTACACTTGCTGTCTATGCAGAAACGCAAACCAAAGAGCCTGCCCGGATAACTCCGGACATGAGACAATGGCAAATTACATCCTATGCCAGTAGCTATGCTCTGTAGAAAGCATTGACCTACTTATTATTCTGCCCTGCAACAGATATGTAACTACTTATGAGAAAGTACGTATAATTCCCTATGCATGTAACCAATGTACTGATACTTGCTCCCTCCCCTATGTATGTTGCCAAATAAAAGAGAGGCTCAGAACACGCCCTGGGTCCACTCGTCCTGAGGAAAACCTGTGTGTTGTCTTCACTTGCCGGTCAAGATTCATGAGTGACCCACCCGGTTTGTGGCATAATTAATTGGAATGCCGCAAGTGGTGACCCCCGACGTGATAAGCGTCTTGATGTGTTTCTGCGGGAGGCGGCCTTGACAACCTATATGAGTCTTTGGCTGCTGGCGGAAAGCGTCTCGGACCACCCATACCTACCAACGGGAAAACTGTGCACACCCATCCACGATTGGAGCTCAGGTAAGTATGGGGGGAAAACTCTCTCAACAACAGGTGCTACACCTAAACGAGCTGAGGGAGTTAACCGAATCTTCAAAAAGATATGCTTCAAGAGAGGGTAAATCACTCCCTCGATTGAAACATAATGATTTAATTGGCCTTCTGACACACATTTGGCAACATTTCCCATCGTATCCAGAGCAAGGAAATTATAAAATAAGTACATGGACAAAATTGGGAGAAAGTCTCCATTCGGCTCCTAGAGCCCCGATGCACGTTTTAACCACATGGCGTGCAGTCATGGAATGTTTAGTGATTCATCATAAATTTGCCAAACAATCACTAACGGATTCTGCGCCTCCTCCGTATGAATCCACAAAACAGGAACAGGCAATCCTCAATCCTGTTTTGCAGAACTCTAAAAAAGTCACTCCAACTGCTCCAAAACCAGACCCGCAACACCAAGGAGGTCAAATAGTTAGAGCAATACAAGTTGCACAACAATCAGGGCAACTTGAAACTGAGGATTTAGAAACGTGTGCTATGTTTCCGGTCACTTGGGACCCAGCTGGAGCCGCTGAAGGAGCGGCTGCTAGACCGATTCATCAACATGTTAATTATAAACAAATTAAAGAGATAAAGGGAGCAGTTAAAGATTATGGACTTCAATCTCGCTATGTTTTGGGTTTACTCTCTTCGCTTTATTCTGCTAGTGTTGAGATGTTACTTGCAGATTGGCAGTCGCTTTTTGGCATGATTTTGACTCCCGCCCAATATGTAGTTTGGAATTCGGAATATGGCAAACAAATTACCATTGCTGTCAATGCAGGACTCCCTCAAAACGTCATTGTAGACGATTTGATGGGAACCGGCACAAGGACAGCCATAGCTCAACAAACTCTTTCTGACAGAGCTGCCTTTCCCATTATAAAAGATGCTGCTTTCGCTGCTCTACGGAAAGTAGATGACAATCAAGGCATCCCATTGCAAACTTTTTCAAAAATTATCCAAACCTCTGCTGAAGACTATGCCTCCTTTATTAATCGTCTTCAGATTGCTTTGGAACGCCAAATTGATAATATAGATGCTAGAGGTGAACTAATGATGAAATTGGCTTATGAAAATGCTAATTCGGATTGCCAAAGTGGAAAAACTCACTGTGTTAAAACAACTAGTTAATGAACAATTGGACAATGGGCACCTCGAGCCCTCTTTAAGCCCTTATAACACTCCTGTCTTTGTAATTAAAAAGAAATCTGGCAAATGGAGATTCCTTCACGATCTGAGGGGGGTGAATGCTATTATCAAACCCATGGGGGCGCTACAGTGTGGCCTCCCAAACCCCAATTTAATTCCTCAAAATTATGATATGATGGTCATTGACCTGAAGGATTGTTTTTTCTCTATCCCCTTACACCCCAAAGATAGGCATATCTTTGCCTTCACTATCCCTGAACCTAACAATGCTCAGCCCGCCTCCCGTTACCAGTGGAGGGTCCTCCCCCAGGGCATGCTCAATAGCCCCACCATGTGCCAGTATTATGTTTCTCAGGTGCTGCTACCATACAGGACCCGCTACCCAACCTTTCTGATTTACCATTATATGGATGATATCCTGGTTGCAGCCCCAGGCCCTAAAGGCACAGCCTTAAAAACATTACCTCATCTCAGACACCTTTTGCAACAGGGGGGACTTCACATTGCTCCTGACAAGGTGCAAGTTTCCCCCCCTTTTCAGTATTTAGGACACAAAGTGCTTACATCACATGCTTCACCCAATACACCCCACATCACGCTGCCTCCCAAACCCTCACTCTTGCAACTACAACAATATTTGGGATCCATCAATTGGATCAGACCCTACTTAGGCCTTTCCACCGCACAACTGTCACCCTTGTTTACTGCCCTTACTAAAGGAAAACATCCATCTGACATAATTCCTCTACAAAAGGATCAATTAGATGCCTTACACCTCATTAATCAGGCCCTACTCACAAAATGGGTGGACAGATTGGTAGAAAATGTACCTTTTGTATTGCTAATTTTCAACACCACCATGCTGCCCACTGCAGCAGTGGCTCAAGTAACACCTTCCTTGATAATTCTTGAATGGATCCACCTATCCCACACACCTCGTGCAACACTTACTACCAAACCTGCCTTGTTTGCTTCTCTCATCACCAAAGGCCGGCTACGGTCCAGGGCCCTAGCTGGTATTGAACCTTCTGTCGTTTACCTTCCTTGCTCCCTCTCCACATGGGAGTCACTGCTCGCTGTCAGCGACCACCTTCAGTTCGCCCTAGCTGACTGGCCTGGTGTTGTCTCTTGCCATCCACCACCAGACCCTCGCATACAACTTCTCAAAACCATCCCTTTCACTTGGCAAACTCAGATGTCTCCCCTTCCCATTCATGATGCAATCACCGTCTTTGCTGATGGCAGCAAAAAATATGGCACACGTGCCTGGCAAGTTGATGGCCAATGGCACACCAAAATTACTCCTCCACAGTCCTCCGCCCAAAGGGCAGAACTTTATGCTTCTATTCTTGCCTTTGAGGCCTTTCCTCACCAATCCTTTAACCTTATTCTTGACAGTCTTTATGTTTCTCAAATTATTTCCTCCATCTATCAGGCCTATCTATCTCCCTCTATCGAACCAACTCTCTTATCCTTGTTTCTATCCCTGCAACACCTTATTTCCCAAAGAACTCACTCTTTTCACGTTGCACACATTCGTAGTCATCAACCGTTCCCTGGCATCCTCCAGGAAGG
This sequence comes from Bungarus multicinctus, assembly GCA_023653725.1. Taxonomy (NCBI): domain Eukaryota; kingdom Metazoa; phylum Chordata; class Lepidosauria; order Squamata; family Elapidae; genus Bungarus; species Bungarus multicinctus. The sequence continues at coordinate 5,393,833 of CM042844.1, forward strand.
GAATGATGTGGCCGACGCTGCGGCCGCGGCTGCATCTTCCTCCCTATTCACTCTTGCCCCCTCCTCTCCCACTCCGTGGGAAAGCCATTCATATTTTCACCAGAACAAAAAAGCGCTTATTAGGCAGTTCAAAATTTCAGCTACAGAGGCTGCCGCAATTTTGCAACAATGCCCTATCTGTAGTAAACAAGCACACTCTGTGCCCATGGGAGTCAACCCCAGGGGGACAGAGTGCAATCAAATTTGGCAAATGGATGTCACTCAATATGCTTCCTTCGCCCCTTGGAAATATATTCATGTTTCCATTGACACTTATTCTGGCTTCATCATGGCCACCCCACAAAGGGGTGAGGCCACTAAACATGTAATCAATCATTGTATTCGCACCTTTGCATCGTTGGGACGCCCAAATGAACTCAAAACAGACAATGGTCCGGCTTACACCAGTACAATTTTTGCAGATTTTTGCAAAAAATGGGACATTGTCCACAAGTTTGGCATTCCTTACAACAGCCAAGGACAGGCTCTAGTAGAACGTGCGAACCAGACCTTGAAGCACGCTCTAGACAGATATATTGGCACACAGGGAAAAGTACCCCCTAGCCTCCCAGCCGTGCAAGATACTCTTAATCTTTGTCTATATACTCTTAACTTTTTGAATCTGACGGGCCAACCACCCAGCTGTGCCGCTGCTCGCCATTTCGCTGCCTCACCTGCTCCTGTGGACCACCGACCACTTGTCTACTATCGTTGCTTACCAGATCCAACCTGGCAAGGACCAGCTGGCCTTATCACCTGGGGTAGGGGATACGCTGCGATTCAACTTCCTGATCGCGTTCTTTGGGTCCCTGGTCGATGTGTGCGTCCCTATCACGAGAAGACAGGTAACCAACAGATCACTTGACTTTTGTGACGACCGCCGTTTGAGACAACCACCGCGTTCACATGTGCTGGTTCTGTCCCTGCCTTTGTGGTTGTTGCTGCTGCAGCCACTGCTGTGACTACTGTCCCATCTGTGATTGCAACATCGAATGCGACATTGTGGTCATTGAAGACCTCCTGGAGTGCTTTTTAGTTTCCAACACCCACCACCCTCCCTACTATAACCTGGTGTCTTCCCCTACAGTCGTCCAGGCTCTTCAGTATGTGGTATCTCTTTATTCTTCTGAACTGTTGGACACCCTCCCTCGGGAGCAATAACCCCCATCGCCCTATGAACCTTACATGGCACGTTCTGGATTATCGGGGTGCTTCCTTGAATTCCACCTCGAACTATACTTTGTGGCCATGGTTCCCTTCTTTATATTTTGATTATGGAGAAATGTTAGTGGGGGTAGAGGGTTTTGCTGATAAATCCAAATGCAGCCCCTCCCCCCGAGAGGTATGGGCAATTGGCCTTGGCCTATACATCTGTCCGGGACATATTAAAACCTATGCTCATCGGGAAAAATGTGGTGGCGTTCTGGATTTTTACTGCAAAAAATGGGATTGTGTTTCCACTGGCAAAATATGGTGGACTCCCCCTCATAAAGATGACTACATCACTGCCACTCTGGGCCCTGATGGATCCCTTCCATGGAGTTCCTGTTCAAACTGGGCGTGCTGTGGGATCCGATTAAACCCCACAAAAATCTCTTTTACCACCCTGGGCCGCCATCTTCCACGGAGCACCTGGCAAACTGGACTTCGATGGGGGGGACGTGTGAATGATAATTCTGACAGAACCCTTGGCGGAAGCCACCCTGGCAATTTTTTCACCATCCGCCTGACCGTTTCTCTCCCACACTCCCCCCCCGTAGGAAAAAACAAGGCCATCCTCTCCTCTTTCCTAGCTCCTTCGGATGAACTCCTCCCCAACCCTCTTTTGAAGTTAATCAATTCTACCTTCAAGTTTCTCAATTCTACACAGCCAAACCTGACTACCACTTGTTGGCTTTGCCTCTCCGCCACGCCACCTTTTTACGAGGCCGCCGGCTCTTCTCAGGACTTCACCAACCATTCCTCTCTTCCCTCTTCATGTCGCTGGACAAATGGCACTCAAACCGTCACCTCCATAATCGGGCAAGGCTGTTGTATCGGAATAGTTGGTAATTTTAGCAAATACTGTTTAAACTCTTCTTTCTGTACAATGTACCTCCCTCATAACAGAACTTCAACCTCCACAGCAGGCCTGCATATACTGTGGACCAAGAAAGGTAACATTGCTCTTCGACTGCAAAAAACTTGGTTTGTCCCTGGCAATGATTCAGTGTGGGCCTGCTCCACAGGTTTAACCCCATGTGTTTCAGGTGATGTTTTGCTAAGTACCAATAGCTTTTGCATTCAGGTGTACCTTCTTCCCAAATTGTCATATCACAAGTCAGATGACTTTTTAGACTCCTCTCCCTCTTCTTCCCGATATAAACGGGAAGTTGTAACTGCCCTAACGTTATCCCTACTCCTAGGCTTGGGGGCTGCAGGGGCTAGCACTGGTATCGCTGCTCTTGTCGTAGGGAACCAACAATTCCACTCCCTGCGGGAAGACATTGACACAGATCTTGAACGCATAGAAACTTCCATTTCTCACTTGCAAACATCTCTCACCTCCCTCTCAGAAGTAGTCTTGCAAAATAGACGAGGACTAGATTTACTTTTTCTAAAAGAAGGGGGGTTATGTGTGGCTTTAAGAGAAGAATGTTGTTTTTATGCAGACCACTCTGGCATAATACAGGACTCCATGACCAAACTAAAGGAGGGTTTGAACAAACGTAAAAAGGAAAGGGAAGATCAAGGATGGTCTGGAACATGGCACAATCTTTCCCCTTGGCTTACCACCCTGTTAAATGCTTCTATAGGACCAATAATTTTGCTTATATTAATGTGCACACTTGGCCCATTTTTGTTTAATCGCTTTTCTTCATTTATCACAAGTAAAATAGATTCATTACAGACCATGCTGTTGCAACCCCAGAATACCCCCTGGGACCTTGAAAGCAGGGGGACCTACCAACCCGTGTCGCAGGAGGATGTGTCAAATTTTTCCATCACGAACGAAGAGGATGAGTCTGTCCTTTAGCTCGTTTTTATCAACCATCGAGACATCCCCTCAGACAACACCAGGATAAGGTCAGCAGGCACAGGCCGAGTCGGAAGACTTGACCTTGTGTCCAGTGGTTGGCGAGTGACAGCGTATCTCAGACTCGGAGGAGTCTGGGCCACACTCCGACTCCATCAGCCACAGCCTTTCCATTTGAATAAAAAAGAAAGGAGGAGATGTTGGGATTCACAGCAAATGGTTAAATAGTACTGCTTGTAGCATACAGAAAATATAGTTGCATTGAATATATGAATTTGCACATCCTATGATAAACCATATCCTTTGCTGAGCTCGTACACTTGCTGTCTATGCAGAAACGCAAACCAAAGAGCCTGCCCGGATAACTCCGGACATGAGACAATGGCAAATTACATCCTATGCCAGTAGCTATGCTCTGTAGAAAGCATTGACCTACTTATTATTCTGCCCTGCAACAGATATGTAACTACTTATGAGAAAGTACGTATAATTCCCTATGCATGTAACCAATGTACTGATACTTGCTCCCTCCCCTATGTATGTTGCCAAATAAAAGAGAGGCTCAGAACACGCCCTGGGTCCACTCGTCCTGAGGAAAACCTGTGTGTTGTCTTCACTTGCCGGTCAAGATTCATGAGTGACCCACCCGGTTTGTGGCATAATTAATTGGAATGCCGCACAGCACCAAGACAAATTCCTTGTGTGTCCAATCACACCTGGCCAGTAAAGAATTCTATTCTATTCTATTCTTCATTCCAAGATCTATTCTATTCTATTCTTCATTCCAATATCTATTCTATTCTATTCCAATCCAATATTGTATTCTGTTCTGTTCCGTTCCATTCTAATGTCAGTTTAAAAAACACTTGCATTAAACCACAGACTGGCTCCAAGTATGTCCCACCTCAGGCCAAAGCGCCAACCTCCAAGGTTACAACTCGCCAAAGTTTGCACGCCGTTTGCGTGACGATGCTGTGACGTCTTTAAATTACCTTGGCTACCTGTCCTGAGGAGATCCAACCCGCCCCTGTTGCTGGAGGGTGAGGTCCCTGGACCATTCTTCACCCACGTTTCCTTGACGCGAGTCACAAAGTTGGCCTTCACCCCCACGGGATAAAACCCACGAAAAAAGTTGGGCAACATTCAGAGATAAGAATCAAGATCAGGTGAAGTGTTCAGGACCTGCTTTTGATAAAGCCTCAGCAGGGTCACGGTTGGAATACGGCAATTCAGATTTGATCACCATCTTATTACAGAAAAGAGGTGTAGAAACCAGGGGTGGCCTTCATAAATGGTAGCAACAGGTTCTCTGCCCGGTTGCTGGATGGGCGTGGCCATGGTGGGCGTGGCCTAGTCGGCCTCCTGTAACATGGTGGGAGGGAGCATTTTTGCTCTTCCTGGGCTCCGGAGCTTCCGGGAGGACAAAAATGGCCTCCCGGGCTTCTGGAGGCTCTCTGGAAGCCAGAAATACAAAAGTGGTCTTCAGCCGGTTCTGACCAGTTCTGGAGAACCGGTAGCGGAAATTTTGAGTAGTTCAAAGAACTGGCAAATCCCGCCTCTGACTGGCCCCGCCCCCATCTATTCTCCGCCTCCCGAGTCCCAGCTGATTGGCTGAGTCTTCTTTGGTTGCCCTGCACAGGAGAACGGAGCTGGAAAACAGGTTAGAGGGATGGGGAGGGAATTGGAGTTTTGCAGTAACCTTCCCTTGCCACAAACACCAAGCCACGCCCACAGAACGTCACGCCCACCAAGCCACGCCCACCAAACCATGCCCACAGTTGATCAGCTGGGTCTTCTTTGGTTGTCCTGCACAGGAGAACGGAGCTGGAAAGCAGGTTAGTGGGGTGAGGAGGGAAGGGGGATTTTTGCAGTATATCCTTCCCCTGCCATGCCCACCAAGCCACGCCCACCAAGCCACGCCTACATAACTAGCAGTAAAGTTTTTTTAAATCCCACCACTATGGAAATGGGCCCATTTCCAGCCTTCCTAAACTTATGGGAGGCCCATTTTTCGCCCTTCCTGAGCCTCTGCGCGCGCCCCCTACACTTACCTGCATCCAAAACGGGCCCTGTGGAGACTCCTGGGAGGGGAGGGGTGGGCATGGTCAGCCAGGAGTGGGATTTGGGGGTTCTCCAAACTGCACAGAACCTTAACTAGGGGCTCTCCCGAACCCCCTGCGAAGCCCTAGCAGCCCACCCTTGGTAGAGACCCTAGAATAGGGGTCCCCAACTTGTGGGCCATGGACCACTACCAAGCCGTGGCCTTTCCCAAAGGGGCTGCACGAGTGACGGGCGCCTGTGCTCACAGCCCCACTCACCCCAAACTTTTCTCTCTTGACTGAGTGGAGCTGCGTGGCCCAGTTCCCCACTCCTCTACACCCCCCCCCCCACCCCAACAGCCGGGCCGACAATCCTCCTGCTCCCGATGTCCCAAATACGAAGCGGTGAGAGCGGACGCTGAATGAGACGAGGGCGCCCTTGTTCAGCTTCACTGACTCACCGAGACTGCCTGCGCAGGACACCCTTTTGGGGCGTCGGGCTGCCTCGATGGAGCCGAATGTTTTGGTTGCTAAGGTTGTTAAAGTGAGTTTTCATCCCATTTTACGACCTTTCTGGCCACGGTTGTTAAGCAAATCGCTGCCGTTGTTAAGCTGGTAACACGGCTGTTAAGTGAATCTCGCGTCCCCGTTGACTTGTCAGAAGGTCGCAAAAGGAGAATCCCCTGACTCCAGCACGTTGCAACCGTCATAAATATGGGTCAGTTGCCCTGCGCCTGAATACCACGGGGAAGCTGCAACGGTCGTTAAGTGTGGAAAAATAGTGATGGGTCATTTTTTTTTAAAGGGCTGTTGAAACGTCAAAATGACCACTAAACAAGCTGTTATAATTCGAGGGCTACCTGCGTCTCATCAACACATGCCCTGCTCTATCGAGGTCAAAGGTGGGGAACGATGGTCCCTTTATGACTTCTGGACTTCAACTCCCAGAATTCCTTCCTCGGCCCTGCTCTAGTTCTTCCCACTTGGATAGACAGGCATCACGATGAAGAACGGTGGCAGGATTTGGGTTTTGGCCTGTCTAGAGAAATGAAGAACTAGGCTCTGGGGGGGGGGGGGGTGTCAACTCATAAAATATTTCTATGGTCTTTTTAGGGTTGCCAACAGAAAGGGAGGGGGGAGCAGTGTGGTAGCTTGCAAACCGAAAGTAAACGTTTTCAAAGATAGTCACTAGGTGACTGAAGTTTCTGCTGCACAAAATTCTAACTGGAGAGCCTGATGGATGACCCTGGGCTATGGATGTGTCCCATTGGAGAATATGAATTATAATACAGGGAAAAACCAGGGTCAAGGGTGACAATGAATGATGTGCCTCAGAGTTGGCTGCACCCAGGCAATGCTGGACATGTTAACTCCCAATAAATCCTTTTAAAGTTTTGGAAGTTTGACTTGAGACTCATGATTTAAATGGGGGGTAACTGCCGGAACCCTGACAGCCGGCATAGCATATTCCAATATTTGAGGGGCTGCCCCAAAGAAGAGGGCGGGGAAATTTATTTTCCAAAGCACCAGAAGGTAGAACGAGAAGAAACGAGTGGAAAATAATCAAGGAGAGATTCAACTAGAATTAAGGAGAATTTTCCTGACAGTTAGAACAGTTAACCTGTGGTTTGCCTTCAGAAGTTGTGGGTGCTTCATCACTGGAGGCTTTTAAGAAGAGACTGGGCATCCTCTTGTCTTAAATAATATAGCGCCATGATGGCGAACCTATGGCACGTGTGCCACAGATGGCACGCAAAGCTATTTGTGCCGGCACACGAGCCGTAGGCAAACTTACCTCACTGCGCATGTGTGCGCCTCATAGCTGATTTTAGGCCCGTTTGAGGCCTTTTTCGGCCTCCCAGAGGCTTGAAGAAAGCCTCTGCAGGTCGAAAAATAGGCCCGTTTTGTCACTTCCTGTATTTCCGGAAATACCGGAAGTGACAAAACGGGCCCATTTTTCGGTCTGCAGAATCTTTCCTCAAGCCTCTGAGGCTGGAAAAGGCCTGAAACGGGCTGAAAATCAACTGGGAGGCACAGTGCGGTAAGGGGGCGGCGGGGGGGGGGGGAGAAATTGCGCACACATGTGCAGAGGGCAGGGGGTGCACGTATTGCCTTTTGGGTGCTGGCACACGAGTGCACGAGCGCAAGCGCGCACATACTTTTTGGCACAGGAGCTCAAAAAAGATTAGCTACCACTGATATAGTGTCTCCTGCTTGAGCAGGGGGCTAGACTAGAAGACCTCTGAAGTCCCTTCCAGCTCTCTTCTGATTGAAGATACTGCTGAACAGTTGGATCATTGCCGTTCATCTGTGGTAAGAAAAATGCTTTTTCCAGACATTCTGCCTTTCGGCCTCTTTTTCTTGGAGGACTAACCAAAATGGGTCAACCCACTTGATTTATGCGTCTCTACAACTCATTAGCTGCCCTACTGACCTAGTTAACTATATGGAGCGAGCAAGACCACTGAACGAAAGAGTCAAGAGTGATTACCTATTTTTTTCTCCCTCCATTCTTCCTCCAATTAATGCATCCAATACTCAAGGCAACACATTTGCTGAGACTGGAAGCCATCACGCAAACAGGTGCCAATTGCGTTTGCTACTCCACAAGCAGCGTTTGTTACACGGCAAAGCTGCAGGATGAGTTTGTCGCTCTTTGGTAAGAATGGCATCCAGCCCTGCTCTTGATGATGGATCCTTTAGATGAGGGGTCTCCAAATTGGCAACGACTTGTGGACTTCAACTCCCAGAATGCCCTACCAAGCTGGCTGGGGCATTTTGGGAGTTGAAGGCCACAAGTCTTAAAGGCTGGTTGGGGCATTCTGGGAGTTGAAGTCTTAAAGGCTGGCTGGGAAACTCTGGGAATTGAAGTCTTAAAGCTTGGCTGAGGAACTCTGGGAGTTGAAGTCTTAAAGCCTGGCTGAGGAACTCTGGGAGTTGAAGTCTTAAAGCCTGGCTGAGGAACTCTGGGAGTTGAAGTCTTAAAGCCTGGCTGAGGAACTCTGGGAGTTGAAGTCTTAAAGCCTGGCTGGGGAACTCTGGGAGTTGAAGTCTTAAAGGCTGGCTGGGGAACTCTGGGAGTTGAAGTCTTAAAGGCTAGCTGGGAAATTCTGGGAATTGAAGTTTTAAAGGTTGGCTGGGGAACTCTGGGAGTTGAAGTCTTAAAGGCTGGCTGGGGAACTCTGGGAATTGAAGGACACAAGTCTTAAAGGCTGGTGGGGAATTCTGGGAGTTGAAGACCACAAGCCTTAAAGTTGCCAAGTTCGGCGACCCTTGCTTTAAATCCTGATGGTTGTTAGTAAGAAACAGCTCCCCTGCCATCACAAGAGTTTTAAATCCAACAATGCCACCTTTAATTCTGTTCCCATCTTTACAAGCTGCAAAGAAAGGTAGCCGTCACAGAGTTTTCCAAAGCCACCGGCGCCAAAGAACCTTCTGGCTGCCAAAACTCCAAAGATGGAGGAACCAGACTCAGCTCCCTATTCTTTGGTTGTTACAAACAGTTCGTTCTCTCGGGAGTCTGGAAAAGCAGCCCAGAAAAGACACCGCTTGATGGAAGCTCTCGGCTACGACCACTGAGCCAGGCCCCCAACCTTGCTTGCACCGTTGTCGTGCGTTGGGAGGCATCGCGGCAGCCCAGCCTGGGAAGAAAAGCTTGGGAAAATGTGGAACCCCAACTTCAGCCAAGAGTATTGCTGGTTGATCTTCAGCTCCCCTTCCCTTCAATCCTTGAGGGCCACCTCGGCCTGGTGTTCCGTCAACCACCAACCCTTGCCCACCGTGGACAACAGACCACCCTGCTCTACAGCTGAGTGCTTGTGACGGCACTCACCCCATGCACCAGCAGTGTGGGGCCCAGTCCGTGGGTCAGGATCTCCAGCTGTTCCAAATACTTGGGGTATAAATTAGTGTCCGCGGGAGGACGGGGCAGGTAAAGGAAGCGGACAGTAGGAGTGGAACTCTGTTGGAGGATCAGCTGGTTAACCGCAGTCAAGTACTCGTCGGAAACTGAGGTTATGCTGCTGAAGAAGTTGAGGGCGCCGTCCGCTGAGTTTTCCTGGTGGCTGTGCCAATGGAGAGCGACCACGTCGTCCCACAGCACCAGCTGGACTTTCGCTTGGATGCGCAGGTCCTTCAGAAGCTGCCGCAGCTTGTCCTCCTGGCCCTGAGGGCTGGTGCAACTCTGCACGCACAGGAAGAGGCGCAAGCGAGCCCGTCGCCACGCCCGGGTCATGGCCAGGACGCAGCCCATCTGTAACAGGAAGAGGCTGCTGGTGTCGACGTAGCGGGCGCTGTCGGGCCGCAGGAGGTTGATGGGCCAGACGTCGATGAGAGGTTGGGCTCGCCACCCAGCGGCCTGAGGCAGCTGGAGCTGGTCGAAGTAGCGGGCCAGAAGGACGTTGCGCGACATCTTCATGGCGTCGCAGATGATGGCCACATATTCCCGGGAAGAAAGCTGCTTGGGGCCTCCGGAGCTCCAGACGGGAGGGAAGTCGTGCCATATTGCCTCGTCGCTGCTGAAGGCGGTGGGCTGCGACACGTTGTCTAGCGGGGGAGGGTTGTCGTAGAAGCCCAGTGCGATGGTGTTAGGCCTCATGCCTCCTGGAGGAGGAGAAGACAGAACGAGAGCTGGATTTCATACTTACATTTTTATACTTCTTATGTAAGGGACGCGGGTGGCTCAGGGGCTAAGATGCTGCGCTTGCCGATCAAAAAGGTTGGCAGTTCGGCGGTTCGAACCCCTAGCGCCGCATCACGGCGTGAGCTCCCGTAACTTGTCCCAGCAGCTTCTGCCAACCTAGCGGTTTGAAAGCACGTAAAAAATGCAAGTAGAAAAATAGGGGCCCCTTTGGTGGGAAGGGAACAGCGCTCCATGCGCCTTCGAAGGAGTTTAGTCATGCCTGGCCACATGACCACAGGAGACGTCTTCGGACAGCGCTGGCTCTTCAGCTTTGCAACGGAGATGAGCAGCGCCCCCTAGAGCCGGAAATGACTAGCACGGATGTGCGAGGAGAACCTTTACTTTATATTTTATGTGCTTCTTATACTTCTTATCATTTTATGCTTATTCTTCTATATTTCTTCCTTGACTTACATCAGTTCGCTAGGTGACCGTTTGAAGTTACAATGGCATTAAAAAAACTGGCTTATGACCTTTTTTCACCCTTACGACCGTTGGTCGTTGGTCATGTGATCAAATTCGTACGCTTGGCCACAGGACCCGTGTTTATGACGGCTGCAGTGTTCTGGGTCATGTGATCCCCTTTTGTGTAAGCGAAGTCCGTGGGGAAGCCAGATTCACTTAACAACCATGTCACTAATTTGACAACTGCAGTGACTCACTTAACAACTGTGGCAAGAGGAGTCATAAAATGGGGCAAAAGTCCCTTAGCAAATGTCTCGCTTAGCAACAGTAATGTTGGGCTCTGTTGTGGTCATAACTCAAAGACTACCTGTGCTTAAACTTTTATATTTGATTGCACGAGTCAAAAAGAGGGCTGTGAAAATATCTACAGACCCCTCACATCCCGGATATAAAGTATTTCAACTCCTACTCTCAAAATGACACTATAGAGCGCTGCACACCAGAACAACTAGACACAAGGACAGTTTTTCCCAAAAGCCATCACTCTGCTAAACAAATAATTCCCTCAACACTGTCCAACTATTTACAAAGTCTGCACTACAATCACTATTAATCTTCTCATCACTCCTTATCACCCATCCCCTCCCACTTGTGACTGTATGACTGTAACTTTGCCTTTTGTATTCTTACGATTTATATGGACTGTTTCCTAGTATAATTAGATTGCTTATTGTACCCTATGACCGTTATCAAGTGTTATAGTTATGATTCTTGACGATTGTATTTTTTTCTTCATATGAACACTGAAAGCATTTGCACCAAGACAAATTCCTTGTGTGCCCAATCATACTTGGCCAATAAGGCATTCTATTTCTATTCTATTCTGTTCTATTCTATATTCTATTCTATATTCTATTTTACTCTATTCTATATTGTATTCTAATTCCATTGTATTCCATTATTCTATTCTATTCTGTTCTATTCTATATTCTATTCTATATTCTATTTTACTCTATTCTATATTGTACTCTAATTGCATTGTATTCCATTATTCTATTCTATTCTATTCTAATTCTATCCTATTCTATTCTAATTCTATCCTATTCTGTATTTCTTATACTTTTATATTTTTACGCTTCTTCTACTTATACTGCTTATAATTAATATATTTGGCCAAATGTAATTAAACCCACAAGGAATTTGTCTCCAGTACAAAAGTACCCAGTGTATTTGCAAAACAACAGTGTATTATAATAATAATAATGCTAAAGTGTACAGCCAAATAAAAAGGAGAAATAAAATATAATAAAGGGGATAAATAAAATACTGTAGCCACAGTGTGGCTTAATCTACATATAGATTAGGCAAAAAACAACAACCCTTAGAACAGGTAGTTCTCAACTTATGACCACAATTGAGTCCCGAATTTCTATTGCTCAGTGAGAGTTAAGCGAGATTTGCTCTATTTTACCACCTTTTTTTGCCACGGTTGTTAAGTGAATCACTGCAGCTGTTAAGTTAGTAACATGCTTGCTAAGTGAATCTGACTTCCTCATTGATTTTGCTTGTCAGAAGTTCATAAAAGGGGATAGCGTGAACCCCAGAACATTGTAACCGTCGTAAATGAGCCAGTTGCCAAGCATCCGAATTTTGATCACAAAAGCATGGAGTCACAAGTGAAAAATAGTCACAAGTCACTTTTTTCAGTGCCGTTATAACTGTCAAACTGTCATTAAAGGAATGCTTGTAAATCAAGGACTACCTTGAATTGTAAGTCAAGGACTGTAAGCATATTTTAGGATCAAGTAACCATATAAGTAGGTTGCATATAATAACGAAGTACCCTGTTTCCCCGAAAATAGGATTTACCCTGAAAGTAAGTCCTAGCTTGATTTTTATATGTGTGGCCAATATAAGCCTTACTCCCCAAAATAAGCCCTAATTAAGATCCCACCCACTCCAGAGTGGATGGGTAAAAATTAAGCTAGGGTGGGGATGAGGGAGTGTTGTAGTTGGACAGTTGTAGTCAGGCCTCACATACCCCAAGACCTTCCTTGGCAGCCCATTTCTTCTGCAGCCAACAAGGCAGGCAAGACTTTCCTGAAGGCCTCTGGAGCTGATAACAAAGCTCTGGATCGATCCAGAACTCCATTATCGTCTGCAGTGGCTTTCAGGAAAGCCTTGCCGGCTGCAGAAGAAAGAATTCCTGAAAGCCCCTGAAGGCAGGTCAAGAAGCAACATGGACCACTAATCAAGGAGAGAAGAAACCTAGAACTAAGGAGAAACTTCCTGACACTTAGAACAATTAACCCGTGGAACAACTTGCCACCAGAAGTTGTGGCTGCTCCACACTGAAAGTTTTTAAAAAGAGATCGGATACCCCTTTGTCTAACATGGCCCAGGATCTCCTGCTGGAGCAGGGGGTTGGACTAGAAGACCTCCAGGATCCCTTCCAACTCTGTTGTTCTGTTAAAATCTGGCTTTAACTGACTCAACGGGAATTTAAAGGTTTTTTTTGTGTTTTTTTTGCAAAGTTGAAGCTGGAGGAAAGGTGACCACCTAGAAACCCAAAGGTTGCCTACCGAGTCCCGAGATGAAGAGCAGCTGCTGTGTGCCACGTCGCACTGAGCTGGCGAGTGTCAGGTTGACGAAGGCCTTGATGTTCAACCGGTCCACCAGCTGCAGCCAGGAGTCGGACTGGTCCGGCAAGGGGTCAGATGGGAGGCAGTCTGGGGACAAGCAGAGAGGGTCAGTCTCAGGGCCTGGCCCAGCAGAGCAAAAGGACAAAGATGCCATTATTCGAGATGTTTTCATCTTGGTGGTACCCTGTTTCCCCGAAAATACGGCCTACCCTGAAAATAAGTCCTAGTTTGATTTTTACACGTGCACCCAATAGAAGACCTACCCCCAAAATAAGCCCTAATTAAGATCCCACCCACTCCAGAGTAGACAGGTAAAAATTAAGCTAGGCTGGGGATGGTAGCGGGTGCAGCTGCCCTACTATTTACACTGGACAGTTGTAGTCAGGCCTCGCACATCCCGATACCTGCCTTGCCAGCCTATTTCTTCTGCAGCCGGCAAGGCTGACAAGGCTTTCCTGAAGGCCTCTGGAGCTGAAAATAAAGCTCTGGATCGATCCAGAGCTCCGTTATCGGCTGCAGAAGCCTTCAGGGAAGCCTTACCAGCCTCAAAAGAAGTTCCTGAAGGCCTGAGACAGCGAAAAGGAGGCCGGGGGCAACGTGTACAAGCGAGGTTAGTCAGTGGATGACGTCCCCTGAAAATAAGACCTGGTGCCTTTTTTGGTGGCCAAAAAATAATAAGACAGGGTCTTATTTTGGGGGAAACATATTGCCCAATATGGTTGGCTTTAAAACAGTGCTTCCAAACCTAGGTAATTTTAAGGTGTGTGGATTTCAATTCCCAGAATTCCCCTGCCAGCATAGAAGGGGAATTCTGGGAGTTGAAGGCCATCCATCTTAAAGTTGAAAAAACTCTACTCTAGTGGTTACAATGCTGAATTAAGAACAGGGCCATCCGGATTCAAACTTACTCTCAAGCATGGAAGCTTCCTGGGCAATCTTTGTGCTAATTTCTTTCTACCTCGTAGGGTCATTGTAGGAGAAAGTAGCAGGAAGAACACTATGGGCCTCTATGCTGGATTTACAAAATGAGCTCTCATTTTACCAATGAATAAAACCCCAACCCTTTGGATAGCTTTGAATACTACAGGCTATGTTAAATCTGGTTTTTATTTTTCCTGATCAGGTACGTGGTGCTGGTAAAGCCATTCTTCCTTTGCGTGAAAATAAGCTTACATTTTCTCAGCTGTCGTTTGAGATCTAATCTTTACAGTTGCCTCCCAAAAGATTATGGTCTGTTTCGCCAATCTTCCTCGGAAAGGCATCTCCTGGTGTACAGTTAATCCTCGATTTACAATGATTTGTTTAGGGACCAAAGTTACAAGGGAACTGAAAAAAATGACTTATGTTAACTAACTCTACCACTTAACAACGGTGGCAAAATGGAACAAAAATAATCACTTAACGACTGCCTCGTTTAGCAACAGGAAGATGTGGCTCAATTGTGAGCATCAGTCGAGGATTGCCTGTGGCACGATGCCAGATTTCTCCGCTGCCACATGTGAGAATGATGGTTTCACCATGTGGGCAGAGGAGAAGCAGAAGATGGTTTGTTGTGGCCGCTCACGGGCTGTTGGCAAACCCTGAATCTTCTTCTAGGACACAAACGAGGTGTCCCCCTCGATTCTCTACAACTTGCACGATTTGCACGATTGTTTAGATTTCAATCCGTGCCTTTCCCTTCGTCCCTTTCGTTCCCCCGCCCTTCTCTCTCTGTTTTGGTCTACTCTAGGTTAAAAAATAAAATAAAAATGAAAATAGCAACTCTCCTCCTCCCACATCCCCCCCACATTTTCTCAGGGGGGAAAAAAAAAATATCCATTAGTTACTATGGAAACCCAAATAGCTCCAGGAGGGGCCCCTTTTGCAGCCTTCACAAAAGCATCTGAGAAATCAATTTGTAGTACAAAGGATGGGAGTTCCGCAAAAGGAAGGGACGTTGGGATCTTTCCCAGCCAGCTGGAGTCTCCTTGCCCTTGTGCATGGACGACGGCTGGAGCCCAGCTGCAAAATTCGGAGCCGCCACTAGGTGGCAGTGCAGAGAGACTGGTGTCTGTCTAGGGCCATCTAGAGATGGCCCAGAGATTTGCAGTTTAGGTCACGGGTGGGAGTCAAAAATCCCAGCAACTGGTTTTCTCCCCGGTTGCTGGGTGGGCGTGCCTATGGTGGGCGTGGCCTACCGGAACTTCCAGGAGGGCCATTTTTTTGTCTTCCCCAGAGTCCAGAGGCTTCCCTTGGGTCTCTGGGAGGGCAAAAATGGCCTCCCCTGGGCTCTGGAAGCCGGAAACAGGCCCGTTTCCAGACTCCCAGAACTTCTGGATTGGCCCGTTTTTCGCCCTCTCAGAGCCTCCACACAGATCTGGCACTTACCTGCATCCAAAAGGGAGCACGGGGAGACTCCTGGGAGGGGAGGGGCCAGCCGGTCCCTGGGAGTGTTATTCCAGCCACTTGTTTAATCTCTTTTTAAATCTCTTTTAAATTTTTTTACTAATTGTGTCGTTTTATCCTGGCTGTACACCGCCCCGAGTCCCATTTTGGGAGAGGGGGTGGAATGAATGAATGAATGAATGAATGAATAAATAAATACATAAATAGCCTTGGTGGTGCAGGCTGTTAATCATCTAGCACTTAGCTCAATTGCCTGCCATTAGTGCAGGTTCGAATCCCACCAGGCTCAAAGTTGACTCAGCCTTCCATCCTCTCGGGGTAGGTAAATGGAGGACCCAAGATTGTTGGGGGCAATAAGCTGACTTTGTAAAAAATACCTCTTGGGGAGGCCAAAAGCCCTACTAATAAGCAGGCATATACAATGGAATGAAGGCTATTGCCGAGCACTTAGCATGGTGCTCCATAGACTGTAAGCCTCCCTGAGTCTCCGGAGAAGGGCGGCATGTAAATGTAATTAAAATAAATAAATAAATAAACAAATTATTTGTTCGGCATACCAGATGTAAATTTAACATCCGGTTCACCTGAACCGAGCCAAACCGGCTGATTCCCACCCCTGGTCAAGGGTATAACACTGAAAAAGCCACTTGGACCCGTTTCCTGCAGAAAAGAAAACACTGGGAGCCACAAAACACTTCCCAGTGCCTGACTATTTCCTGAGCAGCCACAAAACTAGCATCTGTAGTTGAATTAAATGTTTCTGTTTTCTTCTGAAACTTTTTTCATTTCTTGGATTTATCCATGGTGGGCCTACCTGGGGGCGGGGGTGGTGAAAAGCTCAATTAATCACAGGCCAGCGGGTGTCGGACATTGGCGGTTGTGATGCATATTTTGAGTGACAGGAGCTGTAGCAGACGGATGAGAGAGCCACATGAGGCTCCAGAGGCGCAGGTTGCTGATCCCTGGTGGAGGTATTGGAGTACAGGTAGTCCTCAACGTACGACCGCAATTGAGCCCAAAAATTTACGTTGTTTAAGTGAGAACTTTGCTAAGTGAGTTTTGCCCCCTTTTACGATCTTTCTGGCCACCGTTGTTAAGTGAATTGTTGCAGTTGTCAAATTAGTAATCTGGCTGTTACCCTTCCCCGTTGAGTTTGCTCATGAGAAGGTCGCAAAAGGGGATGGCGAGAGGCCGAGGTACCGTCATAAACATGACTCTACTGTCTAGTGCAATATTAATGCAAAATCAGGGGTTTACCAATTCCATTGCATAGAACATGAAGGATGAGTGTTTTGTGTTTATTTTCATAGTCATAATGTACACTGAAGATGGTATTTAATTTTGTTGTATGAGATGCAATGACAATAAATTAAACTTACTAGGGCCCAAAAAGCCCTAGTAATAAGCAGGCATATACAGTGGAATGAAGGCTATTGGCGAGCACTTAGCATGGTGCTCTAAAGACTGTAAGCCGCCCTGAGTCTCCGGAGAAGGGCGGCATATAAATAAAATTAAATTAAATTAAATTAAATAAATAAATAAATCTAAACTAAACTAAACTAAAACTAAACTCCATTGCCAAGTGTCTGAATTTTGACCATGTGGCGGAGAGGAATGTAGCAATGATTTCTTAGGAAGGAAAAATAGTCATGCGCCACATTTTTGAGGGCCGTTGTAACTCCCCCAATGGTCACTAAACAAACTGTTGTAAGTCGAGGACTACCGCCACACTTTTGATTGGAAAATTGTCCCAACATCTCCACCCTGTCCGTGTGAAATGGTCCTTGCTGGTTGGGAGCAGAGAAGAAGGTTGCAACAATCTAGTGTTTGTCAACCTCCGCCATTTTATGAGAGGCGGACTTCAACTCCCAGAATTCTGCAAGGCTGAACCCAGCAAGGCTGGCTAGGGAATTCTGGGAGTTGAAGTCCGCTCCTCATAAAATGGCGGAGGTTGAGAAATATTGGTCCAATCTTGAAGGCGACCTCATCATGGGACATCTGGCTGGGCCTTGGATGACCTCCTACCCCCTTCTCCTACCCTCTCCTTACCCAGATCCGCCAGTTCTACATGGCCGAGCACAGTACAAGCCACTTTTCTTGAGGTCGTTGATGAAGCGGATGAGCTGGAGGGAGGTGCGTGGATTCCGCACCATCAGCAGGACTTGCGGGCGCCAAAATTTGACGTGTTCTTTGCGGCTGTCCAACAGCAGCAGGTACTTGCGGACCTGGGTGCGAAAGAAGCGCAAGGGTCAGACAAGAGCAAGGAACACTGGGAGTTGAAGTCCACACACGTCTTTAAAGTTCCAATAGGCTGAAAAATTTAAATGGACTGCAGCCCCAAACATTATCGAGGCTGGGGATGATGGGTGCTGTTGTCCCATCCTGAAGGATTATGCATCGCTCTACAATTCTAACAGGTAGAAAGAAGATCACAATCGATTTCCAAGAGATGGTCTCAGCCGATGTGTAATTTTAATAGCAATTCAAGCAGGGGCTTCAACACCTATTTTTTTGCAATAGTAAAGGTAGCCCTCAGCTTGCAACCCTTCGTTTAGCAGCTGTTTGGATTTGTTTAGTAAAATGAGGAGCCAGGTTGTTGGGGGCAAGAGGCTGACTCTGTAAACCACTTAGAGAGGACTGGAAAACACTGTGAAATGATACAGAAGTGCTATTCCCTTTTTTCGTCCCTCCTTCCCTCTTTTATTTCCTTCCTTCCCTGATTCCTCCCTCCCTCTTTTATTTCCTTCCTTCCCTGATTCCTCCCTCCCTCTTTTATTTCCTTCCTTCCTTCCCTGCTTCCTTTTATTTCCTTCCTTCCCTGATTCCTCCTTTCCTCTTTTATTTCCTTCCTTCCCTGCTTCCTCCCTCCCTCTTTTATTTCCTTCCTTCCCTGATTCCTCCCTCCCTCTTTTATTTCCTTCCTTCCCTGATTCCTCCCTCCCTTTTATTTCCTTCCTTCCCCTCTCCTTTTCTCCCCTTCTCCTTTCCTTTCTTCTCCTCTCCCCCTTTCCCCTGCTCTTCCTTCCTTCCTTCCTTCCTTCCTTCCTTCCTTCCTTCCTTCCTTCCTTCCTTCCTTCCTTCCTTCCCCAACCTCCCATTTCCAAACCAGCGCCGGCCTTCTATCTTTGTCTTCCCCTTCCCCAAATGAACTGGAAGCTCAGAGAGGCATCCAAAGCTTTAGCTTCTCTGTCTCTCGGATTATTTTCTCTCTGCTTTCCTTCCTTCCTTCCTTCCTTCCTTCCTTCCTTCCTTCCTTCCTTCCTGCTCCGTATAAATTTATGCAAAGGCTCTTTCCAAAAAAAAAAACCCAACAACCCCTCAACCCCGAACGCTGCTGCAGACGTGTGATGGAAATGACATTAAAAAAATAAAGACAGCGGGAAGGGAGGGAGGGGGACGACGACTGACATATCTGGCTGACAACGTCGCCCCCGCCTAGACTCTGCCAAGGCTCTTCTTATGATCTTACAACCAGGCAGCATTGTGGGCTTGGAGCCCAGCCAGGATCCCTTCAACCCCGACGATCCCTGCTTTGTGCAGAGTCCTCCGTTCCCAACAGACAGCTGTCCAGTCCTCCGGTTGGAGATTGCAGCCAGAGAACGGCTGCCTGGCTCTCTAGGTAATTGCTTTTATTGTCTTGGCCTTATCCTCAAAAGGTTTCTTACATCTCTCGACTTGCAGAAAGGGCCCCCCCACCCCTCCCACCCTATTTAGCTGGCCCTTCAGAGCAGGAGCACAGGAAGAGTAGAAGTGGGTATTCAGCCGGTTCGGACCGCTTCTCGGAGAACCGGTAGCGGAAATTTTGAGTAGTTTGGAGACCCGGCAAATCCCGCCTCTGACTGGCCCCGCCCCCATCTATTCTTCTCCTCCCATTGAGTCTCAGCTGATCGGCTGAGTCTCCTTTGGTTGCCCTGCCCAGGAGAACGGAGCTGAAAAGCAGGTTAGGGGGGTGGGGAGAGAAGGGGGATTTTGCAGTATCTTTACTTACTTTACTTTATTTAAATTTATATACCGCCCCTCTCCCAGGGGGACTCGGGGCGGTGTACAGCCAGATAAAATATACATATAAATACACATACAATAATTAAAATGAATCAAAAGAATTAAATAGATTGGCCATTATCAAAAGATTAAAAAATTAGGAAATTAAGAAAGCTAAAACCATTTAAAATCAAATTTAAAACCCTACACGCATCCTTCCCCTGCCATGCCCACCAAGCCACACCATGCCACAGAACCGGTAGTAAAAATGTTTGAATCCCACCACTGAGGAAGAGCCTCAGCTTTAGTACTCCGTGTCATGGGAAATCAGAGGAAGCTAGTACTCGACTTACAACGGCTCATTGAGAGACCGTTCGAAGTCAAGACGGCATGGAAAAAGGGAGCTAGGTCCGTTTTTCATTGTTACGACCATTGCGTTGCCACATCCCCATGGTTAAAGGTTAAAGGTAAAGGTTCCCCTCGCACATCCGTGCTAGTTGTTCTTCCGGCTCTAGGGGGCGCTGCTCATCTCCATCACAAAGCCAAAGAAGAGCCAGCGCTGTCTGAAGACGTCTCTGTGGTCATGTGGCTGGCAGGACTAAACGCCTTCGAAGGCGCATGGAACGCTGTTCCCTTCCCACCAAAGGGGTCCCTAATTTTTCTACTTGCATTTCTTTTACATGCTTTCGAACTGCTAGGTTGGCAGAAGCCGCTGGGACAAGGAACGGGAGCTCACTCCATTACATGGCGCTAGGGGTTCGAACCGCCGAACAGCCAACCTTTCTGATCAATAAGTGCAGCGTCTTAGCCATTGAGCCACCCCATTCCTCTATCCTCATGGTTACATAATCAAAATTCGGATACTTGGCCACTGACTCGTATTTATGACGGTTGCAGTTTCCCTGTGATCCCCTTTTGCGACCTTCGGACAAGCAAAGTCAACGGAGAAGCCAGATTCACCGTACAACCGTGTGGCTAACTGCGCCGATTCACATAACAACTGTGGGCATGGAAGGCCGTAAAAATGGAGCAAAATTCACCGAAGGACTATCTCGCTTAGCAACAGAAAGTTAGGACACGATTGTGGTCGTAAGTCGAGGATTACCTGGATTTGACAAATCCCCGGAATGAATTGCCTTGGGATAGATAAAGGTGAACCCCACTGGGGGTTCCGCTTTACCAACCTCAAGGTATCAAAAGAAAAGAACAGTCACAATTTTTATTTCCTTTGTTCGGAGCTCCAGACATGAGCGCTCTTGCTCTGTATATTTGTGTGTGTGTTTGTGTATTTCTTTGTGTGTGTGTGTGTGTGTGTGTGTGTGTGCAGCAGCAGCCAAAAGAAGCCCAACACAATCCTTGGTTGTCTAAACAAGAGGCACAGAATCAAAATCACGTGAAGTAGTAGTACCGTTTTATAAATCCTTAGTAAGAGCACACTGGGAATGCTGCATCCAAGTTTTGGTCACCACATTACAAAAAAAAAGGGGATGTTGAGACTTTGGAAAAAGCGCAGAGAAGAGCAACCAAGACGATTAAAGGTTTGGAGGCTAAAATAGATGAAGGACGGTTGCAGGATTTGGGTTTGGCCAGTCTAGAGAAAAGAAGGACTAGGGGGGACATGATAGCACTATTCCACTATTTGAGGGGCCGCTCCAAAGAGGAGGAAGGTCACCTTGTTTTCCAAAGCACCTGAAGGCAAGACAAGGAAAAATGGATTGGAAACTAATCAAGAAAAGAAGCAACCTAGAACAGTGATGGTGAACCTTTTTTGTTGTGGGTTGCCGATAGCGCATGCCTGTCAGCACCCACAATGCAATGCGCCCCCCCCCCCCTTACCTGCACATGCGCGCACCTCTTAGCTGATTTTCAGGCTGTTTGAGGCAGTTTTCGCCCTCCCGGGGGCTCGAGGGAAGCCTCTGCAGCCTATGGAGGCCGAAAAACGGCCTCCGTTTTGGCACTTCCGGTTGCGGTATTTCCGGAAGACCCGTTTTTCGGCCTCCCGAGACTGCAGAGGCTTTCCTCGAGCCCCCGGGAGGGCGAAAAAGGCCTCAAACGGACCGAAAATCAGCTGGGAGGTGCACGCATGCGCAGTGCAGGGAAGTTGGGCTGGGGCTCGCGTGCCGGCACAACTGGCTTTGCGTGCCAGCTGTGACATAGGTTTGCCATCACGGACCTAGAACTAAGGAGGAAGTGAGAACAATGAACCCCTGGAAAGGCTTCCCTCCAGAAGTTATGGGTGCTTCATCACTGGAGGTTTTTTAAGAAGAAACTGAACAGCCACTTGTCCGAAATTGTACAGGATCTCTCCTGCTTGGGGTGGGGGGTGGGGTTAGATTAGAAGACCCCCCAAGGTCCCTTCCATCTTCTGTTCTGATTGATTGATCACCATGCATCAAGCCAAGACCAAAAGGAGCTCAAGGGAGGCTAACGCTTTGGCTGCTAACATTTGTCTTCACTACCAGCAACCGCTGTATTTCATCAGCCTCCGTCAGGTCACATCACCCCAGCTAAGTAAACGTTACTCCTCAGATTTATTCCCCTCGATACTCAGTGGAGGATCTCAGGTTACTGCAATCGTTCGACTCGCCCCCACCCCTTCTGGGTCTCGGCTCTTGATTGCCTGCAATCTGTCACTGCCTCTTGTCCAGCGTCCCGGTCCGTCGTCACCACCGCTAGGAACTAAAGATATTAAAAGGCGAGAAATCCCCAAGTGGCTTTGGGGAGATTGGCTGCTCTCTCCGCCTGCTCTGGGCCTGCTCTCTTTTTTTCAATCTTGTTGAAAAACTCACACGCTCCTTAGCCATCAAGTGACCTCTTGTGCGGGCAGGGGCTGGCTACAGCCAGGTGTCAACTCATAAAACATTCCTGTGCCTGTTTTAGTAGCTGCCATTTAAAAAAAAAAAAGGGGGGGGGGGGAAGGAAATCTGGAAGAGCAGTGCAGCAGTTTGAAAGCGGAAGTACACTTCAACTCTTATCTTTCAAAGATTGTAACTAAAATACCAGAGCTTTTGCCTGCAAATGTATTTAATTGGAGAACGTGAGGGATGACACCCAGCCTGTGAAGGTGCTCAGTTGGAGAATCTGATTTATGACACACCCAGAGGGAGGGGGGGGAAACAGGGTCACAGGCAGAGGTGGGATCCGATCGGTGTAACTACCGGGTTTGATGATTTTACGAGAGAAGCCTCCGGACTCTGGGGAAGGTGAAAAATGGCCCTCATAGAAGTTCTGGAAGTCCGGAAACAGGCCTGTTTCTGGTTTCTGGAAGGCCTCTGGAGCCCGGGGGAGGCCATTTTCCCCCTCCCAGAGGCCTGAGAGAAGCCTCCGGACTCTGAGGAAGGTGAAAAATGGCCCTCGCGGAAGTTTTGGAAGTCCGGAAACAGGTTTGTTTCTGGCTTCTGGAAGGCCTCTGAGCCTGGGGAAGGCTGTTTTTGCCCTCCCAGAGGCCCGAGAGAAGCCTCCGGACTCTGGGGAAGGTGAAAAACGGCCCTCACGGAAGTTCTGGTAGGCCACGCCCAGCATGGCCATGCCCACCCAGCAACCGGGCAGCGAACCGGTCGCTGGTATTTTTAACTCTCACCCCTGATTAGCACCGAAGGAGAGGAAATTCATAATGTGTTGTGTCTGAGAAAGCCATCAGAATTGTCTTGGGTGACACCTCCTATGAGAGGTTGGTGCGAGGAGGAAGAGAAGGAGGAGGAGGAGGTGGAGGAGGAGGAGGAGGAGGAGGAGGAGGAGGAGAATATCTGGCTAGGGGAGCCTGGGAGTTGAAGTCCACACATCTTAAAAGTCCCCAAGGTTAAGAAACACTGATCTACAAGCAGTCCTCAACTTACAAGAGTTCCTTTAGTGACCGTTCAAAGAGAACGTGCACTGAAAAAAGTGACTTAGGACGGGTTTTCACATGGCTGTTGCAGCATCCCCCGGGGCCCCTTGATCCAAATGCAGACTCTTGACAGCTGACTCGTATTTATGACAGTTGCAGCATCCCTTTTACGACCTTCCGACAAGCAAAGTCAATTGGGAGGCCAGATTCAATGAACAACGTCAGCGATTCCCTTAACGAACAGGGCAAGAAAGGTAGTACAACGAGGCAAAATTAAACAACTGTCTGACTTAGCAATAGAAATTTTGGGCTCGGTGGTGGTCGTAAGTCGAGGACTACCTCTACATTCCTTCAGAGTCTTCACGGGTGGCTTTTTCCTGAGTTAAGAGCAAGAGAGCTCAACCCAGAAGGTTGGTGAGCCTGGGGGTGAGCTCCTAATGACAAGGCCCATCCCAAGATGCATGGAACGGGCGGCTTGGCATCGTGAGCCAAATGCCAAGCAAACTGCCTGATCAAACAAGCTGATCGCATGGAGGGCTCTGGCTTTGCCAGGCAGCGTCGGGGAAATAGCAGCTGGCTAATAAGACTCTTCCATTAAACCCCCTAACTAGAGCTTTTAAATGTCGGTTTTATGACACCCAAATTAAAAGGCTGGGCTTGGGCAAGAGGCCCAGTTTGCAGGAGCCGGGCACGGTTCCCGGGGAAAGGCAAGAGGGCGGGGATCACGCCAGCTGGAAGGGCGAGCCGTCTGCTCAAAGGGTGGGCGCAGATACAGAAGAGTCCCCGGCAAAAGGAAGCAGATGCAAATTTGGAATGTTGTTATTATATCGGAAAAATTAATCTCCAATAAGGATGACCACCTGCTCCGGCATTGGCAATCGAGCAACGGGAGAGGCGAGGGGCCAAGAAGATGGAGATGGCAGATCCTCCCCCTCATAAAATGAAATTTAATGGAGAGAAAAGTAAGGCTGTACGTTTCAGCAAGAAAAACCAAAATGAGCAGGTATAGAATAGGTGGGTACCGGGCTCAATAGCCTGTAAAGGTTCTCAATCATCCCAGGTCACGGTTGTCCTCAAGGTGCTTTTGCTGAAGGCAACTGGACCTGCTTGCTTTTCACTTTTGAAGATGTTTTGCTTCTCATCCAAGAAGCTTCTTCAGTTCTTCCCCGCTATCCTGTCAAAGCTGAAGAAGCTTCCTGGATGAGAAGCAAAATGTCTTCAAAAGAAAAAAAAAAAAAACAAGAAAGTCCAGTTGCCTTCTGAAAAAGCACCTTTGGGACTCCAAGTGGCCTCAACGACCCTCTAAAATGGATGCAAATGACCAGCTGTCTGCAAGGAATACAAATCTTTCCATTCCTCACCATCCTGTCAAAGCTGCAGAAGATTCTTGGAGGAGAAGCGAAATTTTCAACACTAAAGGCAAGAAAGTTCAGTTGCCTCTTGCAGAAAAAGCACCTTTGGGACTGGATCAATAGCAGTTAACTGTGAGAGACATCTTGGAGTTCCCAACTGGCCGGGGAATTCTGGGAGTTGAAGTCCACATGTTTCAAAGTGGCCAGGGTTGAGAAATCCTGACCTGTAGGGATCAGGGGAACGGCCAGGGGTGAGATTCAAAAACCCCAGCAACCGGTCATTGGGTGGGCGTGGCCATGGCCATTGGTGGGCGTGGCCATGGTGGGTGTGGCCTGATGAAACTTCTGGGAGGGCCATTTTTCGCCTTCCCCAGAATCTGGAGGCTTCCCTCGGGCCTCTGGGAGAGTGAAAACAGCCTCCCCGGGTTCCAGAAAGAGGCCTGTTTCTGAACTTCTGGTTCAGCTGGGTTTTTGGCCTCTCAGAGCCTTCACGCTTACTGCATTTACCTGCATCCAAAACGGGCCACGTGGGGACTTCTGGGAGAGGTGGGGTCAGCCGGTCAGTTCAACTATTGGTTTGGCGAACCAGATGTAAATTTAACATTCGGTTCGCTTGAACCGGGTCGAACCAGCTGAATCCCACCCCTGGAAACGGCAGAGACCAAGCCAGAGGCAGAGGCAGATTGTCCATCTTTGGGAGTCTCTTCCGCCTCCGGAGAAACTGCGACGAAACAGACCAGGGTTTGCCTACAGAAACATCTCCTTTGAAACAAGG
Source organism: Bungarus multicinctus (assembly GCA_023653725.1). NCBI lineage: Eukaryota > Metazoa > Chordata > Lepidosauria > Squamata > Elapidae > Bungarus > Bungarus multicinctus. Next base: position 5,418,974 of record CM042844.1, read on the forward strand.
GACTGTACTTGTTGGAATTCTTAAGACCATAAATTTGACCTTCCATTCATAAATAACCAATGTTCTCAGTTCGTGGTGCTTGAGCTTGATGTTTCGGCTCCAGGCTCCGAGGACAGACTGTTTCGGTGGTCTCTTAGCTCAGACAGTCCCCCCCGTTGGGATGGCTCTTACCTGGTGGAAGATCAAAGCTTGGCTGATGTAGCCCCAGCTGCTGCTGGGGGACAGGTAATGGAGGGCCACCAGCAGGATGACCATGAAGGCCACGCTAGCCGAAGCGTAGATGGGGCTGATGAGGAAGACCATCACGACACAGCCGGCAATGCCCAGCACACAGGTGTGCCACGTGAAATACTTGAAGGTGGGCCTGAGGAAGGAGAACAGGTAACAGGTTAGGACGCCTGGAATCTCCTTGTGGGAGGGGGGGGGGGAGAGAGATGTTCTGCTTGGAAGTGTAATGCCAAGGTCCTGAGCTACAGCTCCCAAGGGCCAGGAGGAGCCGATTGGAGTTGTAGTTCCAGATAAAAGCTGCATTCACAGGTGTTTCATCTCTCTGCTGAGTGCATCCCTTAGAACAGGGATGACAAACCTTTTTGTTGTGGTGTGCCGAAAACGTGGGTGCGTGCCACGTGCGTGCCGGCACCCACAATGCAATGCTCTCCCCCCCCCCGCTTCCCTCGAGCTTCCAGGAGGGTGAAAACAGCCTCAAACGGACTGAAAATCAACTGGGAGGTGCCCGCATGCGCATGCAACACCCCACCCCCTTATCTGCAGCACTGTGCATGCGCGTGCCTCCCAGCTGATTTTTGGCCTGTTTGAGGCCGTTTTCACTCTCCGGAGGCTTGAGGGAAGACTCTGGAGGCTGAAAACGGGCTTGTTTCGGACTTCTGGTATTTCCAGAAAGCCCATTTTTCGGCCTTCCGAGGTTCCAAGCTTCTGGCGAAAACAGCCTCAAACGGGCCAAAAATCATTTGGGAGGCTGCGCGCATGCACAGTACAGTTAAGTTTGGCTGGGGCTCACATGCCCACACAAATGGCTCTGTGCGCCAGCTGTGGCATGCGTGCCATAGGTTCGCCATCACGGCCTTAAAAGATAGAATAATAGGGCTGGAAGGGACCTTGGAGGTCTTCTAGTCCAACCCCCTGCTCAAACAGGAGACCCTATGCCATTCCAGGAAAAATGATTGTCCAATCTCTTTTTTGAAAGCCTCCAGTGTTGTAGCACCCACAACTTCTGAAGGCAAGCTGTTCCACTAATTAATTCTTGTAATTGTCAGAAAATTTCTCCTCAATTCTACGTTCTTAATTCTTCCCTCCTTGATTAGTTTCTACCCAAGACTTCTTGTCCTGCCTTGAGGTGTTTTGCAGAACAGGTCGACACCCCTCCCCTCCCTCTTACCTGGGACAACCCCTAAAGTATTGGAAGTCTGCTACAGTTAGCCCTCGACTTACAGAGTGCAAAATTGCCATTGCTAAACCAGACAGTTGTTAAGTGAGTTTTGCCCCATTTTACCACCTTCCTTGCCGCACCCTGAGAGTAGCCGTAAGTTGAGGACTACCTGCAGGATAGCACAGGCTTACAACTTTGCAATTTTATAAAAACATGGGGCTCTCCACGTCCCCCCATCGCCCCAACACACACACATATTGTGGATGCTCCACCGGTCAGATCATTAACAACCGAAATGTATTTTTGGGTGGAATTCCACGGGAGGTTATAGGAAATAACAGTCTTTATTTTGGCTCCAGCCTGCAGCGTCCCAGAAGGCTTTTGCAGTTGGTTAATAATCTTTCAAGACAATGAATACATAATGCATAACTTTTCCCCAGTGGAACGATTAAGGGGTGTGCAGCGCACTCATCTCTAACCACAAAGTACTTGTGTTGAAAAGGGATTCTGGAATTGCTGTCAGGCTACTCCACGCATCTAAAATGGATGATTGGTCGTAAGGGGTGGGGTGGAGAATCCTTTGCATACAAATTTTTTATCCTGGACTTCGCTTTCCCTGCCAAATCCATATCGCTCTGGAGTGCCTGCCATTTTGCGCGGGAGAAGATAGAAAAAGTTCCATCCGGAGCTGCTAAACTCACGTTGAGGATGCGGCGGTAGGAATCGGGAGCTATTTCATCTTAGGGAGAGCCAGCTTGGTCTGGCGGTTAAGGCACCGGGCTAGAAAGTGGGAGACTAGTGAGTTCTAGTCCTGCCTTAGGCATGAAAGCCAACTAGGTTTTCTTTGGGTCAGTCCCCAGGAGATGGGGAGTTCTAGTCCCACCTTAGGCATGAAAGCCAACTGGGTGGTTTTAGGCCAATAACCAGGAGACAGTGAGTTCTAGTCCCACCTTAGGCATGAAAGCCCGCTGGTGACTTTGGGCCAATCACCAGAAGATGAGGAGTTCTAGTCCTGCCTTAGCCATGAAAGCCAACTCGGTGTCTTTGGACCAATCACCAGGAGACGGGGAGTTCTAGTCCTGCCTTAACCATGAAAGCCAACTGGGTGACTTTCCTGGGTCAATCACCATTAAATAGGGAGTTAGAGTTCTGCCTTAGGCATGAAAGCCAACAGGCTGATTTTAGGCCAATCTCACCAGGAGACAGGTAGTTCTAGTCCCACTTCAGGCATGAGACTGTTTGGGTGACTTTGGGACAATCAACAGGAGATGGGGAGTTCTTGTCCCAATAAAACCCCTTTTATTTAGGTTAAAGTGAATTCCTCTCCAGCAAACAGTCCCGGCAAAGGGTCTTTCATAAGATTTCACAATTACAGACCTTTATCACACTTGGAGAGTTGCCAGGTCGAGATCTTCCAAACGCCACACTGTAGCAGCAATTACTTGGCAAGAAGTCAGAAACAGATCTTCACCCTAATTAAACGAACTAATTGTCTCCTGCAAACACCCCTCCCCTTTAGCTCCTCTTTATTCCCTACAGGAGGGGCCACTCACCGTTCACCTGAGCATTTACTCCCGAGTCAACCCTTGTTCCTTAACTGTTCCCTTCTCCTGGCAGCTCTGTGCATGCGCACATCGGGAACAGGCTCCAGCTGTTCTTCTTCCCCACTGATCTCTGACTCCAAAGGCAGCTGATAACTGTCGGACAGCCCTGGCCCCATCTCTGCCTCCGATGCAGAGCCCTTGTTAAGAGCCTTCCATAGCCTCCAGGATTAGTCTATATTCCTCCCCAACCTCCTCACTGTCCAAGTCTGCCGCCAACTCCCCTGGCTGCTGGCGGGCCATAACAGTGATCCCCTTTTGCAACCTTAAGACAAGCAAAATCTACGGGGAAGTGTGATGACCCAGAGTGTAACACAAACGTAACAAAATCCAAAACGGATTTAATGCCTCCAACTTGGCCCCACTGTTCAATAATCCTCAGCTGGAGATGAAACGTGCTCAAAAATAGACTTCAAAAGAAAGCAATACAGTCCGAACTTAATGAGCAGATAGAGGTGAAATAAAAAACTAAACAAACTACAATGACAAAATTTCCACAATAGAACAGGAGGAGTATTTACCAAATTCAAGGAGATAACAAGGCACAGTCTGTTGGAAGGACACCAACCAAGGTAACTTCAGACCAAAATAAAACATGCTTTGTTTCCAGCGTTTGCCAGTACGCAGGTCCAAACTCTTATTCAGTTGTCACACCTGCAGCCCATGAAGAGGATCACATCTCTTCCTTATGCTCTCCTCCCTGCGTGCCCTAGGATGGAGAGGGGATGGGCCTGGGTCCTCCTCTGACTGCCCAGCCGGCCTCTGCCCTTCCCCAGCCTCCTCCACAACCTCCGGAGCCACACTTCCACTCCCTTCGGCTGTTCCTCCTCTCCCTCAGAGTCAGTCTCCACCACGGACATGACAGGAAGCCAGATTCACTTAACGACCGTGTGACTAACTTATTTATTTATTTATTTATTTATTTATTTATTCAATTTATATACCGCCCTTCTCCCGAAGGACTCAGGGCGGTGCACAGCCAACTAAAACAATACATATAAAAAAGTTAAAACAGAATTAAATATGGACTGCTTCCAGATCTAAAACCCCCAATACTAAAACCATGATTAAAACCCAATTTAAAATCAATTTAAAATCAGCCCAGGCCGGTCTGCTCAAAGAGCCAGGTCTTCAAATCACGCCTGAACACCCTCAGGTCGGTGGTCGTTCTCAACTCTGGGGGGAGCCCATTCCAGAGAGCGGGTGCCCCCACAGAGAAGGCCCTATTCCTCAGGGTCACCAGGCGGCACATGGAGGCCGTCGGGATCCGGAGGAGGCCCTCCCTGTGGGAGCGCACCAGACGGTGGGAGACTACTGGCAGAACGCGGTCTTGCAAATAGCCTGGTCCGATGCCATGGAGCGCTTTAAAGGTCAAAACCAGAACCTTAAAGCGCACCCGGAAGGCCACTGGCAACCAATGCAGCTCGCGCAGGAGAGGTGTCACATGAGAGCTTCTAGACGCCTCCATAACCACCCACGTGGCTGCATTTTGTACCAGTTGCAGCCTCCGGGTGCTCCCCACAGGGAGCCCCATGTAGAGGGCATTACAATAATACAGGCGAGAGGTGAACAGGGCATGAGTGACCGTGCGTAAGGCGTCCCGATCAAGAAAGGGCCGCAACTGGCGCATCAGGCGAACCTGATGAAAAGCCCCCATGGAGACGGCCGTAATGTGATCTTCCAATGACAGTCGTGCATCCAAGAGGACGCCTAGATTGCGAGCCCTCTCTGTGGGGGGTAAGATCTCACCCCCAATAGTCAGCGATGGAGTCAGCTGACTATATCGGGACGCCGGAAACCACAGCCACTCAGTCTTGGAAGGGTTGAGTCGAAGCCTGTTCTCACCCATCCAATTCCGCACGGCCTCCAGGCACCGGGACATAGCCTCCACAGCATCGTTGGGATGGTTTGGAGTAGAGATGTAGAACTGAGTGTCATCCGCATAAAGATGACATTTTACATTTGCAATGGCCAGGGATTCTCCTTAACAACTGTGGCATCAAATGAGGAATGAAATGAGAAAACATACAGGTGAACCCCGGATCGAGTGAGAAATATCAGCCCCAAAATACATTTTAATGTCTTCTTTCTTCCAGCCCTGTCCCCCTCCCCCTCACAACCCCCCAAAATTGCTTATTTGTCTATCAACTGGAACGAACACAACTCGATTATCTTTCTGTAATAAAGGGAGCTGGGTAATCCTGGGAAAGAGGGTTGGCATCGCTGGCACTGCCCGGATCCGGCACAGAAATTATTCGATTGTTTTTAATTCCAATTCTGGTTTTTAATTTTCAAATGCAGAGAGGAGGCGGGGTGGGGGAGAAACCAGCAGAAAAGGCCATCAATCCTGCGCCGAGGGGGCAGCTTACTGTCAGGCAGGGCCGACGCCGAGGCCTTTCGGCAACTTAATTAAATTGTTCTCATCTAACCTGCTGTCTTATCTCAATTGCGTAAGGAAGATTTAAAAAAGAAGCCGAGAACTTCGGGCCTCATTTACTCTGGCCTTCCCTTCACCAGCTCCTCTTGAATGGCGGGCACCAAGTAGCGGGGAGGGAGGGCACCTTGGGCTTCTATGCCCCCCCCCCACCCATCCCAATTTGGAAACAAACTCTTCCACAAGGGGAAGAGATGTGATGCCCCTGGTGGAGACTGACTCTGAGGGAGAGGAGGAACAGCAGACAGGGAGTGGGAGTGTGGTTCTGGAGGTTGTGGAGGAAATTGGGGAAGGGTACAGACCGGCTGGGCAGTCAGAGGAAGACCCAGGCCCATCCCTTCTCCATCCTAGAGCATGCAGGGAGGAGGGGATAAGGGAGAAGCATGAATGGCATGGTCTACGGGGGAGGAAAGGGCCCTGATCCCCTTCATGGACTGCAACTGTGAGGACTGTTTAAATATGACAAACTGTGCATGCTGGAAGCAAAGTGTGAAATAATTCTAGTCTTTCAGTTATCTGAGTTCTGGTGTCCTTCCCAGTGTGTGTATTTCGATATCTGTGGATGTCTTCAAGCCTTTATCCTGCCTGGTCTCATTAACTGCTTCAGTGTGGTTTGTGTGTGTGTGTGTGTGTTTTTGTCAGATCCGTGTATCTGTCATTTCTTCAGAGGAAGAAGAAAAGGGGGGGGGAACTGATAAAGAAATCCTTTCTTGATGTAACCTGAATATATTTAACCTTATATCGAATATGCACACCCATACATGATACAATGGGGGGGAAAGAAGCCAGATGGCCAGAATCTAACACCTCTGAGAGGCACAGCCAGGAGATGAGGGGTCCATAAAACTCCACAGTGAAGTGCTCTGGGAAATCTCCAAAAACAGTCCGTTCTAAAAAGGGGGTGGGGGAGGAAGTTAGGTACGTCTTGGGAAAGCTACACGAGAAAAAACCTTCCAAAAAGGGAAGGATTCCCCTCCCAGAGGGGCTGGGAGGGGAATTAACATATTGGCTTTTGTTTCCCTAAGTAAACATTGGGATGGGGGGGGGGATTCTAAACTCCCTTATCTATCACTGTATGCCTGAGGGACCTCAGACGCTGCTTTGAATTCCTACTGGACTGTCTCATCTCAATAAAGGATTCCTTTTGATAAGTTCGGTTCTCAGAAGTTCATTCTTATTGTTTGAATGGGAAGAAGTTCCGTAGCCTGACAGTTTTTTTTTTCCTATTTATAATTTATATGTATTTTGAGTTTGAACGGAATTTCTTCCTTTTTGCAACTGTTTGTGGGGGAGTTTTTTTCTCCAGTCAATGATATTTGGACCTTTGAAGCCAAGTTGAAGGAATTAAAGGGACTTCACCTGTTTTTGTGACTTTGTTGCTTTTGTATCCCACCCTGGGTCATCACAGGATACTTCCTCTATAATTGATGAACTGGTGTTCCAGATCCCCAATAGGACATAAAATATAGCTGGGGAATGCAGTGAAGATGCTGCTGGTTAGAAAGGAGGAATCCAACTGGAAACACAGAGGAAGGGAAGCCAGCTCCTGTTTCAATATATATAGGTAGTCCTCGACTCACAGTCATTCAGATAGTGACTGTTGGAAGTCACAATGGCATTGAGGCAGCTGGCACAACCCATTTCTCACAGTTATGACCGCTGCAGCACCCCTTTGGTTAAAATTCAGACGATCGGCAAGTGGCTCGTGTTTATGTCAATTGCAATATCCTGGCAGATCATGTGCTCACATTTTAGGACACTCTGGTGAGCCAAATCAATGAGGAAGGCAGATTTACTTCACAACCATGTAACTATCTTAACCAGGGGTCTTCAAACTTGGCAAGTTTTTTATTTATTTATATTTATTTGATTTGTCAATCACTTACAAGATAATAGGTATAAGTATAAACATAAGTAAGAATACAGCAAATAGGTATGAATAAATGGGGACAATAGAACAGGGATGGTAGGCATGATGGTGCACTTATGCACGCCCCTTACAGTCCTCTTAGGAATGGGTATTCTCTCCTTTCCTTTCCTCTTTCCTTCCTTCCTTCCTTCTTTCCTTCCTTCCTCCCTCCCGCTCCCTCCCTTCTTTTCTCTCCTTCCATTCCTTTCTCTCCTTTTTTCCTTTCTTCCCCCTTCCTTCCTTCCTTCCTTCCTTCCTTCCTTCCTTCCTTTATTTTTTATTTTAATTATTTATTTAATTTGTCAATCACTTACAAGATGATAGATAAAGTATAAACATGAGTAAGAATACAGGAAATAGGTACGAATAAATGGGGACAATAGGACAGGGACGGTAGGCACGATGGTGCGCTTATGCACGCCCCTTACATATCTCTTAGGAATGGGGTGAGGTCAGTAGTGGATAGTTTAAGGTTAAAGGAGTGGAGGGTTAGAGGATGCAACAACAGAGTCAGGTAATGCATTGCAGGCATTGAAGTCCAACAGTTTAAGACTGATGGACTTCAACTCCCAAAATTCCTGAGCTAACATGACTGGAGGAGGAATTCTGGGAGTTGAAGTCCACACGTCTTAAGGCTATCAAGTTTGAAGACCCCTGGTCTTAACAATTGAAGTGATTCAGGTAAGAACGGGGGCAAGAAAGGTGGTAAAATGGAGGAAATTCAGCTTCACAATTGTCTCGCTTAGCAACAGACATTTTGGGATCATAAATTTAGGACTACCTACAGTATATACTCTATTCACCCCGTTTCCTTGGTCCATTGTTTCAGTCACTTTGTCAAAGAAGGCCATAAAGGCAAACCTATGGCACGCAGAGCCGTTAGTGCCGGCACGCGAGCCCCAGCCAAACTTACCTGCACTGTGCATGCGCGCGCCTCCCAGCTGATTTTTGGCCCATTTGAGGCTGTTTTCGCCCTTCTGGAAGTTTGAGGGAAGCCTCTGCAGCCTCGGGAGGCCGAAAAAACGGGCCTTCCGGAAATACCAGAAATGCCAAAACGGGCCCAATTTCAGCCTCCAGAGGCTCCAGAGGCTTCCCTCGAGCTTCCGGAAGGGCGAAAACAGCCTCAAAAGGGCCGAAAATCATCTGGGCATGCAGGTAAGGGGGTGGGGGGGGTTGCGCGCCCATCCGTACGCCTCTCAGATGGTTTTCAGCCCGTTTGAGGCTGTTCTTTCATCCTCCCGGAAGCTCGAGGGAAGCACGGGGGGAGCATTGCATTGTGGGTGGCGGCACGACACGCTTTCGGCACACCCCAACAAAAAAGGTTCACCGTGACTGCCGTAAAGTGGGGTTTGCTTTTAACAAACCCATGCTGGCTACTAAGTACATTTCTAGGTGCTCGCACATCCACTGCTTGACTTTCTTTTTCCAAGATTTTCCCAATTACAGATGTCAAGCTGGCAAGGAGGTGCCAGCTGCTTAAAAACTACTTCGAAACAAAATGCACGGCCCAGAGAGAATACGGAGCTGGTTGCAGAATTCAATTAAAAAAAAAACCAGTAAACAAGAACCAGATGTAGTCTAGGTAGCTGCAAAGCCTCTCGTGGCAGGTGTGAAACGTTTGCACGCTTGTCAGAACGCAAGGCGACTTATTTCCCAGATGGATCAAGAGGCGCGGAGGATTTTTGCACGCCTAACGACACCCCTGCGACTGGCAAGTCTACAAGAAGATCACAAGACAGCGAACGTGCTCACAAATGACTGGCACTTAATTATGGAAGAGGGCTTAGATTTCCTAGGGAGGAAACTTAAAATTTTCTTCCCCCCTGTAAGCACTGAGCCATCCATCCATCCTTAAAACTGGATGGAAACGACAGGCAGTCCTTCAACTTACGACCGTAATTCAGCTGAAAACGTATGTTGCTCAGCGAGGTATTTGTTAAGTGAGTTTTACCCCCTTTTACGACCTTTCTTGCCCCCCTGTTGTTAAGTGAGTCACACGGTAGTGAAGTGAATCCGGCTTCCTCGTTGACTTTTGCTTGCCAGGAGGTCGCAAAAGGGGATCAATGTGACGCTGCAACACCGTCATAACTAGGAACCAGTTGCCAAGGGTCTGAATTTGGATCATGTGGGGACCCTGGGGAGGCTGCAACGATCGTTAAGTGTGAAAAATGGTCGTAGCTCACTTTTTTCAGTGTCGTCGTAACTCTGAACCGTCACTAAATGAACTGCTGTAAGTCGAGAGCTACCTGCGTAATGCAAATGCAATGAGCCCTCCCTTTGCAATGCCTTGGTAAGGCCACACTTGGAATATTATAACAGATAACAGATAATCAGAGTAGGAAGGGACCTTGGAGGTCATCTAGTCCAGGGGTCGCCAACCTTTTGGACCTCAGGGACCACCAAACTCATCATTTTAAATCCCGCGGATCAGGGACCCTGGGAAAAATCCCAAAAAAAGTCTGCAGGCAAATTCCCCACCCTGTTTTCCTACCGATCAATCATTCTTTATTTGAGATCACAGGATACCGTCTCCAGCTCTGTTCTTGGGGGGGAGGGGGGCGGGCGGGGGAGAGACTTTTGGCTTCATGCATGGAAAGCAGCAGAAGCCGCAGAAATCTTTCTCCCTGCCAAATTCTGCCAGAAATGAGTCTTTGTGGGATTTGTCGTGTCAGCGCAGCCTCTTGGAGCAGGAGGCCTTGCAGGGTCCTAAAGACTAATTTCTGGTAGAGTTTGGGGGAGAGAAAGGAAGACTTTTGCTGCTTTCCCTGCATGCAGCCAAAAGCAGAAGAAGAAAGAAGCGGAAAGAAGCAGCCCAGTGGCCAGGCCAGGCGCGTGGGGGAGTGGGGGGGGGCGAGTGGGGCAAGTTCCCCCCCTCTGCCCTTTCTCTCCTCACTAACTCATGTTGTTCACAATACAAGCGACACAAGTCTTGTGTTCCCACGGGCCATGTTTGCGCAGCCTGAATTAATTGTTTTGGGAGGGTGATTTGGGGGGGGTGGACATTTCTCTGTGGACCACTAAATTTTTCTCGCGAAGCATCAGTGGTCCCTGGCCCATTGGTTGGCGACCACTGATCTAGTCCAACCCCCGCCCCACCCCGCCCAAGTGGGAGACTCTACACCATTTCTGACAAATGGCAGTCCAATCTCTTCTTATTATTTATTTTATTTTTTATTTTTATTTGCATTTATATGCCACCCTTCTCTGGAGACTCAGGGCAACTTACAACTTTACCATGCTAAGTGCTCGGCAATAGCCTTCATTCCATTGTATATGCCTGCTTATTACTAGGGCTTTTGGCCCCCCAAGCAGCATTTTACAAAGTCAGCTTATTGCCTCCAACAATCTTGAGTCCTCAATTTTACCTACCCCGAGAGGATGGAAGGCTGAGTCAACCTTGAGCCTGGTGGGATTAGAACCTGCACTAATTGCAGGCATCTTGCACTAAGTGCTAGATGATTAACAGCCTGCACCACCAAGGCCCTTTATGTTGAGATTCTGGAAAGAGTGCAGAGCAGAGCAACAAAGATGATTAGGGGACTGGAGGCTAAAACATATGAGGAACGGTTGCAGGAACTGGGTATGTCTAATATAATGAAAAGAAGGACTAGGGGAGACATGATAGCAGTGTCCCAATATCTCAGGGCCTGCCACAAAGAAGAGGGAGTCAAGCTAAGTCAAGTTAACAGCTTTGAAAACAGCAAAGAAAAACAAAATGCACAGGTACATTCTACGTGGTACCTGGCTCAGTTTGCAGGAATTGCAAGAGGGATCTCGGAGTCCTAATAGACAATCACTTAAATAGAAGCTAGCCGTGTGCAGCAGCTGCCCAAAAAGCCAATGCAGTTTTTGGGCTGCATTAACAGAGGGATAAAATCAAGATCACGTGAAGTGTTAATATCACTTTATAAGGCCTTGGCAAGGCCACACTTGGAATACTGCGTCCAGTTTTGGTTGCCACGATGTAAAAAAGATGTTGTGTGTTTGGAAAAAGTGCAGAGAAGAGCAACTAAGAGGATTAGGGGACTGGAGGCTAAAACATATGAAGAACGGTTGCAGGAACTGGGCCTGGCTAGTCTAGGAAAGAGAAGGACCAGGGGAGACAGGAGACCATCTTCCAATATCTGAGGGGCTGCCACAAAGAGGTAGTCAAGGTATTCTCCAAAGCCCCTGAGGGCAGGACAAGAAGCAATGAATGGAAACTAATCAAGGAGAGAAGCAACTTAGAACTAAGGAGAAACTTCCTAACAGTGAGGACAATTAACCAGTGGAACGGCTTGCCACCAGAAGTTGTGAATGCTTCCAAGACTGGAAATTTTTAAAAAGAAGTTGGATAACCCTTTGTCTGAAGTGGGATAGGGTTTCCTGCCTAGGCAGGGGGTTGGACTAGAAAACCTCCAAGGTCCCTTCCAACTCTGCTATTCTATTCTAAAAAAAAAATAGCTGGAACAGGATTTAGATTTCCTATGTATGAAACTTTTATTTTTTCCCATTAAGTATTTATCCATTCTTAAAACTGGATTTAAACTATGTTACAGTTAGTAAGCCCCGGAACTGGTATTGGAAGTGGTAATTTTTGCCTCCTTTCCTTTCTTGTCCCCCCCGCCCCCCCCCCGTTACAAACACCAAAGTACAGTTCTAAGCAATTCTTTTCTCCCTGACAGCCCCACAAGCCTGCAAACTGGCTAATTATCAATTAGAGCTACTTTAGAAATCAGCACGTTGAGAATTTTCCTTCAGAAATGCAGAGAGGAACTGGAGATTACAGGCACTCAAGAGCTATTTTTCCTCCAGATAGTGAGAGTATTTTCACATCTCCCTGAAAACCCACTTCTTGCGAATGCAGATTTTCCCCTCCGCCAATGGCCAGACACACACTTTAGCTTTGTGAAAAGAACAATCTTACTGCCACTTTTGCAATTTTCTTGCTGTTGCCAGTCTGCTCACCTAACGTTGCAGTCCCAGGCTGCATTAACAGAAGGATAAAATCAAGATCATGGGAAGTTGTTACGGTAATACTGCTTTATAAGGCCTTGGTAAGGCCCAACCTGGAATTCTGCATCCAGTTTTGGTCACCACAATGTAAAAAAGATGTTGAGACTCTAGAACAGTGGTGGCTAATCTTTTGGGGCTCCTGTGCCAAAAATTGTGTGCGCGCTTGCGCTCGCGTGCCAGCACCCAGAAGGCAATGTACGCAGCCCCCCCGCCCCCTACGCATTTGATTTCTCCCCCCCCCCGCCACCGCTTGCATACTCGAGGGAAGCCTCTGCAGCCTTCGGAGGCCGAAAAATGGGCCCGTTTAGTCACTTCTGGTATTTCCGGAAATACAGGAAGTGACAAAACGGGCTTGTTTTTCGGCCTTCAAAGGCTGCAGAGGCTTCCCTCGAGCCTCCGGGAGGCCAAAAAAGGCCTCAAACGGGCCAAAAATCAGCTAGGAGGCGCGCGCGCATGTATAGTGAGGTAAGTTTGCCTGGGGCTCGCGTGCCGGCACAAATGGTTCTGCGTGCCACCTGTGGCACGTGTACCGTAGGTTCGCCATCACGGTTCTAGAAAGAATACAAAGAAGGACTGGAGGCTAAAACATATAAAGAGCGGTTGCAGGAATTGGGTATGTGTAGTTTAATGAAAAGAAGGACTGGGGAGAAGGACATGACGGCAGTCTTCAAATATTTGAATGGCTGCCCCAAAGAAGAGGGGGTCCACCTGTTGAAAGTTAAAACCCACCCTTCTCCTAGAAAAATGAAATATTTTAGGGTATAATAAAAAGGGAGAATATTTCTCCTAAAAGAGAAGTAGAAGAGAGGTAGAAACTTGGCCGCGCGGGTGGTTATGGGGGCGTCGAGATACTCCCATGTGACGCCTCTCCTGCACGAGCTGCATTGGTTGCCAGTGGCCTTCCGGGTTCGTTTTAAAGTATTGGTTTTGGCCTTTAAAGCGCTCCATGGCATCGGACTAGGATATTTACAAGACCGCATTCTGCCAGTAGTCTCCCACCGACCGGTGCGCTCCCACAGAGAGAGTCTCCTTCGGGTCCCAACGGCATCTATGTGCTGCCTGGTGACCCCGAGGAATAGGGCCTTCTCTGTGGGGGCACCTACCCTTTGGAATGGGCTCCCCCTGGGGCTACGAACAACCACTGACTTGAGGGCGTTCAGACGTGATCTGAAAACCTGGCTCTTTGAGCAGGCCGGCCTGAGCTGACTTCAAATGGGATTTTAAATAAGGGGTTTTAGATTTGATTGGTTGGGGTATGAAAGTTTTAGCTTATTTTAATTGGGGGTTTTAAATTTTTAATTGGCAGCCTATAATTTAATTCTTTTTTAATTGTATTTATATTTGTAATTTATATATATTTTAGTTGGCTGTTCACCGCTCAGAGTCCTTCGGGAGAAGGGCGGTATATGAAATTATTTAATAAATAAATAAATAAACTCAACCCTCACTAGCTTTGCTAATGGGCCATTTAGGCCTGGGCCAGTCTATTCTACATAACAAAGATCTACTCCCTTCAGCCAGACCCATAATAGGAATTGCCCAAAGCCCTTTCATTACATCATCATCCAGCAAGGCTCAACCAAGCCTGGGACTCTGGCAATCAGTCACAATACAAGCTCAAATTCAAATCCCAACAGAGGGCATAAAACCCAAGGAATCTCAGCATCTCTTCCCTTTTTGGTTCAGAAGCTCCAAGGCATGTGATCCACCATTAAACCATCTTTCCAAACAGCCTCCATATTTCCAGTCTTTCTTCCCACTTGGAACTGAACCCAGAAGGATATTTTCTTCTAACACACCTATTCTCCAAAGCACCTGAAAGCAGGACAGGAATCAACGGATAGAAACTAATCCAGGAGAGAAGCAACCAAGAATTTCCTGACAGTGAGAACGATTAGTTAGTGGATCAGGTTGTTGTGCGTGCTCCATCGCTTTTGAAGAGGAGACACTTGTCTGAAATGGTACGGGGTTTCCTGCTTGAGCAAGGGGTTGGACTAGATGACCTCCAAGGTCCCTTCCAACTCTACTATTCTGTTATTGCGAGAGATAGGCGCGGGTAAACCTCCCCAGAGTTTTCCAGTAAGCGAAAATCATGCGGGCATTAGGAACACTCTTGCGTGTACCTGACCATATGATGGATACCACAACTCAAAAATCAGCTGGAAACTTCCTCAACAGAAATTCCGGTCTAAGTGAGTAACATGGTGGTTAATTGAACCTGGCTCTCCCATTAATTCCACTTGTCCAAAGGTCGCAAAAGATATATATATATATATATATATATATATCAGCCAGCAAGTTAAGTCCACAAGTCTTAACGTTGCCAAGGTTGGAGACCCATGATATATATATGAACCAGTTGCCAAGCATCCGAATTTTGAACATGTCACCATGGTCACTGAGTGTGAAAAACAGTCATAAGTGCAATTTTAAGGGCCGTTGTAACTTTGAACAGTTACTAAATGAATTTGTTAAGCCGAGGACTGTCTGTTTAGGCCAAATTTAGGAAAAAATGAAGGGGCTGGTGACCTTCTACCGCTGCACCATACAGAGTATTTTAATTTACTGCACCTCTGTATAGTTTGCCAATTGCACAGGGGAAGATAGGACAACACTCCAGAGGGTTAACGTCATTGCCCAGAAGATCCTGGGTTGCCCTCTCCCCTCTTGGGAAGAGCTTTATAGCTCCCGCTGCCTTAAGAAAGTCCAAAACATCCTCAAAGATCCATCTCATCCTGCGCACCCTTGTTTTTTTAACTGTTACCATCTGGCAGACGGTACAGGACAATAATAAAAACAAGGACAAATAGGCTGAAATACAGCTTCCATCCTAGGGCAGTAGTTCTTTTGAATTCTGCTATATAGTGCAGTGTTGGTGCGGTGTCAGGAGTTTATCAATTCAACGTGTGGAGTGTGAAGGATGTGTGTTTGTGTTGATTTTCATGGTCATGATGTGTCCTGAAGATGGTGTTTGATTTCGTTGCACGAGGTGCAATGACAATAAAGTAAATTAAACTGAACGTCCACGTAGTTGCTGTCCAGGGTGCTGAAAAACAACCCTCTGAGCTTGGGCTGACCTCAAAGTTCGGACTCTGAATGAGAGAGTGGAATGACAACCTCATTGTGTGGCTTCCTGGCCACAAGCCACACGTCCAATTTGCAAAGGGAGAAAACTATTTAAGCTGCACAGCAATTAAAAGTTGAGCAACGTTGGAACAATTGAAGCTGCACGATGACAGATGGGCCATTGACTAAAAGGGACTGCCCGTTCTACGCTGCAGACTTCAAAGCAACGGCTTTGTAGCCAGGTAGCAGAACACTGCTGTCCTGGTTCCCCTTAATCGATTCAGGGTTGGACTTGATGGTCTCTGAGGACCCCTCGCATTTAATTTTATTTTTTCGACAAACTTACATGAACACAACATAAAAACATCAAGCCCTCTTCCACTTACGTACATACAGTGTGTCGGTTGGTTTACAAATTGTTTTGTGCATCCACTTCATAGTCCTCACTTACAATTACTTGTATATATCCTCGTATTAAGATTCTGATGCTGAATGCGCAGGCAACACACAGGTTTCAAATCTTGAACTCCTTCCTGTAGGCCAGAGGTCTCCAAAGTTGGCAACTTTAAGACTTACGGGCTTCAAATCCCAGGGAGTTGAAGTCCACAAGTCTTAAAGTTGAGACGTTTGGAGAGCCCTTGGTCTAGGAGTCTAATGAAGAGAAGGACTAAGGGTGACATGATAGCAATATTCCAATATTTGAGGGGCTGCCCCCCGAGAAGAGGGGGGTCAACCCATTCTCCAAAGCATGACAAGGAGCAACGGCTGGAAACTAATTAAGGAGAGAAGCCACCTAGAACTAAGGAAACCTTTCCTGACAGTTAGAACAATTTATCAGTGGAATTGCTTAACTCCGGAACTTGTTGGGTGGCTCCAACACTGGAGAATTCTGGGAGTTGAAGTCCACAAGTCTTAAAAGTTGCTAAGTTTGGAGACTCCTGCTGTGGAGTCTAGACCAGGGGTGGCTAACCTTTTGGGGCTCCTGTGCCAAAAGTTGTGCACGCTCTTGCATGCTCGTGCACACGTGCCAGTACCCAGAAGGCAATGCGTGCCCCCACCCTGTGTCCCCTCCGCATGCGCGCGCAATCCCTATCCCCACCTTCTGCTGCCCCCTTACTTGCACTGCGCCTCACAGCTGGTTTTGGGGCAATTTTGAGGCCTTTTTCGGTCTCCCAAAGGCTTGAAGAAGGCTTCTGCAGGCTTAAAACTAGGCCCGTTTTGTCACTTCCGGTATTTTCCGAAAAACAGGAAGTGACAAAACGGGGCTAGTTTTCGGCCTGCAAAGGCTGCAGAAGCCTTCCTGAAGCCTTTGAGAGACTGAAAAAGGCCTCAAACTGGCCAAAAATCACCTGTGAGGCACGCACATGCACAGTTTGCCTGCAGCTCGTGTGCCGGCACAAATGGCTCTTCGTGCCACCTGCGACACGCATGCCATAGGTTCTCCATCACGGGTCTAGTAATAGGACAGCCATCAATATCAGGCACTGATATTATAGGATCATGACTCATGATTGTCGTTCTAAAAAAACACCTGTCTTCATAAGTTCCCCATCATTTCATTCTGATGACAGGAAAGTTTGAATAATTCACGGGTTACCTCTGCCTCCTCTCTTCTCTAAATGCAGATTTACCTACCTACCTACCTACCTACCTACCTACCTACCTACCTACCTACCTATCTATCTATCTATCTATCTATCTATCTATCTATCTATCTATCTATCTCGTTAAATTATGACCTTCTACTAATGCTCCAATCATTTCTATATACCATATCTCCAAACTTGGCAACTTTAAGACTTGTGGACTTCAACTCCCAGAATTCTGGGAGTTGAAGTTTACAAGTCTTAACCAAGTTTGGGGACCTCTGCTATATACGATCTAACAGATAAATGTAATGTTCCTCATTTTTTAAGGAACGCTAATCCCACCGAATATTTTCTCTAAATTATACAACTGTGCAAAACTTTAAATTGGATATGTTGTTTTATTGTACTATTATTTTTTTTCCCATTCTCCAATAACAAATTGTTGTGTTAAGCTGTGTCCTTTATATATATTTTTTGACTGTAAAGGCTGGTCAAGGACAGTAATAAAGAGATTGGATGTGCTTCTTCTAAAGGCCAGAGCGATTATCCACATCCACGGTTGAACGGCTTAGTTTAACTTTACACTGATATGTAATGATGAGAATCTGGGCACGATTATCTGAACAAATAAAAGAAGTTTCCAGTCCTCATGGCTATCATATCACGTGCCTGGAAATCTCCAAAGCCGCAGGTTGCCTCCTATGGATTCCTCTCTCACCTTTATTCCAGCTTTATTCTCACCTGCCCGGAGGTTAAAAACAACAGAGGAAACCATGCAGGAAAATAATGTGATATGCGGGTAGTTTCTCGACTTACGATCACAACTGAGCTCAACATTTCCACTACTAAGCAAATCCGTTGTTAAGGGAGCTTTGCCCCATTTTACGACCTTTCCTATCAGAGTTGTTAAGTGAATCCCTGCAGTTGATAAGTTAGTAATCTGGTTGTTAAGTGAATCTGGCTCCCCTATTGACTTTACGCGTCAGAAGGTCACAAAAAGTGAGTCCAGGACACTGCAATCGACATAAATGTCAGGGTTCCGGCAGTTACTCCAATTAAATCATGAGCCTTGAGCCACACTCCCAAAACAAAAGAGGGTTTATTTGAAGGTAACATTCTACATCCGGCACTAATCTGGCTGTAGCCAACTCTGAGATACGTAATTCACTGTCACCCTTGATCCTGCTTTCCCCCCATCCACCCCTCTGGGTGTATCATCCAACGAAAAAATGTCCATAGCCAAGAGTCATCAATCATGCTCTCCAATTAGATTTTTGCCCACGGCAGAAGCTTCAGCCATCTAATCAGTCTTTGAAGAAAATATGAATGGAATGTACTTTCGATTCCACACTGCCGCCTGCTCTTTGAAATTCCCCCCACCCCATTCTTTCTGTGGTCAACTATAAAACGTGTATACAAAATGTTTTATGAGTTGACATACGAGTCAATGGCCAAACATCTGCATTTTGATCACATGACCACGAAGATGCTGCAACGGACGTAACTATGAAAAACAATCACAAGTCAGGTTTTTCAGTGCTGTTTTAACTTCAAACGGCCATTAAACAAATTGTTATAAGTCGAGGACTACCTGTATGTCTTTCATTTGTTACAACCATATAATCACTCTTGCCTGGGTGAGAAAGGAAACTTTTGTTTTTAAAGGTAATCCTCGACTTACAGCAATTCATTTTAATAACTGCTTGATGTCACAACGGCACAGAAAACAGCAACGGCTGTTTTCTACACTTATGACCAATGCAGCATCCCCATGGTCCCATGATTTACATTTGGATACTTGACAACTGACTCACATTTATGACGGTTGCAGTGTCCTGGGTCACATGATCCCCCTTTGCGACCTCCTGACAAGCAGTCAATGGGGAAGCCAGATTCACTTAACGTCCATGTTACTAATTTAACAACTGCAGTTATTCACTTAAAAAACATGGCAAGGAAAGTTGTAAAACGGGACAAAACTCACTTAAGAAATTTCCCACTCAGCAACATAAACTTTGGACTCCATTGTGGCCGTAAATGGAGGACTACCTGTACATCCAAGCACAGATACTCATTGTTTTGATCACCTTGCCACAAATTTGCTTAGTGTGTCTGCCCCACAACCGCTTCACACATGGGTTGCCCAGCCCACGTTCAATCTGCCGCACGGCCTTGCAGCCAGATAACAGATAATCAGAGTTAGAAGGGACCTTGTAGGTCATCTAATCTAACCCCCTGCCCAAGTGGGAAACCCTACACCATTTCTGACAGATGGGAGTCCAGTCTCTTCTTGAAAGTCTCCAGTGATAAAGCTCCCACAACTTCCGAGGGCAACTTCTATTCCATGGGTTGATTGTTCTCCCTGTCAGAAAGTTTCTCCTTATTTCCAGGTTGAATCGTGACCCCCTCCTTCTCTCTGTGGCAGCCCCTCAAATATTGGAAGATGCTCTCATGTCTTCCCTGGTCCTTCTCTTCACTAGACTAGCCAGGCCCAGTTCCTGCAACCGTTCTTCATATGTTTTAGCCTCCGGTCCCCTCATCATCCTGGTTACCCTTCTCTGCACTTTTTTCCAGAGTCTCAACATCTTTTTTATAATGTGGTGACCAAAACTGGATGCAGTACTCTAGGTATGGCCATGCAAAGCCAGGATAGAGAGCGAGAGTGGAGGAGAAGGTGGTCGCCCAGCTCGCGCGGAAGCTCTGGAGATCCTCGGCCTATCTGCAGTAGCCTCCTTCTGGGGTGGCGGTTGGGTGCCGTTTATCACGGCCCTTCGTTGTGATTTACAGAGCGTGCCTTACAATATAATCACAACTCGGCAACAATGCCCCAAACAGATTTACTTCTCCTGAGCAAAATACATCTCCGAGTAATTCATGGCCCAACGGGGGTGCCAGCTCGCAACTCATCCTTGGCCCTCTAACCAATAGGCAGGGGCTCGACAACTTATCTGCCCAAGGGGACTTGGCATTTGGGAGGGTTCCGGTGGTGCCCGGCCAATGGGAGGGGAGAACCTTGCTCTGCATCAATCTGCCGTCCAATCCGGTGTCAGACCCGCCATCCGGAGCCTGCAATTCACCCGTTTTAAGTGATGGGCTGGGAGTTGATACAACCTGAGATTTACGGCTTCTAAACAGCTTCTTATCGGAGGTGTTTCAGCTCATTGAAAAAATAGAGCCGCCAGGCTGTAAACATTTCATTACCCGCATTGTGGCCCGATGTACGAATAAGCCAAAGGGATCATAAATCAATGCCAAACAATATCTCCAACCGAGGACGGCGCGGAGCTGCTACAAAGGTTGCCCTCCCAACGCCCCCCCACCCCCCAGAGACCTGATCTGGGGCCTTGTTTTCCCTTCACTGCCTTCTCTGTTCCTTATGCTCTGTAATGGGACTGCGAGGATGACCTTGGGAGACCGAAGAAATTCAGCCCAGGGCATCGTCGGATGAATGGCAACTTAGCCCTCAGCTGGACAGCGGGTGAGGCAGGAGGCTCCGAAGAGACCCCGTCTAATTTGGGCAGGCAAAGGGGACGGGTCATAGAATAATAGAGTTGGAAGAGACCTTGCAGGCCTTCTAATCCATCCCCCTGATCAAGCAGGAGAGCCACCAAGATTCCTTTCTCAGTGCATTAAGCAACATTCGCTTTCTCAGGCCCGGCATGCCTGGGTGCCGAAGGGAAGGGAGAGGCCTTGCTTTGCTGGGATCCTTTACAGAATAACAAAGTGGGAAGGGACCTTAGAGGCCTTCTAGTCCAACCCCCTGCTCTTCTTAAAAGTCCTCCAGTGATGGAGCATTCACAGCTTCTGGTGGCAAGTAGTCCCACTGGTTAATTGTTCTCACCGTCAGGAAATTTCTCCTTAGTTCTAGGCTGCTTCTCTCCTAAATTAGTTTCCATCCATTGCTTCTTATTCTTCAATGGTGCTCTGGAGAATAGCGATAGCACTTCGACTTATATGCCGCTTCACAGTGCTTTCCAGCCCTCTCTAGGCGGTTTACAGAGTCAACTTCTTTCCCCCAACAATTTGAGTCCTCATTTTACCGACCTCGGAAGGATGGAAGGCTGAGTCAACCTTGAGCCTGGTGGGATTTGAACTGCCAAATTGTAGGCAGCTGGCCGCAGCAGAAGTAGCTTGCAGTACTGCACTCTAACCACTGCGCCACAGAGGCTCCTGGCTTGACTGCCTCTTCTTTGTGGCAGCCCCGCAAATAATGGAAGACTGCTATCATGTCACTCCTGGTCTTTCCCTCCCCACCATTATATGCTAGACAAGGAAGGGTAAGAAGAGTCCTGTCAGAGTTGCAAGATTCTTTCAATGCACCCATACAATAAAGTAGAATGAGTTCATCTGGGCGGGTTTAATTTGCAAGTCTGACACACGCCAATCATCCCTTCTGAGTCTAGATGGCCCTCAAGTGACAATCACTCATTTAGTGACCGTGCAAAGGTTACAACAGCCCTGGAAAAGGGCACTTAGGACCATTCTCCACATCGGCGACTGTTGCAGCATCCCCAGGGTGACGTGGTCAGGATTCAGACGCTTGGCAATGATGCTCAACGGCTGCAGAGTCCCGGGGTCACCTAATCCCCTTCTGCGACCTTCTGTCAACCAAGGTCAACGAGGAAGCCAGCTTCACCTACCGACCGTGTTGCTGACTTAACACACGAACGCATTCACTTAACCGCGGTGGTGAGGAAGGTTGGAAAACGGGGCGGAACTCACTGGACAACGGTCTTGCTTAGCCATGGAAATTTTGGCCACTGTTGTGGTCGTACCTCGAGGACTTCCTGTCAATCATTCAACCGCCCACGGTGGAAGGAAGCAGGGGTGGGCTTCAAAAGTATCAGCAACCGGTTCTCTGCCCGGGTGCTGGGAGGGCATGGGCGTGGCTTAGTTGGCCTCCTGCACCACAGCCATTTTCGCCCTTCTCGGGCTCCGGAGGCTTTTCTCGAATCTCCGGGACGGTGAAAACGGCCTCCCCCGGGCTCCGGAGGCCCACCGGAGACTGGAAACGGGCCCGTTTCCAGCGTTTTTCGCCCTCCCCGAACCTCCGTGCGTGCACTGCACTTACCTGGCGTCCAAACGGGCCCCGTGGGGACTCCTAGGAGGGGAGGGCTGGGCGGGGCCAGCCAGGGGTGGGATTTACCGGTTTGCCGAACCGGCCATAAAACTAGCTACGGGTTCGCTCGAAGAGAACTGGGGAGAACCGGTAGCAGCCTCAACCCCTGGAAGGAAGAGAAGTGACCCACAGGTCGTCCTTGCAATGGGGTCTCTCTTCTTGGGAGGTGCCCCACTTGGAGGGGTCGCGGGGTGTAGGCTCCCATCAGGCTTTCCTATCCTGGTTTTGCTGAAGGGAACACTCGCCGCTACCCCTTTCTGGGTTATTACGTGGGATGGTGTTTTGTTCCTTTTGGGGGCGGGGGGGCGTAGCCGCGGAGCAGCGGGCTCTGTCGCTCTGTGTGAAGGGCTGTCAGAAACCCCCCCCTCCTGTTCCTCACTGCGTTCCCCAATAGAAAAAAAAAACCCCACCCACCAGTTCGAGAGAGAGAGAGAGAGAAAGAGAGAGAGAAAGAGAGAGAGGACTCCATAATAGAACTTAATCATAACAGCTATTAGCTGGGCCGAACGGCTACAATTACTATCTCAAGCAGCAAAATTTTCTCTCCCCCCATTGCTTCCAAACTCTGCTGCTCGGCGCTAATGCATCCAGCTGGGATAATGGCTCCAAGCTTCCTTGGCAACAGGAGTGGGGGTCTCTGCTTCCCGCCCCCCCATCTGTCAAATCCACTCCTGGGAGGAGGATTACGGACACAACGCCCAACTCCCTCTTGGGCCTGTTTTCCACATCTTCTCCTGCAGCCCCCCCCCCCCCCCCACCGTCAAAGATGTCACAACCCCAAACTGGCTGCAGGAGCATGCCAAGAAAAAATATGAGCAATCGGCACCTGTGCAGAGCCCCCCCACCCCCAAAGGCCTTCCCAAATTGCAAGGTTGCACTGCAAATCCCAAGCATTGAAACCAAAGCATTAATCGATTCTCTTTGGCTCCGATGCCTGGCTGGGTGCAGCTAAAGCCCGAATTTCGTCCATGTAAAGGATGGGTTTGGGGGTCTCTGCAAGGCAGGAATAGGTTTGGGGGCTGAGGAGCCCTTAGCTAATTGGAAAGCTAATTTATTTGTGTCTCCTCCTCCTCTTCCCCCCCACTCCTCTCCACAAATCCCACTCCCTTCTAGCACTGATGATGTTCCCTAGTTGGGTCATGAAACGTCTGCAATAAAACCACCACATTCAGGGAGCACCAAGGACCCCACAATTTTGCTGCTGCTCCTCCTCCTCCTCCTCAAACCCCACTCCCTTCTAGCACTGATGATGTTCCCTAGTTGGGTAATGAAATGTCTGCAATAAAACCACCACATTCAGGGAGCACCAAGGACCCCACAATTTTCTTCCTCCTCCTCAAACCCCACTCCCTTCTAGCACTGATGATGTTCCCTAGTTGGGTCATGAAATGTCTGCAAGAAAGCAAAGCAACCTCAGAGAGCACCAAAGACCCCCTCATTTCAACCCCGGGTTATAAAAGTTCATAGATTACCACTGCCCAGTGAGTGGGGGGGTCTGAGATTTTCACATCCTTTTGGATGAGACTGAAGTTCTAAAGCAGAGCATGTCAGAGTATACAAAACATTTGCTAGACCAATACTCGAATACAGCTCATCAGTCTGGAATCCACATTATGTATCTGATATTAACACAGTTGAGAAAGTCCAGAAATATTTCAGAAGAGTTAGTTCTCCACTCCTCTACTCATTGCAGAATACCTTATGCCACCAGATTGGAAATTCTAGACCTAGAAAATCTAGAACTAAGCCGCCTTCGGTCCGATCTAAGTATGGTACATAAAATCATACATTGCAATGTCCTATCTGTCAATGAATACTTCAACTTCAACCATAACAACACAAGAGCACACAATAGATACAAACTCAAGGTTAACCGCACCAAACTTGATTGCAGGAAATACGACTTCAGCAATAGAGTGGTCAATGTCTGGAATACTCTACCTGACTCTGTGGTTTTTTTCCCCAAACCCCAAAAACTTAGGCTGTCTACTATTGATCTCACCCCTTTCCTAAGAGGTCTGTAGGGGGCATGCATAAGTGCACCAACGTGCCTACCGTCCCTGTCCTCTTGTTTCTTTTATTTTTATTTATTTTTTTATATGTATCCATGTATTCATAACTATGTTTTTACTTATACCTATTATCTTGTTAGCAATTGACAAAAATAAATAAAATAAAGAGTGTGATCAGACAGAGCAGGGAGAGACTGTAACAAATTGCACCGAAAAACCTCCGTCAATTGTTCTAATCAGGGGCTCTTGAACAGACACTCTCTCTGCTCTCCCACCGCGTGAAGCTCTTGCGGGGGGAGGGAGGGCAGGCTGTGGGTGGCTCAGCGCAATGTTTGAACCAGGTTACCGTGGCTAAACCATGATAGCACGAAGTGTGAAGTCAGCCATTGTGACTGTGTCAGGAGGCTGTCGCTTGAGCTGGGGCCAACATAAACACGGGGCCAATCTGGGCTAGTCTTCTGGGAGGCTTATGCTAATCTAATGGTTGAGACATCAGGCTAGAAAGCGGGAGAGCGGGAGTTCTAGTCCAGTCTCAGACATGAAAGTCAGTTGGCAGACTTTGGGCTAATCACCAGGAGATGGGGAGTTCTAGTCCCACCTTAGCCATGAAAGCCAGCTGGGTGAATTTTGGCCAACCATCAGGAGACTGAAAGTTCTAGTCCTCCCTTAGGCAGCAAAAGCCAGCTGGGTGACTTTGGGCTAATCACCAGGAGATGGGGAGTTCTAGTCCCACCTTAGCCATGAAAGCCAGCTGGGTGAATTTTGGCCAACCATCAGGAGACTGAAAGTTCTAGTCCTCCCTTAGGCAGCAAAAGCCAGCTGGGTGACTTTGGGCCGATCACCAGGAGACTGGGAGTTCTAGTTCTATCTTAGGCATTAAAAGCCAGCTGGGTGACTTTGGGCCGATCACCAGGAGACTGGGAGTTCTAGTTCTATCTTAGGCATTAAAAGCCAGCTGGGTGACTTTGGGCCGATCACCAGGAGACTGGGAGTTCTAGTTCTATCTTAGGCATTAAAAGCCAGCTGGGTGACTTTGGGGCCGATCACCAGGAGACTGGGAGTTCTAGTTCTATCTTAGGCATTAAAAGCCAGCTGGGTGACTTTGGGCCGATCACCAGGAGTCTGGGAGTTCTAGTTCTATCTTAGGCATTAAAAGCCAGCTGGGTGACTTTGGGCCGATCACCAGGAGACTGGGAGTTCTAGTTCTATCTTAGGCATTAAAAGCCAGCTGGGTGACTTTGGGCCGATCACCAGGAGACTGGGAGTTCTAGTTCTATGTTAGGCATTAAAAGCCAGCTGGGTGACTTTGGGCCGATCACCAGGAGACTGGGAGTTCTAGTTCTATCTTAGGCATTAAAAGCCAGCTGGGTGACTTTGGGCCGATCACCAGGAGTCTGGGAGTTCTAGTTCTATCTTAGGCATTAAAAGCCAGCTGGGTGACTTTGGGCCGATCACCAGGAGAGTTCTAGTTCTATCTTAGGCATGAAAGCCAGTTGGGACACCTTGGGCTAGTCCTTCTCTCTCAGCCCAACTCACCTCACAGGGTTGTTGATATGGGGAAAAGAGGTAGGCATGTTAGATATCCTCGCTGCCTTGAACTGTTTGTAAAAAAATAATAAAGGGGGGATACAAGCCAACAAATAAACAACAACGTCCTCCCCACCCTCAACTTCTCCCGAATGTTCCCATAAAAGGAAATTAAACCAAGACTGCCTCTCTGACTCTATTCGGAAGGAGCTGGTCATATTTTAGGGCGACTCTCTCTCGATATGAACGACGGCGACCCTTGGAGTAAGGGGGAAGACGGTAAGGGACTCCAATTCCCCCGCAAGGCAATTCCCGTCCGCAAGGACCGGAGAAGGGGAGGAACAAGGTGCCGCGAAACTCCGTCTAACCACCCCTGCAAAATGTTGTAATGGTGGGCACTGGGCCAAGCGGCCGAGACCGGAGAGAGACTTGCCAAGATCGGATCCTATGACGTTAGCGTGCTCAGCTGAGTTCCCGACACGGTGTGGTGTGGTGTATGTGTGTGTGGAGCTGCGCAAGGCATCCTTATAGACACAAACCTTCTTCACTTTTACAGCCGCCCAGGGAGGGATGCAAAGGTTTCCCTAATGCGTAATTTTCCCTCGTGAACACACACACACACACAGACACACACATACACACACACACACACACACACAGACACACACAGACAGACAGTCGCCTGGAAAAATGCAAAGGAGAAAAATCTCTCCTCGCCGATAAAATTTTGCATTTTTGCTGATGCTCGTGTGCAAAAACCCAAGTCCCGAGCGTAGCTTTTGACTTCCTTGTTAGCGGTTTTTGCATTCAAGCCACAGACAAGAGAGATAAAGAGGGAGAGAAGGGGTGCATTTTCTATTACATCCGTGGTTTTTTTTCTCTCTCTCTCTCTTCTCTCTCTCTCTCTCTCCAACCGGCCCCTTTGAAGAGGGGTGGACTTCCAACTCCCCGAATTCCCCATCCTATGCTACGCTGGATCTCTTGCTTGAAAGCAACGGCTAGGGAACGGTGCCACGCTTGGCAATCCATTTAAAAAAATGAGACAGCCTGAATTCTGCCTCCCTTTTAGCAACTCCCCTGTCACATAAATTCTTTGGCTGTCAGACAGACAGACAGACAGACAGACAGACAGACAGACAGACAGACAGACAGACAGAAAGAAAGAAAGAAAGAAAGAAAGAAAGAAAGAAAGAAAGAAAGAAAGAAAGAAAGAAAGAAAGAAAGAAAGAAAGAAAGAAAGAAAGAAAGAAAGAAAGAAAGAAAGAAAGAAAGGGAAAGAAAAAGAGTCAGGAAGGAAGGAAGGGAGGAAGGAAGGAAGGAAGGAAGGAAGGAAGGAAGGAAGAAAGAAAGAAAGAAAGAAAGAAAGAAAGAAAGAAAGAAAGAAAGAAAGAAAGAAAGAAAGAAAGAAAGAAAGAAAGAAAGAAAGAAAAAAGAAAGAAAAAGAAAGAAAGAAAGAAAGAAAAAAGAAAAGAAAGAAAGAAAGAAAGAAGAAAGAAAGAAAAAAAGAAAGAAAGAAAGAAATAAAAGAAAGAAAGAAAGAAAGAAAAGAAGAAAGAAAGAAAAAGAAAGAAGAAAGAAAAAGAAAGAAAGAAAGAAAAAAAGAAAGAAAGAAAGAAAGAAAGAAAGAAAGAAAGAAAGGGAAAGAAAAAGAGTCAGGAAGGAAGGAAGGAAAGGAAGGAAGGAAGGAAGGAAGGAAGGAAGGAAGGAAGGAAGAAAGAAAGAAAGAAGAAAGAAAGAAAGAAAAACTCAGGCAGGTCTTGACTTCGAGTTTGGGGGAAGCAGAAGGATAAATTCCGAGAGGAAAACCATCAGCCTGAATGAAAGGCTTTTTAAAGCCAAGTGTTCTTGAAAAATCGCCAAAAATGAATGTACAAGAGGAAAAGGTTAAAAGCGTTTCGTGGGTTTTTTTAAAAAAATAGTTGATATGTGTGTGTACACATATGTACAGGTAGTCCTCGACTTACGACCAGAATCGAACCCAAATTTTCTGCCGCTAAGCGAGACATTTCACGTTTCGCCCCGTTTTACGACGTTTCTGGCCACGGGGAAGTGAATCATCGCAGTCGGTTGTTCAGTTAAGCAACAACGGTTCTTAAGTGAATCCGTTGACTTTGCTCATCCGAAGGTCGCAAAAGCAGATCACTTGACACACATGCACACCCCGGGATGCTGTGACTGTCCTAACTACGAGTCATTGGCCCAGTGGCTGAATTTCGATCACGTGACCCCAGAGAGGCGGCAACAGCCGTAAGTCTGAATCGCGGTCATTAAGTCACTTTTCCCCCCAGTGCGGTTGTAACTTTTGAAATCAAATTAAACGTTTATTGTCAGTGCGCACCGCATATGTACAATGAAATTGAAAAATTGAACAGTCAGATAAAGAGATCCTCAGAGTTGGAAGGGACCTTGTAGGTCATCTAGTCCAACCCCCCGCCCTGCCCAAGCGGGAAACCCTACACCATTTCTGGCCAATGGCAGTCCAAGCTCTTCATGAGTCACTATAACGAACTGCTGTAAGTCGAGACTAGCTGTATTACAGAGCTGGCTCATTCTCCCTCTCCTCCTTTCTCTGCTTCTCTCTGCTCCACCCACTAGAGTGGTTAAAGCAGGAATCCCCCATGCTGTGATTTCCTCTAATTGTTGTTTTTGCTGAAAGGTAATTAAAATCTCTTTTCATTTCATGTGTGCAGGAAACCTTGATGATGGGAAAACTGGAGGGAGGATGGAATTACGGGGACAGGAGCAGAAGAGGGGTGGGGTGGGGAAATGGCTTTGGAAAGCCTGGGAGGATCAAACCAAGGGGGTTGAGGAAAGGTTTGGGGCATCTTCTAAAAAAGAAATTGAGTTTCCAAGTCGGTTAGGAATAATATTCCTTTTTTTCCAAAAGCAGGTAACAGATAATCAGAGATGGAAGGGACCTTGTAGGTCATCTAGCCCAACAGGAGACCTTACACCATTTCTGACAGAGGGCAGTCCAGTCTCTTCTTGAAAGCTTCCAAGGATGAAGATCCCACAACTATTGAAGGCAAGTCGTTCCACTGAATATAGATTAACAGAGTTGGAAGGGACCTTGTAGGTCATCTAATCCAACCCGCTGCCCAAGCGGGAGGCCCTACATCATTTCTGACTGATGACAGTCCAGTCTTTTCTTGAAAGCCTCCAGGGATGAAACTCCTGCAACTTTTGAAGGCAACTTCTGTTCCATGGGTTGAATGTTCTCACTTTCAGAGAAAATTTCTCCTTATTTCCAGGTTGAATCTCTCCTGGATCAGTTTCCATTCATTATTTCTTGTCTGGCTTTCGGGTGCCTTAGAGAATAGCTTGACCCCTTCCTCTCTGTGGCAGCCCCCAAATATTAGAAGACTGCCATCCTGTCTCCCCTGGCCCTTTTTCTTCAAGAAAGCCACAAAGTAGAATGTGTGTTTATGGTTTGGGAAGGTGCTACAGGCTTAAATGGACTCCAGAAGATGGTAGAGGACAGGAAAGGCCTGGAGGAACGTTGATCATGGGGGTCACGATCGGTCAGACACGATTTTGCAACTAACAACCACAACAGGCAATCCCCAAACGTATAACAGTTTGTTCAAATTTATGGCATTGAAAAAAGTGACTTGTGACCATTTTTCAGACTTACAAGCGTCGTGGCATCCCCTGTAGTCACGGGACCAAAATTCAGGCGGTTGGCAATTGGATCGTATTTATTGATTCACTTAACCAGTGCAGCAAGAAAGGTCTTCAAGTGAGGCTAAAACTCAACGAAAACTCAACTGTGTTGTTTAGCAATGGTAATGCTGGGACTCCATCGCGGTCGTATGCTGAGGACTACCTACAGTACTGAGCTGGGGGAGGCCGCTAGGCCAGGCTGAATTTCTACATTAAATTAGGAAATTAAAAAAGAAAAGAATCTCAGAAGGGAAGAGAAAGAGATCAGAAGAGAAATAAACACAGGACAATAACGGATAACAGATAATCAGAGTTGGAAGGGATCTTATAGGTCATCTAGTCCAACCCCCTGCCCAAGTGGGAGACCCTACACCATTTCTGACCAATGGCAGTCCAATCTCTTCTTGAAGGTCTCAAGTGATGAAGTTCCCACAACTTCCGAGGGCAACTTCTGTTCCATGGGTTGATTGTTCTCACTGTCAAAAAAGTTTCTCCTTATTTCCAGGTTGAATCTCTCCTTGGTCAGTTTCCATCCATTACATTAGAGTTTTCCCAACCTTTCTGGGTTGGTGGCCCAGAGTGGGGGGGGGGGGAAGAGGGGATGGTTTTGGGGGAGGGACAGGTGTGTGGACAGCATCCATTGTTCGTGCAAGTGGGGCTGTGCAACTGGCCACTCATGCAGCTCTGTTGCAAACAGGCCACGGACCGGTTGTGGGCCCACAGATTGGGCACTCCTGATGTTCATAAACCGCCCTCCAGCAGCCGAATCAGAAGAGGAGGAGGAGGAAATGTGAGACTCGGGGCCAGCATCAAGACAACCTGAGAGCTCAAAGGGGAAAGAGGAAATGGAGCTGTCAAAGAGAGAGAGGCAGAGCCTGGGCCGTCCGTCAGCCCTCAGATGGAGAGTCAACAGCCCCCAGCTCCAGAGGTGGCTGATGAGGAAGGGGAGGAACAACCGGGTCCAGTGCCTGATGCATGGATGCACAGAAGGCAGAGGAGAGGAGAGCAGTGGAAATCTATAGGCTGGTCTTCGGGACGGAAAAGCCTCTGCTGCTAGCGAAGCCCCACCCTGGCTCTGGGAATAAAAGGCAGGAGGGTGGAGATAAATAGAGGTAGCAGACAACGATTCACCTCCCGGCTGGACAGACTTGTTAGCCTGCAGTGAGAGAGAAACTTTTTGCCAGGGCTGGCAGCGCTCCTAATAAAGGAATCTTTTGAGTTCACTTCAGAGGGTTTGTCATGTTTGGGGAGCTTCCGGGTCAAAACAAAACCTTCCTCAGCCTGAAATCTACTCTGCTGGCTGGGGAATTCTGGGAGTTGAAGTCCAACATATAATAATAAATATTTATTTATATACCGCTCCTCTCCCGAAGGACTCGGAGCAGTGCACAGCCGTACAGTTAAAACAATAAATATGTGAAAATATAAAACTAAATTAAACCAAGACCCTGGCTGAAAACAATTAAAACACCTCCCTAAAACCCTAAAATTTAACATAAAAATTAAAACACCCAAATCTAAAATCAGCTCAAGCCGGCCTGGTCAAAGAGCCAGGTTTTCAAGGCACGCCTGAAGTTCCCGAAGTCCATGGCCGTACGTAACTCCGGAGGCAACCCATTCCAGAGGGCAGACGCCCCCCCAGAGAAGGCCCTATTCCTCGGGGTCACCAGCCGGCACATAGATGCCGACGGGACCCGCAGGAGACCCTCCCTGTGGGAGCGCACCGGACGGTGAGAGGAAACTGGCAGAATGCGGTCTTGTAAATATCCTGGTCCGATGCCATGGAGTGCTTTAAAAGTTAACACCAAAATTTTAAAGCGCACCCGAGAGGTCACTGGCAACCAAAGCTGCTTAAATTGAGAAAAAACTATTCCACTGGCGTTTTTGAACCTGTTTTTTTTTTAAAAAAAAAAATTCTGCAAAATTCCTTTATTTTATTCCTGATTGATTTTCGCTGGCTTCTTGTTGCATTTTCCTTCCTTCCTTTTTTTTCTTTCTTTCACCTCCTGCTTTGCTCCGAGTTGTTTTTAGATGGTGTTTTTAATTCAACACCGTTATCCTTAGCTGATGTGGTTTGACTTTCCGGGGGGGGGGGGGGGGGGGGGGGGGGCGGGGAGGGGGGCAAGAAATACAGGGCCTAACTTTCTCAGAAATCGTAAATCAGCGACCAGCACGCCTTCCATGACCTCATTTGCCTTTAAAAAAAAAAAGAAAGAAAAATCTGTATTCTGGCCCTGACGTGATGCTCTGCTTTGATCCAAATATTATAATCAATGCAGACAGTTTGGAGAGAAAAAATACAGTTTAACCCTTTGCCCTCTAAAAAGCTCCTGTCTGCTTTTATTCTGGAATGGAAGATTCCGCTTTAAAGAAAATGCTGATCAAACATACCAAAAATACTAACCAGGCAGTGCTCAAATAAAACATCAGTGTCCAAATAATAAAACCCGAGGCTTGTGAATCTTCCTTGTGTTTTTTTTTTAAACCAAATTACTGCCTTTTCAATTAACTTTTGACAGTTTTTGATCATCCTCGCTATTTTTTTTCCAACGATTTTACACAGAGTTTTTTTTGTGTGTTTGAATGATTTACTTCTACATTGCTCGGAGTTCCCATCCTTCCTCTGTCCCCGGGAGAGTTATGGGCGGCTTCAAAATTTGATCAAATAAAATAAATACAGGCAATCCCCGAGTGACAGCCACAACGGAGCCCCAAAATTTCTGCTGCTAAGTGAAAACATTTGCGAAGTTGAGTTTTGCCTCATTTTACGACTTTTCTCGCCGCAGTGGCTTAAAGGGAAGCACTGCACTTGTTCAGGGTCGTTAAGGGGGTCTGGCTTCCCCATGGACCCAGTTTGTCAGAAACTCGTAAAAGACTGCAACCGTCATAAATATGAGTCAGTTGCCACGCTCCTTAATTTTCATCATGTGGCCATGAAAGTGCTGCAACGTTCATAAGTGTGAAAAAACGGTCGTAACTTGGGTTTTTTTTCAGTGTTGTAAGTCGAGGACTATCTGTGTTGGGCAAACTCAGAAAAGAAGTTTTTTTGTTCCTCTCACATTCCCAAGCAGCTGAATTCCGGAGAGACGGCCGGCCGAATCTTTGGAAATCAAACCAAGATTGGGTGAAGGTAGCTGAGAAGTCAGAGGTGCCCAGAAAAAGACTGAGGAAGAATAACAAAATAACAGAGAAGAGACCTTGGAGGTCTTCTAGTCCAACCCCCTGCTAAAGTAGGAGACTTATACCATTCCAGACAAACGGTTGTCCAGTCTCTTCTTAAAAACCTCCAGTGATGGAAGCACCCACAACTTCTGGTGGCAAGCAGTTCCACTGGTTAATTCTTCTCAACTGTTAGGAAATTTCTCCTTAACTCCACGTTGCTTCTCTCCTTGAATTAGTTTCCAACCACTGTTTCTCTACCTTGCCTTCTGGAGTTTTGGAAAATAAATCTTCTTTGGGGCAGCTCCTCAGATATTGAAACACTCCGATCCTGTCACCTCTAGTCCTTCTTTTCTCTAGACTAGCCAGACCCAATTCCTGCCACCGTTCTTCGTATGTTTTAGTTCAATCAAAAAAAAAAAAAAAAAGGAATTTTTGTTGTTCCCCTCACTCTCCCAAACAGCCGAAGTCTGGCTGAATCTTTGGAAATCAAGCTAAAATTGGGTGAATATAGCTGAGAAGTCAGGGGATCCCATGAGAAGACGGAGGAGGAGGAGGAAGAGGAGGAGAAGAAACAATTATAAAGCAGAAGCTTTTGCATATATACTGTGTTGCTGTATGCAGGCATTCAACTTAAAAAGGACTGGCCACCCTTGGTTTCCCACTCACTCTCTTTCTTTCTTTCTTTCTTTCTTTTTAGCGTACAAAGAGCTGAAAATGTGCAAGAAAAGCACCCCGCCAGCATTGACTTGTGCGTTTGCCCCAGGTCAAACCAATGCTGTCTTTTAAAACCTTTGCAAGACAGCTCCCTATTTTTCACACCCTGCCGTCGCCCTTCCAAGAACTGTAAAGAACTGCGGGGCAAGCGTGGTGCACCGACACGCACAAGCGCACCCTGCTTAAAAACAGAAAAGAGGAAAAGCTGTTCCAGGCATGCCGCTCCTACATGCACAAACACACACACACACACACACACACAGAGGGAGACTCGCATGGGTTTTTCCTCCCCGTCCCTCCCATCTGACTCCTGCTCCCCTCCGTTTAATTACCACTAATGTAAACTCCGCTCCATCTAAAAGAAACCTTGGCACGCTGCCTCGTCCCATAAATTCACCGCAAAGAGCTGGATGCCACTGTGTGTATGTGTCTGTGTGTCTGTGTGTTTTTTCCTCTCCCTCCCCCCCACCCCTCTTCTTCTTGATTTTTTTTTTTTTTAATTTTAAAAAACTGGGTATTTGCTCAAGGGCGAAAGCTTTTTAAACAGGATCATAAATGCTTATTACACAGCCGATGCGCTGCCTTGATGGGATTAGCTGGAGGAAAAATTGATCATCGGCCGGGGGGGGGGGGTGTCTCTCTCTCTCTCTCTTCTTCCCCCTCTCCATTTAACAAAGAGCAGAGGGGGAAAACTGGGAGAGGAAGGGGGGAATCCTCCACACAGGACCCACCGACCATTGAGATATTAAACTCCTGGGAAGAAAGGGCTTTTTGCAGGTGGGGCCCAAAGCAGAAAAGGAGGCAGGACACTAAAATGGCTAGAGTCCCCCAGGGTGGCTGGGGGGGGGAGGGGGGAAGGAGAGACCCCTTGGCAAAGGGTAGCCAAGGAGTCAGGCGCCCTCCCCCCCACCCCAGAGTTTCAGGCGAAAAGCTGGCTGCATCCAAAGTTGCCAGAAAAGAGGGAAAGTTGGATTATTCCCCAAGCTGCCAGCCTGTAAAGGCTTTTTTTTAATTCCTCAACTTTAACTAGGTTAAGATGGGTGGATTTCAACTCCCAGAATTCCCCAGCCAGCATAGCATAGAAGTCCACCCATCTTAAAACTTGCAGAGGGTTGAGAAACACTGCATTAATTAGTCCTTGAATTAGCTCTGGTTGATCAGGGGCTCCCGATCCAATTAACACCCTGATTCCCAGCTTGCCAGTCCCAAACAGCTGAATTGCGGGGTCTCCTTGGGGTCCCTGCCATCCTTTTGGGAGCAACTGCTCTCTTTCATGGCAGGATTGTGCCCCGTTTAAGCGACGGTTGCTACCAACATCTTCAGGGGGAGTGTGGCAGCTCCTTTTTAACTAAGGAACTGTAGTGAAAGGCGTAGGTTTTGAAGAATTGCTCTTCTTCAGAGACATGGGGTGGAATAGACAGATGTGGGGAGGAAGGAAGGAAAGTAGAAAGGTAGGAAGGAAGGAAGAAGAACAGGAACCAAGAGTAAGAGAAAGGATGGAAAGAAGAGGAAGAGAGGGAGGGAGGAAAGAAGGGAAGGAAGGAGAACAGGAAGGAAGAGGAAGGAAGAAGAAAAGAGGGAGGGAGAAAAAAGGGAAGGAAGGAGAACAGGAAGAAAGAGGAAGAGAAAGGAAGGAAGAGGAAAAGAGGGAGGAGGAAGAGAGGGAAGGAAAGAGAACAGTAACAAAGAGTAAGAGAAAGGATGGAAGGAAGAGGAAGAGAGGGAGGGAGAAAAAAGGGAAGGAAGGAGAACAGGAAGAAAGAGGAAGAGGAAGAAAAAGAGAGGGAGGGATGGAGGAAAGGAAAGATGAAGACAGGGAGGGAGGAAGAACGGAGAGAGAAAGGGAACAAGAAGAAAGGGTAAGAGAAAAGGAAGAAGAGGCAGAGGAAGACAGAGGGAGGGAGGGAAGGAAAGAACAGGAAGAGAGAGTAAGAGAAAGGAAGAAAAGGGAAGAAGAGGAAGAAAGGAAGGAAAGAAGGAAAAGATGAAGGGAGTGAGAAAGGGAGGGAGGGAGGAGAGAAGAGGAACAGGTAGAAAGGGTTAGAGAAAAAGAAAAGAAAGAGGCAGAGGAAGAAGGAAGGAGGAAGAGAGAATGGAAGGAGAGGGAGAACAGGAAGGAAGGGGAAGAGGAAGGAAGAGGGAAGAGAAAGAGGGGAAGAGGAGGTTGATGATGCGAGACAGATAACAAGCATCTAATCAATTAACAAATTCTAAAGCATTAAAAACCTGCAGTGTTGATTAAGAGTCGGCTAACTTTACATTCTTAGATCAGCCGTTATCAAGGTGTATTTCCTTGCGGCGGGGGGGGGGGGAAAAAGGATCCAGCTTCTCTCCGAAACCGGAGTGTCCCCCGCCCCATTATCAAAGCACCCCAGAATCAGAGAGGTGGACAGGACCCTGGGGAGAAAAAAAAAAACCCAACTTTGTGGGATTTGCAAAAGGATGCGATTTAGTAAAAGCAGCCCTCCGTCGCCAAACCTCCCGTTCCTTCTACAACCCTGGAAAGCAAATGCAAAAACCCAGACTCTCTCCAATTGGATTTAAAAAACCGCTCAATTTAGCTGCCATGACGGAGTGCATTAGACCAGGGGGGGAAAATTTCCACTTAATATGGAGGAGGGAGGGGGGGAATTTTCCGAAATGATATTTAGAGCAATCGCTGCCAAACCACCGTGTGTTTTTCATACCCCCCCCCCGCCCCTCCAAAGACAGGGCTCTGTGTGTGTGTGTTTTGTGTGTGTGTGCGTGCGCGTGTTTTAAGGTAACCTCTTCTTTAGTTCATTTTCACTTAATCCTTTTGTTCGTATTAATGATGCCTTGTCTTTAAATTAAAGGAAGCGGGAAGAGAGGAGGGGGAAGTCTTGCAGGAGGGCGCTAAGGGGAAGGGGATTTGTGGGTGAGGCTGCGTCGAAAAAGCAAATAAACCTTTCAAGATTAATAAGGGTGGCCAATTTTTTTTTAAAAAAAGACGCCGGCGTCTCTTGTTCTCTTCACCGATTCTTTGCCCAGATATTCTCTTTAGTATGACGAAAGGAAGCGTGGATCGCTCATAGAATCCTAGAAGGAGAGAGTTGGAAGGGACCTCGGAGGTCATCTAGTCCAACCCCCCCCTTCTCAAGCAGGGGACGCTTACGGAATGAGAGAGTTGGGACCTCAGAGGTCATCCAGTCCAATCCCCCCTTTCTCAAGCAGAGGAGACCCTTACAGAACGAGTGAATTAGAAGGGACCTCGGAGGTCATCCAGTCCAACCCCCCTTTCTCAAGCAGGAGACCCTTACGGAATGAGAGAGTTGGGACCTCGGAGGTCATCCAGTCCAACCCCCCCTTCTCAAGCAGGGGACACTTACGGAATGAGAGAGTTGGGACCTCAGAGGTCATCCAGTCCAACCCCCCTTTCTCAAGCAGGAGACGCTTATGGAATGAGAGAGTTGGGACCTCGGAGGTCTTCCAGTCCAACCCCCCCCCCCTTTCTCATGCAGGAGACCCTTACGGAATGAGAGAGTTGGAAGGGACCTCGGAGGTCATCCAGTCCAACCCCCCCCCCTTCTCAAGCAAGAGACCCTTATAGAACGAGCGAGTTGGAAGGGACCTCGGGGGTCATCTAGTCCACACCTCTTCTCAAGCAGGAGACCCTTTTCGAGAAGGTCCTCAAAACTGGCAAAGCTACGGGGCTTTTGACTCGAGCCTCAGCCCAGCGGCCAGCAAGCCCTTGGTGGGGGGGGGGGCATTATTTTATTATAAATGAATGCATTCCGTGCTTTGCAGATTTGCTACTTTCCCCTTCTTCCAACATACCTGAAGTTCGGGGCAGAGGCCCACTCGAGCGCCAGGCAGGCCAAATCCACCGTGGCGTAAACCAGGAGGAAGAAGATGGTGACCACTGCAGCGATGGTGTTCAGCTTTCCGGAAAACAGCACCAGCTGCGGGAAAAACATGAGCACGGGAATCAGGAATCATGGCTGCCAATCACCGGACGTCAGCCCCGCCCCCTTTTCTTCTGGCACAGACCCAGAATCCCCCAGTCAGTAAGATTCAAACTCAACGCATCTTCTCGAGGGTTGGAGACGGCTACAAAGCACAAATTCTTGATTCTGCGGGGATCTTCTTATCCCTAAATTCAGCGCGTCCTTGATTTAGGACAGTTTGTTTACTGACCATTCGAAGTTACAACGGCCATGAAAAAAGTGACTTATGGTTGTTGTTTTTCCCCTCGCTTACGACCATTGCAGCATTCCCATGGCCACTTGATCAAAATAGAATAGAATTCTTTATTGGCCAAGTGTGATTGGACACATAGGAATTTGTCTTGGTGCAAATAGAATAGAATAGAATAGAATAGAATAGAATAGAATTAGAATAGAACAGAATTAGAAGAGAAGAGAATAAGAATAGAATAGAAATTGAATTCTTGATTGGCCAAGTGTGATTGGACACACAAGGAATTTGTCTTGGTGCATATCGAAGAGAATAGAAATAGAATAGAAATAGAATTAGAATAGAACAGAATTAGGATAGAAAAGAATAAGAATAAGAAATAGAATAGAATAGAAATTGAATTCTTTATTAGCCAAGTGTGATTGGACACACAAGGAATTTGTCTTAGTGAAAATGTTCTCAGTGTCCATAAAAGAAAAGATACATTCGTCAAGAGTCAAGAATCATCAAGTACAACATTTAATGATAGTCATAGGGTACTGTAAGAATAGAATAACAGAATAGAATAGAGAATAGAATACTGGAAAGAAGAATAGAATAGAATAGAATAGAATAGAATAGAATAGAATATTGGAATGAAGAATGAAATAGAATAGAATAAAATATTGGAATGAAGAATAGAATAGAATAGAATATTGGAATATAGAATAGAATAGAATAGAATAGAATAGAATAGAATTCTTTATTGGCCAAGAGTGATTGGACACACAAGGAATTTGTCTTGGTGCAAATGCTCTCAGTGTCCATAAAAGAAAAGAGCCAAGAATCAAAAAATTTGGATGCTTGACAACAGACTTATATTTATGACAGTTGCAAGGATTCCTGGGGTCGTTACAACTTTGAATGGTCGCTAAATAATCTGCTGTAAGTCGAGGACTACCTGTATTTCACTCGCCTCCTCCTTCCCCTACCGCACAGTTTCCTTCTGAGCGGCTTTTCTTTAAAACGGGCAGTCCCCAAGGGTTAAAAACAAAGGGCACAGAGTGAGACAGAAAACTAAAAATCAAAAGCCATTCCCAAGCCCTATCAGCAAACAACTTTACGCCCATTTCAAAAATGTTGTGCCAAACAGGTTGTGTTCAGACAAAAGGTTTGCCTTTAAATGCAGAAAAACAATAATCACAAAAACAAAAACAGGGCTATTTTAAAATGCTATTTGAATAAAAAAAAACAGTCTCGGATTTTGCTTGGTTGAGCATCGATCCAGATTTTCTGATGTTATTTTGCTTTTTTTAAAAAAGAAAACAACCACCACCACCATCAAGGATCTAAATGACAACTCCTATTTTAATTACTATTTTTGAACACGCTCTATCTAGCTCAAAAATGCATTTAGATGTAGATATATATTTTGAACAGAAAACTTTGTCATTATGGTAATGGTGTTTTTTTGGGGGGAAAATAAAGAGATAACTACCTTTCTCATCTGTATTTTAGTATTTAGGAGCTGTTGATCTATTATATCTGTATATGCTAAAAGCATCACAAACTATGCCATGGTTTTCTTTTAACCACAGCTTCTTCAACAAGCTACCATCAGTCGGACTTGCAGTTTACTTAAACCATGGTTTACACACCATCACGGCGGAATTCATGAAGTACGCATACTAAACCAAACCCAGGCACAGAACATTATAATTTAGTCCATAAATTCATCAAAAGCATACTTAACGCCCCCCACAAAAAAGGCTTCCAGTGTGGTGTAGTGGTTAATGCTGGACCAGGAATGGACAGGTTTAAATGATCCCAATTCATCCCTGCAAATGACTGGATGACTGTGAGCCAGTCCTTGTCTCAACCAAAGCCTACCTCAAAAGGTTGTCGTTTGGAGGGAAATACCACGCTGATGTTCTATCTAGACTAGAGCAAGGGTGTCAAACTTGCAGCATCACGTTGTCACGTGACATATTGCAACTTTCCCCCCCTTCACCAAAATTGGGGTGGGCGTGGCCAGCATGTGACACACCCGCCCATGGGCTGTGATTTTGACACCTCTGTTCTAGGGCACGGGGTCTCCAAAGCTGGCAAATTTAAGACTTGTGGACTTCATCTCCCAGAATTCCTCTGCCAGCATGGACCTCTTGTGGACTTCAACTCCCAGAATCCCTCCGCCAGCATGGACCACTTGTGGACTTCATCTCCCAGATTTCTTCCACCAGCATGGGCCATTTGTGGACTTCATCTCCCAGAATTCCTCCACCAGCATGGACCTCTTGTGGATTTCATCTCCCAGATTTCTTCCGCCAGCATGGACCTCTTGTGGACTTCATCTCCCAGAATTCCTCCACCAGCATGGACCTCTTGTGGATTTCATCTCCCAGATTTCTTCCGCCAGCATGGACCTCTTGTGGACTTCATCTCCCAGAATTCCTCCGCCAGCATGGACCTCTTGTGGACTTCATCTCCCAGAATTCCTCCGCCAGCATGGACCTCTTGTGGACTTCATCTCCCAGAATTCCTCCGCCAGCATGGACCTCTTGTGGATTTCATCTCCCAGATTTCTTCCACCAGAATGGGCCCCTTATGGACTTCATATGCCAGAATTCCTCCGCCAGCATGGATCTCTTGTCGACTTCATCTGCCAGAATTCCTCCGCCAACATGGAGCCCTTGTGGACTTCAACTCCCAGAATTCCTACACCAGCATGGACCTCTTGTGGATTTCATCTCCCAGAATTCCTCCGCCAGCATGGACCTCTTGTGGACTTCATCTCCCAGAATCCCTCCGCCAGCATGGGCCACTTGTGGACTTCATGTCCCAGAATCCCTCTGCGAGCATGGACCTCTTGTGGACTTCATCTCCCAGAATTCTTCCGCCAGCATGGAACCCTTGTGGACTTCAACTCCCAGAATTCCTCCGCCAGCATGGACCTCTTGTGGACTTCATCTCCCAGAATTCCTCCACCAGCATGGAACCCTTGTGGACTTCATCTCCCAGAATTCCTCTGCCAGCATGGGCTACTTGTGGACTTTATCTCCCAGAATTCCTCCGCCAGCATGGACCTCTTGTGGACTTCAACTCCCAGAATCCCTCCATCAGCATGGAACCCCTGTGGACTTCATCTCCCAGATTTCTTCCGCCAGAATGGGCCCCTTATGGACTTCATATGCCAGAATTCCTCCGCCAGCATGGATCTCTTGTCGACTTCATCTCCCAGAATTCCTCCGCCAACATGGAGCCCTTGTGGACTTCAACTCCCAGAATTCCTACACCAGCATGGACCTCTTGTGGATTTCATCTCCCAGATTTCTTCCGCCAGCATGGGCCACTTGTGGACTTCAACACCCAGAATTCCTCCACGAGCATGGACCATTTATGGACTTCATCTCCCAGATTTCCTCCACCAGCATGGGCCACTTGTGGACTTCAACTCCCAGAATTCCTCTGCCGAAGAATTCTAGGAGTTGGAGTCCACAAGTCTTAAAGTTGCCAAGGTTGGAGACCCCTGACCTAGATTAACAAAACACAATGGCTGTGTTTGTAGAATGTGCTCCATCTCAGCAAAGAAATCATATTAAAGCTTCGGGGTTAGGGCCCGATTCACACGGAGAATTACAAATTCTCCATCATATTCCGGCTTACTTGGCTGCGTGATCTGATCTGAATCCATGGTGGGGATGTGGAGAGGAAGGGGTTGCAATCCAGATAAGGAAGAGAGAGATTGGAGAAGGAATCACCTTTTGAGCTCCCGAAGGAAATACAAGACAGGGCTTCCCATATAAATAAGTACAAGGAAGCATGGCGGAATCTGCTCCGTTCCCGAAAGGAAAGACAATAATCAATATTTGTTTTATAACAATAAAACAACCCGGTGAAGCTGTTAAGGAGCATTTCTGAGAGTATGTCTGATTGCCCGGGCATTGTTCAGTGAGAAGCCAGGCACAATATGGATCAAATAACTGTCTGGTTTGGTTCTGCAACCCAACAGGACAGACACAGACTTCAGAGGATAATTAGGACTGCAGAAAAAACAATGGCTACCAACCTGCCTTCAATCGAGGACCTGTATATTGCACGAGTCAAAAAGAGGGCTGGGAAAATATT
This sequence comes from Bungarus multicinctus, assembly GCA_023653725.1. Taxonomy (NCBI): domain Eukaryota; kingdom Metazoa; phylum Chordata; class Lepidosauria; order Squamata; family Elapidae; genus Bungarus; species Bungarus multicinctus. The sequence goes on from CM042844.1 coordinate 5,460,411, forward strand.
TACAGACCTCTCACATCCTGGACATAAACTGTTTCAACTCCTTCCCTCAAAACGATGCTACAGAGCACTGCACACCAGAACAACTAGACACAAGGGGAGTTTTTTCCCGAACGCCATCACTCTGCTAAACAACTAACTCCCTCAACACTGTCCAATTATCTACAAAGTCTGCACTACTATTACTATTAATCTTCTCATCACTCCTTATCGCCCATCCCCTCCCACTTGTGACTGTATGACTGTAACTTTGTCGCTTGTATCCTTATGATCTATATTGACTGTTTCCTAATATGATTTGATTGCTTATTGTACCCTATGACTATCATTAAGTGTTGGACCTGATGATTCTTGACTCTTGACGAATCGTATCTTTCCTTTTATGGATACGGAGAGCCTTTGCACCAAGACAAATTCCTTGTGTGTCCAATCACACTTTGCCAATAAAGAATTCTATTCTATTCTTTGCCATTACCGACATCCAGACCTTCCGGCGTGCAGTAAAGACCCTGTTTTTCCAGCAGGCCGGCCTGGCCCAGTAAACGGTTCTTGGGGTTTTAAATTAATTAGGTTTTAAATTTTTAAATTTTTAATATAATCCTTGAATTTTAAATTTTGGTATTATTTTGTACTTGAGGGGATTTCGGCCGGATCAATTCTATTTAATTTGTTTTTAATTGTACATATTGTTCGTTTTTTAGTAGGCTGTACACCGCCCCGAGTCCCTTTTTGGGAGAGGGGGCGGTATAAAAATTTAAATAAATAAATAATATTCTATTCTATTCTTATTGTACCCTATAACTATTATTAAATATTGGACCTGGTGATTCTTGACTCTTGACAAATTGTATCTTTCCTTTTATGGACACAGAGAGCATTTGCACCAAGACAAATTCCTTGTGTGTCCAATCACACTTGGCCAATAAAGAATTCTATTCTATTCTAAATTGTACCCTATGACTATTATTAAGTGTTGTCCCTGATGATTCTTGACTCTTGACTAATGTATCTTTTCTTTTATGTACACTGAGAGCATTTGCACCAAGACAAATTCCTTGTGTGTCCAATCACACTTGGCCAATAAGGAATTCTATCTATCCTACCCCTCAGTTAAAGTCCTCCTGTTTGCACTGGCATCTGGGCACCGTACAGTAGCCCCCCTGGTCTGCCCACTCAAAACAAGCCAGCTCTTTTCAAACCGCGGCCTGATCTGCCGGTAATTGCCGAAGGGATGGGCGGGGGGGACACCAGAGACAAGAGGCCTGAGATAATTCAAGCCATTTAAGCAAGTGGGGACCTCTAGCCAATAGCGAGTTAATAGCGTGCGCCAAGCCAAGATAGTGCCTGGTTGTCCGTAATGGAGCCACCGAGGCCGTTCCCAGCTCCCCTGATACTCGCCTTTGATTTATAATTCATTTAGCGGCTCGTCAAAGCAAAGGAGCCGCTTCTGAAAGTACACCGGATGAGGTTGCTGAGGGAGCACGCGAGGAGGCTGTAGGTGTCTCCGCCCTGTCCACCAGTACAGATGGGTCTCACCAGGAGCGCCCAGGAGAAAGAAAAACTCAGTAAGCCAACATCTGCGGCGTTGCTGCAACCCAGGACGTCGGCAAACCTAGTCTGGGGTGGGGGTGGGGGGATGTTAATGGATCCCATCTGGGGTGCTGGGTCACGGAGGGAAAACCTGCTTAGCTCCCATTAATCATTTCTTTTGGGAAAAGCAAAGCCTTCGATCCACGCTTCATGTTCATTGTTTCCCGAGGGGAAAAGGGTTAGCTTAGCACTGGGCGCAATGCACGTTTCTTCTTTTCTGAGGACAGGCACTCCTCGCTGTACAATAGTTCGTTTAATGTACCCTACGAAGTTACAACACCCTGAAAGAAGTGAGACGACCCATTTTTCACACTTAGAGGCGGTTGTGTGATTTACATTCAGATGCTTTACAACTGATTCCCATTTATGACAGTGGCAATGTCCCCTGGCATCCGTGATCCACTTTTGTGACCTTCTGGCAAGCAACGTCAATGGGGAAACCAGATTCCTTTATCAACCGTGTTGCTAATGTAACAACTGCGGTGATTCACTTAACCAGGGGTGGGATTCTACAGGTTCGCACCTATTCGCTAGAACCGGTTGTTAACATTCTAAGCAGTTCGGAGAACTGGTTGTTAGAAGAAATTCCTGGCCTAATCCTGTAAGGAAGGCAGGAAGGAAACATTCTGGTGTTGCTTACAGAAACTGTCTCTCCGTTAACCCTGATTTACATTCTTGGCAGGACTAGACTTCCTGTCTCAGGAACATCTCTGGAGTTTTTTTCCCCTCCTTTGCTGGTACTTTGCTTGTGTGGAGGGACCATTCAAAGTTACAGTGGTACTGAAAAAAGTGACTTCACACTTTCACACTTATGACTGTTGCAGCATCCCCACATCATGGTCATGAGGCCAGGCGAGGAGATGCGTGCCTCAATGTGAGGGATGTTGAGTTGGTTATGCCCAGCCAACAGCACGCCCACCAAGCCACGCCCACCCAGTCACATGACCACCAAGCCACGCCCACCAATTTAAGCCACGCCCACAGAATCGGTTATTAAAAAATTTGAATCCCACCCCTGCACTTAACCATTGTGGCAAGAAAAGTCATACAATGAGGCCAAGCTCACTTAAGAAATGTCTCCCTTAGCAACATAAATGCTGCGTTCAATTGTGGTCGTAAGTCGAGAACTGCCTGTAATGGAGCCAGCGTTGCTGACTAAGCATTGACACCTTGCAAGATAAAGTGTACCCTGGAATAAGAACCTTCTGAGCTCCAGAACAAGGTCAGTTCTAGGAGAAAAAACTCCCTCTGCATATCTGTATGCCAAGTGTCGCATTTTTTTTGCAAAAAGGTAGAATCATCTATCTATCTATCTATCTATCTATCTATCTATCTATCTATCTATCTATCTATCTATCTATCTATCACACATGCATCATCTAAAAAACTCCAGGACTTTGTAAGTTTGTAAAGCTTACAAACTTGAAATTTGGTACCTATGTTCCTCTTGGCTTCTAGGGGCTCACTAAGAAAGGATTTTTCGAAATGACCATCAGCCTATTAGTTTCAGTTTCAGAGCAGCAAGCAGCTTTAGTACAGGACAGTTGAGCTAAGCCACGCCCAGGCTCCTTGCTGTCTCCTTCTTGCTCACACAGCAAATACTGTTTCAGTTTCCAAAGAGCCCTCAACTTTCTCACACATTGACAGGATGCTAGCCAGATGAATACCGATGGATGCTGGTAGGCAGAGGCAGAATTCCCCCCACTTATTTTCCTCCCCAAAAACAAAGCCCGATCACATAGTTTCGTAGCGAAGCACGGCTATCCAGTTGGTTTATGAATATACAGCCTTGGTGGCGCAGTGGTTAGAGTGCAGTACTGCAAGCTACTTCTGCAGCCAGCTGCCTCCAATTTGACAGTTCAAATCCCACCAGGCTCAAGGTTGACTCAGCCTTCCACCCTTCCAAGGTGGGTAAAATGAGGACCCAAATTGTTGGGGGCAATAGGCTGACTCTGCAAACCGTTTAGAAAGGGGCTGTAAAAGCATTGTGAAGTGGTATATAAGTCTGTGCTATCCCTCACCCTCCCTCCCTCCCTCCCTCCCTTCCTTCCCCCCCTCTCCCTCTCATGGTAGCGCAGTGGTTAGAATGCAGCTTTGACTCTGCACACAGCTAGGAAGTTCGATTCTAACCGGCTCAAGGTTGACTCAGCCTTCCATCCTTCTGAGGTGGGTAAAATGAGCCAAAATCGTTGGCGTCAAGAGGCTGACTCTGTAAACCGCTTAGAGAGGGCTGTAAAAGCACTATAAAGCGGTATATAAGCCTAAGTGCTATTGCTATATCCAGTAGCTTAAAGGAATCTGACATTACAAAACACTCACAGCAACCAAGCGCCCCATTTTTGATCCCGTGAAGACGGGATCACGGGATCAAAATTCGGACACTTGACAACTGACCCTTATTTATGACGGCTGTAGTATCCCCGGGGGTTGGGGGGTGTCACACCCCTTCTCCTTTTGTGACCTTCTGACAAGTCAAGTCAGTAAGGGAAGCTAGATTCCCTTCCCAACCACGTTACTAACTGCCGTGATTCACTTAACAACGGTGGCCAGGAAAGTTCGTCAAACGGGGCCAAACCGACTTAAGAAACTTCTCGCTTAGCAAACAGAATTTTTTTTTTTGGGGGGGGGGGGGGGCGTCCATTGCGGATATAAGTCAAGGACTACCTATTCCTGTTTGTCCGTCTTCCCAGGCGCGTAACACAAGTTTGACCTCTCCCAGCCTCCTTCCGTTTGCCAAGCGGCAGCTCTCGCATCCCACACAGTAGCAATGGGAGGGGGGGGGAGTGTTGCTTCCACCAAGCAGCCCCGCTCCCCTCCCTAATGGTTCCTCCTTCCCCCCACCCCATTCTTCTCAGCTGCTTGGCAATGTTCTCGACTGGCTAATGGGGCAATTTTTTTTTATTATTCTTTGCATTACACCGATGATTTTGTCCAATTTACCGTGTCGTTCAGAGAGGCAAAGATAACAGCGGATTAGAGGACGGGAGTTCTCCGGAGAAGGACGGCGTGTCCTCCGTTTTCGGGAACGGAATCAGCTCGTCTTGCTTGGAGACACCGGAACCGGGGGGGGGGGGGGGGCATCAAACCAACGGCCCAGATGCTTCTGGCACAACCTGCGGCTCAGACCTTGGCGGTCTGAATTTGATTTTTTTTTTTTTAAAGAAGAGATTGGACAACCATTTGTCCAGAAGGTAGTCCTTGACGTACGACCACAATTGGGGTCAGGGGTTCCGATGGAAATCCTCATTCTGTGATGGGAGAACCTGTGGCACGCAAAGCCATTTGTGCCGGCACGCAAGCTACAAGCAAACCTACCTCACTGCACATGCACACGTCTCACAGCTGATTTTTGGTGGGTTTGAGGCCTTTTTCAGCTTCCCAGAGGCTTTAGGAAGGCTTCTGCAGGCTTCTGCAGGCCGAAAACTAGGCCCGTTTCGTCACTTCCTGTTTTTTCTGGAAATACTGGAAGTGATGAAACGGGCCTAGTTTTCGGCCTGAGAAGCCTGCAGAAGCCTTCCTCAAGCCTCTGGGAGGCCGAAAAAGGCCTCAAACCTACCAAAAATCAGCTGTGAGGCGCAGTGCAGGTAAGGGGGTGGTGGTGGGTGGGTGGGGATTGCGCGCGCATATGTAGAACACGTGGGGGGACGCACGTTGCCTTCTGGGTGCCGGCACGCGAGCATGCAAGCATGCGCACAATTTTTGGCACAGGAGCCCAAAAAAGTTAGCCACTACTGTCCTAATTAATTCATGAGCCTCAGAGCCAAGTTTCAAAAGAAATCCAATTATTTATTATGTATTTATAACATGTCGGTACTTTTCCCAAATGCAGTTGGCTCTGCCCTACGTAATTTACTGCCCGCCTTTGATCCTGTTTCCCCACTCCTCCCAGGGTGATGTCATAAATCACATTCTCCAACAGAGCACTTCCGGGACTGTAGGAAACACACCTCTCCCATGCCTGCTGCATGGGGAATTCTGGGAACTGAAGTCCTCATATACTGACTAGGGCGCGGGTATAATAACTCGCGGCGTCACATTGCCGTCATGTGATGTTTCGAGGTATTTTGTCCCCTTTGCGGAGCTGGGGTGGGCATGGCCTGCGCGTGATGCATCCAGCATGTGGGCAGCCAATTTGACCCCAAGACTAGGGAATTCTGGGAGTGGGTCCATGCATGCTGTCTAGGGAATTCTGGGAGTTGAAATCTGTGCATGCTGGCTGAGGAATTCTGCGAATTGAAGTCCTCCTATACTGACTAGCGAATTCTGGGAGCTGAAGTCCATGCATGCTGGATGGGAAGTTCTGGGAGCCGAAGTCCACGTATGTTGTCTGGGGAATTCTGGGAGTTGAAGTCCCCAATTATTAAAACATTGCTTTATAAAAACCCTGTTGTCTTCTATGAAAGCAGAGCCATGCTTAGCAGATGCTTATGGGACCCACTTTTTATACAGGCCAAAGCAGAGGCCTACCCCATGGCCAACATTGCCCCCACCCACCCACACCCAAAAAAAACTTTTCCAACTTTTTCTAACGCCACTTCTCTCCTCTGTGCTGAACCTTGGCAAACTGTTTGATCAAACGCAGATCTCCCCTATTGCTTTTCTAATGCATTTTTATCCCTGCATTTCCAAATGAAGTGGCTCTCTCCAAAAATTGGTCTCTGGAGGCAGCAAGACACTATAAACCTGTGCCGGGTAGATCAAAATGTTATTTGAAAGATAAGGCCATGAATACAGTATCCCGGGAAATATTTTCGGATTTTTTAAAACGTTTCTGGATGGGGTTTTAATCATATTCTCATAAGCCCATCGTGACGATTTTCAATGCAGCCAGCAGTCACCGCAGCCTAGCTTATATTTACTACCGATAGAGCCTCTCTTTCAAGAATATTAGCAGGGCAGAGGGCAAAGAAGTCAAAATGGTGGCTGGAGCTGCATGATAAAGTCTCACTGTCTATGGAAGTGGTCTAACTCCCCTCTCAATTTTTCAGAATTTAGAATAACAAAGTTAAAAGGGACCTTGGAGGTCTTCTAGTCCAACCCCCTACCTAGGCAGGAAACCCTACACCACTTCAGACAAAGGGTTATCCAACATCTTTTTAAAAGCTTCCAGTGTTGGAGCATTCACAACTTCTGGAGGCAAGTTGTCCCACTGGTTAATTGCTCTAATTGTCAGGAAATTTCTCCTTAATTCCAGGTTGCTTCTCTCCTTGATGAGTTTCCACCCATTGCTTCTTGTCCCTGTAGCTCAGGGTGCTTTGGAGAATAGCTTGACTCCCTCTTCTTTGGGGCAGCCCCTGAGATATTGGAAGATTGCTATCCTGTCTCCCCTGATCCTTCTTTTCATTAGACTAGCCATGGCCAGTTCCTGCAACGGTTCTTCATATGTTTTAGAGCCCCCATTTCCCTAATCCTCTTGGTTGCTCTTCTCTGCACTCTTTCTAGAGTCTCAACATCTTTTTTACATCGTGGCCACCAAAACTGGACGCAGTATTCCAAGTGTGGCCTTACCAAGGCCTTATAAAGTGGGATTAACACTTCACAGGACCTTGATTCTATCCCTCTGTTTATACAGCCTAGGACCGAGTTGGCTTTTGTGGTAGCTGCTGCACACGGCTGGCTTGTATTTAAGTGACTGTCCGCTAGGTGAATTTTGATCACATGACCGTGGGGATGGTGGTGCAATGGTCTTAAGTGTGAAAAAACGGTTATAAGTCACTTTTTTCAGGGCCGTTGTAACTTTGAACAGTCATTAAATGAATGGTTGTTAAGTCGAGGAGTGCCTGCACACAATGAATCCAAGACAACTATCCCTTATGGGGGAACTCTTTTCTGTTGTTTTTTTTTAAAAAAGGATTATAGAATATTAGAACAGCAGAGTTGGAAGGGACCTGGGAGGTCTTCTAGTCCAACCCTCTGCTCAAGCAGGAAACCCTCTGTCATGCCCCTGTCGGAGTCTGAATCCGAGGAGGAAGACGAACAGCTGACAGGGAACGGGAGTGTGGCTCCGTTGGCCGTGAAGAAAACTGGGGAAGAGCAAAGTCCGGCTGGGCAGAGCAGGGGAAGAGGTAGAACAAAGGAGAGGGAGTTCAGAGGAAGACCCAGGCCCACCCGTTCTTCATCCTAGGGCACGCAGGGAGGAATGGAGAAGGGAGCAACGTGGGTTGTGGGGGAAGGAAAGGGCCCTGATTCCCTTCATTAGCCACAGCTGAGAAGAGAGTTTAAAAGAAATGCATGTTGAATGCGACGTCTGTTGGGAACAAACGTGAGTTTATCTTGTGTTGACTTTGATTATCTGTGTCCCTGGTGTCTTCCCAACCGTGTTGAGTTATTGCCGTGCCTTCATGTCTGGAATTCTTGCTCCTGCCTGCCAGACTAATTACCTCATCTTGCTTTGGACTTTTAGTTACAGTTTTTGTTGACCACGTTTTGGATTTGATTCTCTGCAACCAAAGGCTGTTCCTGGGAGTTTTTCTCCAGCCCAGAAGGTATCCTGGACATTGGGGGCAAAGTTGGAGCTAATAAAGGGACTCCTATGGATTATCTGACTGTGTCGCCTTTGTGCCATGCCGCGGGTCATCACACCCTCTACCATTTCAGACAAATGTTTGTCCAGTCTCTTCTTCAAATCCTCCAGTGATGGAGCACCCACAACTTCTGGAGGCAAGTAGTTCCATTGGTTAATTGTCAGGAAATTCCTCTTTACTTCTAGGTTGCTTCTCTCCTTGATGAGTTGCCATCCATTGTTTCTTCTCAGGTGCTTTGGAGAGTAGCTTGAACTCCTCTTCTGTGTGAGAGACCCTCAAATATTGGAACACTGCTATCGTGCCCCCCCCCCCAGTCCTTCTTTTCATCAAACTAGACCTACTCCCTTGCAGATTGTTTATCCTGCCTTATTTATATATATATAAATAAGAAACTCAAAGACAACAAACATACCTCATGCAGTTTTCTCTGTGTCTGTCCTGAATTACTATTTAACGTCACTGATGTCCCCCCTGGGTTTCTAGAGCATCGTCCTGATTTATTTGTTCAATCAATTGATACACCGGCTTGCGTCTCAAGAAAAGAAAGATAGATAGATGTATATTTTCCAGCGTGTCCTGTCTGGGCAATTTTTTATCTCACTTTGTCTTCCGGGCGACAGTTCCGAGAGGCATTAGAAGACTCAGCGGTGACAATCAAAGTGGTAAGAAATTATTGGGGGCCCTGATTCACATGACGATCAAAATGTTTAGCCTCCTTCGCTATTTCACTTCCTTGCAGAAAGGGAAGGACTCGCATTTACCCCTGCTCCTTAACGTCCTCGACTTATGGCTACAATGGGGCCCAGAATTTCCATTGCTAATGAAGAGGTTGTTAAGAGAGTCACGTCCAAAGTTATGAACTTTTTTGGAGTGACGGTTAAGGCAATCACGGCAGTTGTTGTTGAGGACGATATTTTGGGGAATTTTGTGAGCTTAGGAACAGAGGTGAGTCTCAACATCTGGCGTGCCAGCCAGCTGTTCCATGGATAGTGGCGAGGGCAGCAAGAGCAATGGAGTTGGCAAGCTATTAATCAGTTGTGGCCTGCCAGCTGCCAGCAGAGCTGGCGACAGACTCAGACAGTGAAGAAGTTGGGGAGGAATTTGCGCCAGTCCTGGAATCTGGGGAAGGCTCTGATGGATGCTCTGAGTCAGAAGCAGAGAGAGGGCCGACATTTCCCAGCTGCCTTCAGAGTTGGAGATAAGTGGGGAAGAAGAACAGCTGGAGCCTGTTCCAGATGCGCGTATGCGCAAGGCTGTCAGGAGAGCAGAACAATTAAGCAACAGGAGCCAACCTGGAAGGAAAGGCACACATGGACGCTGAATGCCCCTCTCTAGGGAATAAATACAAACAAAAGGGGAGTGGTGATTGCAGGAGACCATATTTCTTTTGGAGGATTTGCTTAGCAGAGTTCGTGCCTCACAGAGATTCCTTGCCAGGTATTTGGTTTACAACTTTGCGACTGGAAGCTCACAGCCTGGCAGCTATCCAAGGACTGACAAGGTCTGTTCTTGCAATTGACCCTTGGGAGGATTATTGCTGGGACTTTTCTGTTTGTGAATCAGTGGTGGTATGCTACCAGTTTTGCCGAACCGGTGGTTTTAAAAAAAAAAAAAACAGCTTCCCACGATCACGTCCCTGCATTTTTCTCTTCTTTATCCTCTCAGCTGATTGGTGCTGCAGGCCTCAGCTGGTGTGGGGAAAGCACCGGTAGTGGAACATGTAAGATTCCACTGCTGGTGTGAATGCCATGAATTCACAGTGACTAAATAAAGAGGGGTTTTGGGACAAGGAGCCTGTTTCATGGTTCTGCTAAGGCTGGGTCAGAACATAATTCAAATTTCTAGGTTCTATTATATCACAAGACCTAAAATGGACACTGTTAGGTTTCTTTAAGGAACTTAACTGTATTGGTTTACTATATATGGCTGCAAGTCAGAAATGACTCTGCACTATCTTGCAGCCATGATGCTGATTGGCTACAGGAAGTAGGAGAGCTATATAGTAAGAAGCCGGAGAGCACATGGCTAGTGTCTGTTAGAATGCTGTTTGTCTATTGGAATGCTGCTACTGGTTTGCTAGGCTTCTACTATGCTACTCCGCTACTTGGCAAGTATCTTCAACACTGTAACTATATTTCTCCATTGATGCATGGATGTATTGAAGATGATGTATTGCTGCTATATATCTACTGAACAAGAATGGTTAGTAATCTAATCTACTGATGGATGAACTGTGTATGATATTGGATTGAAACATGGACTGTATATAAAGACTTTGCACCTCAACTGCTGTGCTTGTTTGGTTCTATACTCACTGCTACAATCTGAACACTACTTCTGTCTGCTGTATTAATCCTTGACACCAAGGATACTCTGCTAAATACCTAACAGACACCCAACATCAAAAACGTCATCAAAAAAGCACCACAAAGAATGTTCTTTCTGCGCTAACTCAAAAAGCTCAAACTGCTCAAGGAGCTGCTGATCCAGTTCCACAGAGGAATGACTGAGTCTGTTATCTGCACCTTTATGACTGTCTGGTTTGGTTCTGCAACCCAACAGGACAGACACAGACTTCAGAGGATAATTAGGACTGCAGAAAAACAATTACTACCAACCCGCCTTCAGTCAAGGACCTCTATCCTGCACGAATCAAAAAGAGGGTTGTGAAAATATCTATGGACCCCTCACATCCCGGACATAAATTGTGTCAACTCCTACCCTCAAAACGACGCTATAGAGCCCTGCACACCAGAACAACTAGACACAAGAACAGTTTTTCCTCGAATGCCATCACTCTGCTAAACAAATAATTCCCACAACACTGTTCAAATATTACAAAGTCTGCACTACTATTACTATTAATCTTCTCATCACTCCTTATCGCCCATCCCCTCCCACTTGTGACTGTATGACTGTAACTTTGTCACTTGTATCCTTACGATCTATATTGACTGTTTCCTAATATGATTTGATTGCTTATTGTACCCTATGACTATTATTAAGTGTTGTACTTGATGATTCTTGACTCTTAACGAATGTATCTTTGCTTTTATAGACACTGAGAGCATTTGCACCAAAACAAATTCCTTGTATGTCCAATCACACCTGGCCAATAAAGAATTTAATTCTATTCCATTCCCTACCATTCCATTCCAATCAGTGGAACGGCCTACCTCTGGAAGTGGACAGCCACTTGTCTGAAATGGAAGAGAGTCCCTTCCTTGAGGAGAGGGTTGGACTAGAAGACCTCCAAGGTCCCTTCCAGCTCTGTTATCCTGTTCATAAAAGTTCTTCCCAAAGTTTCCAAAACTGCTCACCATTTAAACTACAGTGGGGCTATTTCTCCTCTTACAGCCAAATGGCAGCACCTACAACGCTCTGGTTGATCTCAGAAAGCTAACCAGTTCAGATGATGTTGTCCTTGACTTATAGCTATTCATTTAGTGACCGTTCCAAGCTACGACAACCCTGAAAAAAGTGACTTGCGACCACTTTTCACATTCATGACTGTTGCAGCCTCTTCATGGTCACACAATCAAACTTCACACGCTGCTTGACAACTGATTTCTATTTATGACGCTTGCCGTGTCCCCGGGCGTGGCGCAATCCGCTTCTGCGACCTTCTGAGGAGCAAAGTCAACGGGGGAAGCCAAGATCCACCTAACAGCCATGTTACTCATTTAACAACTGCAGTGATTCACTTTTAACAACGCTGGCAAGGAGGTCGTAAAATGGGGCAAATTCACTTAACCACTCTCTTGTTTAGCAATCGGTGGAAATGTTGAGCTCAATCGTGGTCGCAAGATGAGAACAACCTGCATTCCTGACTAAATCCTAAACTAATCCAGTCATCAGCATTTGTTTAAATGGTTAAGCTCCAAGAAAGCAAAATCACAGTTTGTGCTAATATAGGGGTATCAAACTCAAGGCCTGGGTGGGCCGGATCCAGCCTGTGGTGATGCTTAGATCTGGCCGATGGGCCGCCTTGCAAACTGCAAAGGACTGGCCCGTGGTGTTTCTGCCAGTGAAAATGGAGCCCAGGCAGGCTGCGTGGGGCCTCCCCAAGTTCAGTTTTCGCTGGCAGAGGGCTGCAGGAGGCCATCGTAGCTGAAAACGGAGCTTCGGTAAGTGACACCGAGCTGGACAGGCTCCCCCCCCTGGCCATGCCCCCCCCCCCCCCCGAGGTCAAACACAACCCTGATGCGGCCTTCAATGAAATAGAGTTTGACACCCCTGTTCAGGGGCGGGCTTCAAAAATTTTAGCAACCGGTTCTCTGCCTCAGTTGCTGGGTGGGCGTGGCAGCCTGCACCATGGCGGGATGGGAGAGGGCATTTTCGCCAATGGCGGTATTCAAATTTTTTTTACTGTGGGCATGGCTTCGTGGGCGTGGCAGGAGAAGGATATTGTAAAATCCAAATTTCCTCCCCAGCCCACTAACCTGCTTTCCAGCTCCGTTCTCCTGTGCCGGGCAACCAAAGGAGACCCAGCCGATCAGCTGGGACTCGGGAGGTGGAGAATAGATGGAGGCGGGGCCAGTCAGAGGTGGGATTTGCCGGTTCTTCCAACTACTCAAAATTACTGCTACCAGTTCTCCAGAACTGGTCAGAACCTGCTGAATGTCATCTCTGATTTTCGCCCTTCCTGGGGCTCTGAGCCTCCGGGAGGTCGAAAATGGCCTTCCCGGGCTCCAGAGACTCTCTGGAGGCCAGAAACAGGCCCATTTGAAGCCTTCCGGAGTCTCCAGGAGACCCGTTTTTTGTCCTCCCCAAGCCTCTATGCGTGCCCTGTACTTACCTGGGATCCAAAATGGGCTGCATGGAGACCCCCTGGGAGGGGTGGAGAAGGCAGGACCAGCCAGGAGTGGGATTTGCCGGTTCATTGAACCGGCCATTAAAAATGATAAAATTAGCTACCGGTTCTCCCGAACCAGGGTGAACCGCTATCAGCCCACCCACTGGCCCTGTTCTAATGGATAGGATCAGATGTTCCCTGACAATGCATGTCGTGGGAACACACAGAAAGATAGGAAACAGAGGAAGCACTGAACTCACCTGTACAAGGATCCAGGAGAAAATGACAGCCACCCAGGGGTTCCCACCCGAGGTCTTCTTCGCTGGGCTCAAAATTTTGCCTTTATCCCAAGGGACAGGCAGTACAGAGAGAGAGGGAGGAAAAATGAAAGAATCCATTAAGATCAATGGTTGTACTACAATTCTGTTTGGGATAATTAATTATCTCACTATCTACTTTTATCCTCCTACCACAGCACCATTGAGAGTGTCCTGACATACGGCGTTCTTGCATGGGATGGGAGCAGCTCTGTAGTGGACAGAAAAGCCCTACAGAGAATCATTAAACCTGCTCAGAATATCATCGGGCTCCAGCTACCAGCCCTGGATGTCATCTTTGCCTGTTTTGAGGAAGTTGCACAACATCCTCAGAGACTCTCCCCATCCTGCTCACGATCTTTGTGGACTGCTGCCTTCTGGCAGAAGATACAGAACAATTAAAACTCGGACCACACGTTTTCTGAACAGTTTTTAACCCAGAGCTATAATTGCACTTAACAATGAACTTAAGGACCCACCATCAGTGAGCCGTTGGACAGTATTACTTGGTCTGTTGTGTGGATGCTTGTGTGTTTTTAGGAGGTGGGGAATTCTGGCAGGTGGGGAGGTGTTTGGGGATTGTCATGTATATGTGCATGTTGAGTTTGGTCTCTGGGTGCTATGTGAATTTCGTTGTATGTTTACTCTGTATATACGTACAATGACAATAAAGAATTCTATTCCACTCTACTCTATTCTGGAAGACTTTTTTACAGAGCTCCAGATAATTGCAGCAGAAAGCCTGTTTAATCAAATCTATTCCTTTAGATCAGAGTTTCTCAAACTTGGCAACTTTAAGGTATGTGGACTTCAACTCCCAGAATTCCTTCGAAGGTATGTGGGACTTCCATCTGGCTGGGGAAATCTGGGAGTTGAAGACTACATACCTTAAAATTGCCCAGGTTGAGAAACACTAAAGTTTCCAACTCGCAAGCGATGTTAAAAAGGATGGACGTTATAACTAGTTCTCCCCAATTTAGTTATTACTAGCCTCAATTTTTAAAAGTATGATGGTATGGGGTTTTTTTCTCTAGAAATTGAGATGTCTGGCACTCTCTAAGAACAAAATATTCTTTTCTGCCAAAGAAAGGAAAAGGACAGGAAACACATTTCCCAAGAACCTGATGGATTTGTAATTATCTAACGTAATAACTAAAAAAGAACTGAGAGCCTTTATTCTCTGTCAGTATGTCCAGTTCCGATTTTTTTTAAAGGAGTCTGAAAATCCGTGGCCGTGTTTACAACTTGGGGAAGGGAACTCCACAAGCCAGTTGCGTGCTGAGTAAAATTATCCTTCCTTTTGTATGTCCTCAATAGGCGCCCATTTAGTGTCATTAGATGAACTGGAGTTGTAATGTCAGAAGGAAAAATATCTTGGCCTCCTCTAATGCTCTCAGCGCCAAACAGAACTGTATAGAGGTAGTCCTTGACTTACGACCAGGGGTGAGCTTCACAAATTTTAGCAACCGGTTCTCTGCCTGGTTGCTGGGTGGGCGTGGCCATGGTGGGCGTGGCCTAGTCGGCCTCCTGTACCACGGCGGAGGGAGGGACTGTTTTCTGGGAGGGTGAATATCACCTCCCTGGGCTCCGGAGGCCCTCCGGAGGCCCTCTGGAGGCTCGTTTCCGGCCTTCCGGGAGGCCCATTTTTCACCCACCCTGAGCCCCCAAGCGGGCCCTGAACTTATCTGGCATCCAAAATGGACTGTGTGGGGACTCCTGGGAGGGGAGGGGAGGGGTGGGTGGGGCCAGCCAGGGATGGGATTTGCTGGTTCACCAAACTGGCCATAAAACGACCATAAAATTACCTACTGGTTCGCGTGAACAGACCACTCCTGCTTACAACCACAATTGAGCCCAAAACTGCTGTTGTTATTGGTTAAGCGAGTTTTGCCTCATTTTACAACCTTTCTTGCCACAGATGTTAAAGGAATCACTGCAGCTAGTAACCTAGCTGTTAAGTGAATCTGGCTTTCCAATTGACTTTCCTTGTCAGAAGGCCGCAAAAATGGGATCACATGACCCCGGGAACACGACAACCGCCACAAACATGAAACAGTTGCCAAGCAGCTGAATCTTGATCAGGTGACCATGGGGGAATGCTGCAATGGTCGTAAATGTGAAAAACGGTCATAACTTTTATGTATACTGGGAGCATTTGCATCAAGACAAATTCCTTGTGTGTCCAACCACACTTGGCCAGTAAAGAATTCTATTCTATTCTATTCTATTCTATTCTATTCTATTCTATTCTATTCCTATTCCATTCCATTCTATATTTTTCAGGGCCACTATAACTTCGAATGGTTACCAAATGAACTGTTGTAAGTCAAGGACTACCTGTATACATCTATCATGCTGTTATAATTTCATTTGGAGAGAAAGGCTAAAAAACCGCAAATAAATCCACTATACACTATACAGTTCATTTAGTGACCGTGTCAACTCATAAAATATTTCTCTGGTCTTTTTAGAGTTGCCAACAGAAAGGGAGGGGAGAGCAGTGCAGCAGCTTGCAAACCGAAAGTGCATTCCGTAAATGTTTTCAAAGAATAGTAACTAGGCGACCGAAGTTTCTGCCGCACAAAATTCTAAATGGAGAGTATGATTGATGACTCTGGGCTATGGATGTGTCCTATTGGAGAATATGAATTATGATAAACCCAGGGAGTGGAGGGAAAGCCAGGATCAAGGGTGACAATGAATGATATGTCTCAGAGTCGGCTAGCTGTCAGGGCTCTGGCCATTACCCCCATTTAAATCATGAGTCTCGAGCCGAACTTCCAAAACTTAAAGAAGATTTATTAGGAGTAAACATGCTGACTCTGCCTGGGTGTATCACAATACATATTCTCCAATGGGACACACCCGTAGCTAAGAGTCATCAATCATGTTCTCCCGTTAGAATTTTGCATGACAGAAACTTCGGTCACCTAGTTACTATCTTTGAAAACATTTATGGAATGCACTTTCAGTTTGCAAGCTGCTGCACTGCTCTCCCCTCCCTTTCTGTTGGCAACTCTAAAAAGACGATAGAAATATTTTAGCAGTTGACATTAAAGTTGCTAAGGTAAAGAAACATTGTCGTAAGTCAAACAATTCTTTTCTAATGATCTCTGAGTGGGAAATTGATTTTTCTTTTTTTTCCCTTACAGCTGGATCAGTCTTTGCACTGAGCTATACTTCCTTGGTTACCGTCACTCCAATACCTATCGGCTCATTTGTGACATTAGGCATTTTTGCCCTCATATTTTACACTTTACGCTCTCTTGCACATTTTGCTCTTTGCCATTTTAAAGCCCATTTCCTCAGACAAAAGAAAAATGTCCAGAGCTTCGTTAACTTCTGGATTGCTTCAATGCTTCTCCTTCTTAGGCCCCATGAAAAGTGGAACTTAGAAATAAAAAGCCTGGATCTCTTTTAAGAACGTTTGTTTTCAGAGCAACCGAGCCCAAAATGGCTGTGGCTAAGTGAAATATTTGTTCAATAAATTTGGGCTCCGTTTTACAACCTTCTGTCATGTCCCTGTTGGAGTCTGACTCCGAGGGAGAGGAGGAACAGCCGACAGGAAGTGGAAGTGTGGCTCCAGAGGTTGTGAAGGAAATTGGGGAAGGGCCCAGGCCGGCTGGGCAGTCAGAGGAAGACCCAGGCCCATCCCCTCTTCATCCTAGGGCATGCAGGGAGGAGGGGATAATGGAGAAGCGTGAATGGCATGGTCTACGGGGGAGGAAAGGGCCCTG
Source organism: Bungarus multicinctus (assembly GCA_023653725.1). Lineage (NCBI taxonomy): Eukaryota > Metazoa > Chordata > Lepidosauria > Squamata > Elapidae > Bungarus > Bungarus multicinctus. The sequence continues at coordinate 5,477,371 of CM042844.1, forward strand.
ATCCCCTTCATGGGCTGCAGCTGTGAGGACGGTTTAAATAGGACTACCTGCGCATGGCCCAATGCTGGAAGCAAAGCGTGAAATAATTCTAGTCTTTCAGTTATCTGAGTTCTGGTGTCCTTCCCAGTGTGTGTATTTCGATATCTGTGGATGTCTTCAAGCCCTTATCCTGCCTGGTCTCATTAATTGCTTCAGTGTGGTTTGTGGTTTTTTTTCTATTTATAATTTACATGTATTTTGAGTTTGGAAGGCATTTCTTCCTTTTCATAACTGTTTGTGGGGGAGTTTTTTCTCCAGTCAATGATAATTGGACCTTTGAAGCCAAGTTGAAGGAATTAAAGGGACTTCACCTGTTTTTATGACTTTGCTGCTTTTGTATCCCACCCTGGGTCATCACACCTTCCTTGCCAGGGTTGTTAAGTGAATTGCTGCAGATTTAAGCCAGTATCAGGGTTGTTAAGTGAATCTGGCTTTCCCCTTGACTTTGCTTGTTGTGGGACACAGGGACGCCACAACCGTCATAAATATGAGACAGTTGCCAAGCCTCTGAATTTTGATCTGGTGACCATGGGGATGCCACAATGGTCGTAAGTGTGAAAAACAGTCATAAGTCACTTTTTTCTGTGCTGTTTTAACTTTGAACAGTCACTAGATGTACTGTGGTAAGTCAAGGACTACCAGTACTTTATTATTATTTGGCAGTGTGGTTAGACACACAAGGAATTTGTGTCCGGTACAGAAACAACCAGTGTACTTGCAAAACAATAGAATATAAGAAGAAGAAAAATACAACCAATAAAGGAGGAAAGTAAAAAATAATAAAGGGCATTAATAATACTATTGCAGCTATACCTTACTGAGTTTATACACACACGTGTGCCCAAACACACTGTCATGCCCCTGTTGGAATCTGATTCTGAGGGGGAGGTTGAACAGCTGACAGGGAGTGGGAATGTGGCTCCAGTGGTTGTGGAAGAAACTGGGCAAGGGCACTGTCCGGCTGGGCATTCAGAGGAAGACCCAGGGCCACCCCCCTCTTCATCCTAGGGCACGCAGGGAGGAACGGATAAGGGAGCAACGTGGCTTACGGAGGAGGAAAGGGCCCTGATTCCCTTCATTAGCTGCAGCTGGGAAAACAGCATTTTAAAAGGGTGTTTGCGCACAGCTCCTTGCTGGAAACAAAGCGTGAATTATCTTTGTTTGTCAAGTCTTATCTGGGTTCCGGTGTCCTCCCAACCGTGTGTGTTTCATTATCTTTTGAAGTCTGCAATTCCTTATCCTGCCCTGTCTCGTTAATTGCTGCAGCTGTGGTTTGTGTTGGTTTTTATTTATAATTTAGATGTACTTTGGGTTCGGACTGAATTTCTTCCCTTTAAAAACTGTTCTTGGGAGAGTTTTTTCTCCAGTCGATGATAACTGGACATTGGGGGCCAAGTGGGAGGTATTAAAGGGACTTTACCTACTTTTGTGACTTGGTTGCTTTTGTGCCACGCCCTGGGTCATCACACACACATCATGTTTCCCTGAAAATAAGACCTATCCCAACACTGCAACCATCATAGTCATTTAAGTACCAGAATTTTGATCACATGACCATGGGTGATCACGCTGATGATACTCAGCTGTACATCTCCACCCCGGGCCACCCCAACGAAGCCGTCGAAGTGATGACCCGGTGCCTGGAGGCCGTGCGGGGTTGGATGGGTCGTAACAGGCTTCGTCTCAACCCGGCCAAAACCGAGTGGCTGTGGTTTCCTGCGCCCAGATACAGCCAGCTTATTCCTTCGCTGGCCGTTGGGGGAGAGGTTTTGACCCCCGTGGAAAGGGCACGCAACTTGGGTGTCCTCCTGGATGTGTGGCTGTCTTTGGAAGAACATATTGCAGCCGTCACCAGGGGGGCTTTTTATCAGATTCGTCTGATTTACCAGTTGCGGCCCTTTCTGGATCTGGGCGCACTTCGCACAGTCACTTCTGCCCTCGTTATCTCCCGCTTGGATTATTGCAACGCTCTCTACATGGGGCTCCCCTTGAAGAGTCTCCGGAGGTTGCAGTTAGTTCAGAATGCAGCCGCGCGGGTGATCGTGGGCGCCCCTCGAGGCGCACACGTAACACCACTTCTCCGCAGGCTGCACTGGCTTCCTGTGGCCTACCGGATTCGATTCAAGGTGGTACTGATGGTATTTAGAGTGCTCCATGGCTCGGGACCTGGGTACTTACGGGACCGCCTGCTGCCATCAACAACCTCCCGCCGCCCAGTACGCTCCCACAGGGTGGCCCTACTTGGGGTGCCGCCGCCTGACTGTTGTTGGCTGGCGGCCCCGAGAGTTCGGGCTTTCTCTGTGGGAGCTCCCTCCCTATGGAATGATCTCCCCCCGGAGATACGGGCTATGACGGATATTCTGACCTTCCGGCGCGCAGTGAAAACCCTGCTTTTCGAACAGGCCGGCCTGGCCCAGTAACTATGTTTTTTGGTTTTAATTAATCTAAATTGGGGTTTTATTAGTTTTAATTTTTAACTTAAATTTTGAATAGACAGCCGGATCTAATTATTTAATTTATTTTTAATCGTATTTATTGTGTATTTATTGTATGCTTTTAGTAGGCTGTACACCGCCCCGAGTCCCTTTTTGGGAGAGGGAGCGGTATAAAAGTGTGATTAAATAAATAAATAAATAAATAAATGGGGATGCCAGAATGGTCATAAATGTGAAAACTGGTCCTAAATCACTTTATTCAGTGCCATTGTAACTACGAACAGACACTAAATGAACTGTTGTACATTGAGGAGTACCTGAATATAGGTCTCCTATGCAAGGCATAATCCATAAGGGGTTGGACCAATTGCACACTTTTTTTAAATTTAATAAGAAACCGCACACATCACTTAATTCAGCTTTTATGTGGTCCTTGGTGCTCTCTGAGAATGGTGGTTTTCTTGCAGACGTTTTATCACCAAACTAGGTAACAGCATCAGTGCCACTACTGCTTTTGCTTCTTCCCCTGGCTATAAAGCTTCATGGCTATCAGGAGATGTTCTCCAGGCAATAGGGTGAGGCAGGAAAAGGCCTTTTAAGTAGAGGCCCCCAAATGTGGAACCATTTTCCAGATCCACTAAGCCCAACTTCCCATTTTTTGGGTGCCCAGCGAAAGGATTTTGATTTATCAAAGAGGTTTTGGGGTCATTTCTACCTCACAGTCCTGTGGCTTTATAACTCTCTGTTTTTATTGTTCTAGGAAACCGAAGTGACAATGTATGTTCTTTATTACGGTGCATTTATATTCTCATAAACTTCTGCAGAATTTGTCAGGTCTGAGGGCAGAAATTTATTTATTAAAACTGTAATTCCACCTTCTCTCTGGGTAGCCATGCAATCTGCAGATTCTTGGCTTTTTCAACACCATTGTTGGGCATACACCTTCCTGGCCATTTGCTAGAAAAATATTGTGTTCCTGGTAAGAAAATAAGTTTCTATAAAGCAGGCAAGAGGCCGCGAGAAGTCCCAAACCCTCACTAGGGCAATGCATTATTAGGGTCAATCCAGACATCATAAAATAATGAGTAAAGAAATTCTCTAACTGCATCTGGCGATATTGCTACGGCCACCGAAATGAAGCAGAGAGAGATTTGTGCTGGGGGAAAATGTTCAAAGAGATGTATATGTTTCGCTCTCTCTCTTTTTTAAAAATTTTATATATGGCAGGCTTATGAAAGAGATAAGTTTCATCCACTACCGGGCAGGATAGAAATGGTTTTCCACAACTAATGTTCTAATTCTTCTTTCCAGTCATAAAGTAAAAACAAATAAAACTTCCTTGGGGTTGAGCTCCATAGCAGAGACATGTGGAGTTTTCATACTGCACAAATTGGATTCCCTTGACTTCTTTTGCAACGATTCCTTCAGCTTCTCCGTGGCTCATAACCGTGGCTTTCTGAGTGGTGCCCCATCCATCAACTCACCTGGCCAGGCCTAGCTTTTTCAAGATGAGCCTGGCTGCCTGAGATAATCGTCTCTCATCCAAACTCCACGTTATTCTTTTAGTCAGAAACCCCATCTCACCAGTGATGTGATTCTATTTTTTTTGCTACCGGTTCTGTGGGCGTGGCTTGGTGGGTATAGCTAGGCTTGGTGGGCGTGGCTTGGTGGGCGTGGCAGGGGAAGGTTACTGTAAAATCTCCATTCCTTCCTCACCCCATTAACCTGCTTTCCAGCTCTGTTCTCCTCTGCAGGGCAACCGAAGAAGACCCAGCCAATCAGCTGGGACTCGGGAGGCGGAGAATAGATGGGGGCGGGGCCAGTCAGAGATGGTATTGGCCGGTTCTCTGAACTACTCAAAATTTCCTCTACCGGTTCTCCAGAACTGGTCAGAACCAGTTGAACCCCACTTCTGCATCTCACTGATCAATCACAACCTGGGCTTTGAGCTGTTGTTGGTGGCAACATTTCTCACTGGGCTCGTGTGTTGTGGCTTGCCGTGAACGTACCACAATTGGCACTTTTCCACCACCATTTTTTTTAATTGATTTACTGTATGACATTGAAGCCATGGATAGAAGCAGTAAAGACTTATAGAAACTGAAAATGTAGAGAAAGAACATAATAGAATAATACACCGAGGCAGGAGATAGGTGGTCAATTTTGTAAGGTATGAGAAATTCAAGAGGTAAACAAAGATAGTCCTCGACTTACAGCCATCTGAAGTTACAATGGCACTGAAAAATGTGAATTACGGCCCTTTTTCACACTTACAACCGTTGCAGCTCACGTGATCAGAATTCATACATTTGGGAACCAACTCATATTTACAACTGTTGCAGTGTCTGGAGGTCATGGGATCCCCTTTTGTGACAGCAGTTCCAAGAAGGCTTCATGCCCATTTGCACCACTCAGGTGACCCTGACAACACAGATAAACCTCCGAGTGGCCTCAATGGCCCTCTAAAAGGATGCAAATGACCAGCTTTTCTGCAAGGAGTATAAACCCTTCCATTCCCCACCATCCAGTCAGAGCTGAAGAAGTTTCTTGGATGAGAAGCGAAATGTCTTCAAAGAAAAACCAGAAAGTCCAGTTGTCTCTTGGAGCTTGGCAAACATTTAACCTAGCTCATCCTTTAGGGCCTTCTGATTCCGCAACACTTATGATGGGATGGAGTCCACATTTTCTTGAGTGACAGAAGGCTGCTTTTCTAGAGCAGGGGGTCTCCATATCTGGAAACTTTAAGACTTGGGGACTTCAACTCCCAGAATTCCTCAGCCAGCTTCTAAACCTGGCAACTTTTAAGACTTGCAGACTTCAACTCCCACAATTCCCCAGCCAGCCTCCAAACCTGGCAACATTAAGACTTGGGGACTTCAACTCCCACAATTCCCCATCCACTCTCCAAACCTGGCAACTTTTAAGACTTGAAGATTTCAACTCCCACAATTCCCCATCCGCCCTCCAAACCAGGCAACTTTAAGATTTGCGGACTTCAACTCCCAGAATTCCCCAATCAGCCTCCAAACCTGGCAACTTTAAGACTTGGGGACTTCAACTCCCAGACAGCTGGACTGGCTGAGGAATTCTGGGAGTTGAAGTCCACAAGTCTTTAAGTTGCTGATTTTGAAGACCTCTGTTCTACAGCATTGCTATGTTCTTCTCTGGTTACTCACCAAAGAGGTCATCTTTGGCCAAAGCGTAAAGGATCCGGGAGGCCCCAATGAGGTTGCTCATGGCAGCTGAGAGAGTTGAAAAGTAGACCCCGATGATGACAAAAGGGGGCCAGATGTTGATATCCTTCAAAAAGCTGTAGTCCCGCTGGAGAAGAAACCTAGAGAAAGAAGAACACTGCGTGATGAAGTCACATAGACAACACCTGACTATCATCATAATGTCCCATAATCTTGAAGCGATTACAGTATATTTGAGGCATAACTCAGTTGAAATAAATTATCTTTGTGAAGATACTACAGGTAGTCCTCAATTTATGATAAGGGTCTTCAAACTTGGCAAGTTTAAGACTTGTGGACTTCTTGGTGTGATGTATATCCCTAAATACTTAATCTTGTTTGTGACCTGTATTTCTAAAGCTTCTTCCAACTTTTTCTTTTATCTTGCTAACATATTCTTTGTTAATATCTTTGTTTTATCTATATTTATATTCAAACCTGCTACTTTTCCATATTCTTCTATTTTTTTCTATTAATTTAGGTGCTGTTTCCAATGGACCTTCTAGTATAAATACCAGATCATCTGCAAAAGCTTGCAATTTATACTCTTCCCTTTTGATTTTCATTCCTTTTATTTCTTTATCTTCTCTAATATTCCTATTCAACACTTCCAATGTCAACACAAATAGCAGAGGCGACAGTGGGCAACCTTGCCTTGTCCCTTTTCCTTTCAATCTTGTCAATTTCATCTTTGAAACCAATTGTCAATTTCATTTTTGAAACTGATGGTCCATTTCATTTTTTAAACCGATTGTCAATTTCATTTTTGAAACCGATTGTCCATTTCATATTTGAAATTGACTGTCCATTTCATTTTTGACGTCATTTTAAAGTTGACTCTTATCAATTTCATTTTTAAGTTGACTCTTGTCAGTTTCTAAAACAATTTTTTAGCCTTTTTACTGGGACAGTAAAAGCTCAAAACAGCCACTAAATAAACGGTTGCAAGTCGAGGACTACCTGTACCCCATTGAGTGTTTGCATTTAAAACTGGAATGAGGCTTTGCTTGTGTGGTTGTGACTGCTATTTCGACTTTTTTTGACTCCCTTGGATGCCCCTGAAGCTGTTTTCATTCCAAAAGTTCTAAGTGACACATAAAGTAAGATCATTGTAATACAGTGCAAGAAGAGAAGAAAACAGAAGAAATTATTACATCATCACATAAGGATTAAGAGACCCTGGCATAGATGAAAAATCCCACCTCAAGACCAGGTCATGGTATATAAATATATAAACACACACAGAGATGCACACACATACACACAGGCACCCCTAGTGTAACTATCTTGGTCCCAGTAGTACACAAAACATATAATTTGAGAAGGAGTTCCCATTGGGAGGAAATTTATATAACAATAAACAATAAAATAAGCAGCCTTAGGTATGAAAGCTGGCTGGGCGACTTTGGACCGATCACCAGGAGACTGTGAGTTCTAGTTCTGCCTTAGGCACGAAAGCTGGCTGGGCGACTTTGGACCGATCACCAGGAGACTGTGAGTTCTAGTTCTGCCTTAGGCACAAAAGCTGGCTGGGTGACTTTGGACCAATCACCAGGAGACTGTGAGTTCTAGTTCTGCCTTAGGCACAAAAGCTGGCTGGGTGACTTTGGACCAATCACCAGGAGACTGTGAGTTCTAGTTCTGCCTTAGGCACGAAAGCTGGCTGGGTGACTTTGGACCAATCACCAGGAGACTGTGAGTTCTAGTTCTGCCTTAGGCACAAAAGCTGGCTGGGTGACTTTGGACCAATCACCAGGAGACTGTGAGTTCTAGTTCTGACTTAGGCACGAAAGCTGGCTGGGTGACTTTGGACCAATCACCAGGAGACTGTGAGTTCTAGTTCTGCCTTAGGCACAAAAGCTGGCTGGGTGACTTTGGACCAATCACCAGGAGACTGTGAGTTCTAGTTCTGACTTAGGCACGAAAGCTGGCTGGGCGACTTTGGACCGATCACCAGGAGACTGTGAGTTCTAGTTCTGCCTTAGGCACAAAAGCTGGCTGGGCGACTTTGGACCGATCACCAGGAGACTGTGAGTTCTAGTTCTGCCTTAGGCACAAAAGCTGGCTGGGTGACTTTGGACCAATCACCAGGAGACTGTGAGTTCTAGTTCTGCCTTAGGCACAAAAGCTGGCTGGGCGACTTTGGACCGATCACCAGGAGACTGTGAGTTCTAGTTCTGCCTTAGGCACAAAAGCTGGCTGGGCGACTTTGGACCGATCACCAGGAGACTGTGAGTTCTAGTTCTGCCTTAGGCACGAAAGCTGGCTGGGCGACTTTGGACCGATCACCAGGAGACTGTGAGTTCTAGTTCTGCCTTAGGCACAAAAGCTGGCTGGGTGACTTTGGACCAATCACCAGGAGACTGTGAGTTCTAGTTCTGCCTTAGGCACAAAAGCTGGCTGGGTGACTTTGGACCAATCACCAGGAGACTGTGAGTTCTAGTTCTGCCTTAGGCACGAAAGCTGGCTGGGTGACTTTGGACCAATCACCAGGAGACTGTGAGTTCTAGTTCTGCCTTAGGCACAAAAGCTGGCTGGGTGACTTTGGACCAATCACCAGGAGACTGTGAGTTCTAGTTCTGACTTAGGCACGAAAGCTGGCTGGGTGACTTTGGACCAATCACCAGGAGACTGTGAGTTCTAGTTCTGCCTTAGGCACAAAAGCTGGCTGGGTGACTTTGGACCAATCACCAGGAGACTGTGAGTTCTAGTTCTGACTTAGGCACGAAAGCTGGCTGGGCGACTTTGGACCGATCACCAGGAGACTGTGAGTTCTAGTTCTGCCTTAGGCACAAAAGCTGGCTGGGCGACTTTGGACCGATCACCAGGAGACTGTGAGTTCTAGTTCTGCCTTAGGCACAAAAGCTGGCTGGGTGACTTTGGACCAATCACCAGGAGACTGTGAGTTCTAGTTCTGCCTTAGGCACAAAAGCTGGCTGGGCGACTTTGGACCGATCACCAGGAGACTGTGAGTTCTAGTTCTGCCTTAGGCACAAAAGCTGGCTGGGCGACTTTGGACCGATCACCAGGAGACTGTGAGTTCTAGTTCTGCCTTAGGCACAAAAGCTGGCTGGGCGACTTTGGACCAATCACCAGGAGACTGTGAGTTCTAGTTCTGACTTAGGCACGAAAGCTGGCTGGGTGAGACTTTGGACCAATCACCAGGAGACTGTGAGTTCTAGTTTTGACTTAGGCGTGGAAGCTGGTCAGGTGACTTTGGGTCAATCACCAGGAGACTGTGAATTCTATTTCTGACTGAGGCGTGAAAGTCGGCTGGATGACTTTCTGCCAATCACTTTCCCTCAGGCCAATCCATCTTACAGAGTTGTGGGAAAAATATGAGAAGGAAGACATATTGGGTATGTCCTCAATGAGTTACTTATAAAGTAATAAAGGAGGCATAAAACATCTAATAAAAAGCAACTCAGCTCAGGTGGCGAGAAAACTGGGAAGAAACATTTCGTATCCTTCAAAGAGATCCCATCTTAATTCGCTCATTATGAAATGGGTCGCTATTTTTGCACTTTCCAATATTCTCTATTTCTCCCCCATTCTACCCTTAAAGAGACTTTACGGGTGGTCCTTGACTTACAACCATTCACTTAGGGATCCTTCAAAGCTACCACGGCACTGAAAAAGTGACTTAGCACTGTTTTTCACACTTACGACCATTGCACGTGATCCAAATTCAGACGCTTGACAACTGACTCGTGTTTATGACGTTTGCAGCGTCCTGGGGCCATTTGATCCCCTTTTGCGACCTCCTGACCAGTCAATGGGGAAGCCAGATTCCATTAATCATCATGTTATTAACCTAACTTCAGTGGTTCACTTAATAACTGCAGCCAGAAAGGTCCTAAAATGGAGCAAAATTCACTTAACTGTCATGCTCAGCAACAGAAATTAGGGGGTTCGATTGAGGTCGTAAATCAAGAACCACCTGTATCGAAGTCTTGCTTTCTGGCCTCATCCTCTTCCAGGGATTATGGCCCTGTAGAAGCTATCACCACCAGCACACAGGCAACTAACTGTCTTTACACCTTCCCCGTTGCAAAAAAGAATTCTGCCAAATCAATCAATGATCACTTTGTAATCACTTCTTCCATTTTAACGAGACAGCAGCTGATGGAAGCCCGGCACGTTAAAAAAAAAAAACCAGACTAGGGCAAAATTCAATAAAGCCACTAAAAAAGAGAAGATACCTTAACTTTCACTTAACACATCAAACTATACAAATGGCTGGGATTTAATTGGATTTTAACAAGAGGCAGTGAGCAGGTGGGAGATAAATTTGCATGGGCTATCAAAGCTGCTGTCTTTTTGGCAATTAATACCTAATTAGCCTGAAAATTGATCACCTCGCGGAGAAGCGCAGCGGATTGGAGAGTTTGGGGCTTCGGGGGACCATTCTGGATGTTTTGGGGACCAGATAGCAGCCTTCTGTTTTCTCTGAACAGGTGGATAGAGAGACTGCAGAGCTGCTGGTTGGAAACTACCACGAGCCTCGGAGGATATCTGTGATAGGTTCTGCAGCCTTTAGCTCACGGTCCAGGCTGGGAAGATCCCCTTGGGGCTGCAGCCCTGTTGAAATGTGGGGTTTTCTCAACCCCAGTAGCTTATTCCAAGTGTAGGTAAGACCACACTTGGAATCCTGCATCCAGTTTTGGTGGCCATGCTATAAAAAGAGATGCTGAGACTCCAAAAAGAGCAACAAAGACGATTAAATGGCTGGAGGATAAAACATATAAAGAACAGTTGCTGGGATTGGGTAGGTCTAGTCTAATGAAAAAAAGAACAAGGGGTGACATGATAGCATTGTTCCGATACCTGAGGGGCTGCCACAGAGAAGAGGGAGTCAAGCTCCTTTCCAAAGGTCCTGAGAAGCAACGGATGGAAACTAACCAAGGAGAGAAGTAACCTGGGATTAAGGAGAATTTCCTGACAGTTGATCAGAGGAAAGAGTTGCTTCCAGAAGCTGTGGGTGCTCCATCACTGGAGGTTTTTAAGAAGAGATTGGACAAGCATTTGTCTGAAATGGTAGCGGGTCTTCTGTCAGCCTTGGAAGCCATTTTATTACTTGGAAGCTTCGAGGCTGCCACATTTAGTGCCTGGGAATTTGAGAGATGGGATTTCATAGGGAGGTAGAAGACTAGACACAACATTTTTTCTCAAGGAGTCAAGGACATGTTGCTCTGCACCTGGAAGGAAGTGACTGGGAGGATGTCTCCAGTTGGGACGACAATTTGATTGGGCCAGGTGATGGACTGGTGGGTGTAGGGGATGGATGTTTGATTTCTCTTTTAGGAAGGGAAAACCTATAACTCTCAGATTCCGGTTTTCCCAGATGTGCCAATAGGACAACTCAAATAAAATGGAACTTTTAGGAAATGCTTGTCTAGGAGTTTATTGGTTTGGAGTTGGTTACGCTGATATCTCCTGCTTGAGCAGGAGGCTGGACTAGAAGACCTCCAAGGTCCCTTCCAACCGTTATTCTGCTAATTTGAAGAGGTGTGGCCCACAACTCCCCAGCCACCAGGGAACCATCAAGGAGGAACCTACACCCATCAAAACTGGCAAGGCAAGTTATTCTATATAAACAGAAGCTAATCCCATATTTTCTCACACTGATGCTATTGCCTAGTTGGGTCATAAAACATCTGCAAGCAACAAGTGAACTCAGAGAGAGCCAAGAACACCACAGTTCAACCCTGAGCTATATATATTCTCTCCTACAGTTGTCCTTGACTTAAAAACAATTGGTTAGTGACTGAAGTTACAATGGCACTGAAAAAAATGACTTGCACTTATGACCATTTCGATATCTCCGTGGTCACACGATCAAAATTCAGGCACTTGACAAACCGCCATGTATGTACAACAGTTGCATCATCTCAAGGGTCAATGGGACTGCTAACTGTATCTTTCTCAGACAGCTTCCAAGAAGCAAAGTCAGTGGGGGAACTGGTTTCACTTAACAACGATGTGATTCACTTAACAACTATAATGATGTGCTTAATCACCATGGCTAATAGGTGGTAATGGCTGGCTGGGGAATTTTAGGAGTAGAGAGATCCTCATGCTTTTCAGTTGCCGGCATACTAACTGGGGAATTCTGGGAACTGAAGTCCAACATTTTCAAGTTGCCGACATGCTAACTGGGGAATTATGGGAATTGAAGTCCAACATCTTCAAGTTGCTGGCATGCTAAGTGGGGAATTATGGGAACTGAAGTCCAACATCTTCAAGTTGCTGACATGCTAACTGGGGAATTCTGGGAATTGAAGTCCACACATCTTCAAGTTGCCGGCATGCTAACTGGGGAATTATGGGAACTGAAGTCCACACATCTTCAACAATTCCCAAGGTTGAAAAACACTGCAAGAAACTTTGAAGCATACCTGATTTTTGAAATCAGCTCATGCTGATGTGAGGCTGGGTGGAAAAAAGAGGAACAAAGGGGCAGCTGAGGGGCCTATTAAGCATTTCAGAGTGGAGGAGGAAGAAATGGCCGAGGGGCGGGAAGGGGGGGGGGGTTTGCGCAGCATGTCAGGCACGGGGTTTGCGAGCAGTCCTGTCCCCTGTCATTATGAGCAATGGCCGTGCATTAAGGTATTAGAACATGACAGCTATAATTCTAACCAATTCCTGCTGGCTGGCCCGGCCTCGCACGATTTATAGCAGCACTTTGCAGAGCAGAAAATTAACAAGCCATGCGCTGCTCCGAGAACAAGGCAGGCAGGCGTGCGCTCTCCCCCATAACCCCCACCCAGGCATGTATACACACACACACACACACACACACACACACACACACAGGAGAGAGGAGAGAGAAAGGAGAGAGAGACAGGCACATTTTATCCAAAGTCTGATTTGTAGATCGGCTTGCACAAAGCCATCCTCTTTTATCTAAATCCCGTTTTGCAAAACTCTCCTGGGCTGGAGATGTGGGAAACCCTCTCTTCTTAAGGTTCCCTCCCTCCCAGGGGATACTGCCCCAAGGAAAGGCCAGGCATGCATCTTTCTCGTTGTCTGGGACATGCAAATGTGTTAGAAATGTGTGTCTGTGTGTGCGTGCATGCACGTGGAACAGAACAGAGTGGAAGGGTCCTTGGAGATCTTCTAGTCCAACCCCCTGCTCAAGCAGGAGATCTTCTCATCCAAGAAGCTTCCTCAGCTCTGATTGGATGGTGGGGAATGGAAGGATTTATACTCCTCGCAGAAAAGCTGGTCATTTGCATCCTTTTAGAGAGCTTGTTGAGGCCACTTGGAGATTTTATCTGTGTCCTCAGGGTCACCTAAGTGGTGCAAATGGCTCCTGCAGTCTGCAATTTTTCCTCTGGAAATCCATTCCTACTCCCACCCCATTCAAAGGGTGTTCATCTCAAATTGTATTAGCTAAAAATCTGTACAAATTCTCCATCCTCCAAAGGTGCTTTTTTTTTTTTCAGGAGACAACTGGACTTTCTTGTTTTTTCTTTTTAAGACATTTCGCTTCTCATCCAAGAAGCTTCTTCAGCTCTGACTGCAGGGTGGGGAATGGAAGGATTGAGATTCCTTGCACACTGCTGGTCATTTGCATCCTTTAAGAGAGTCGTTGAGGCCGCTTGGAGGTTTATCTGCGTCTTCAGGGTCACCTGAATGGCGCAAATGGGTGTGAAGCCTTCTTGGAACTATTGAAAGCAGAGGTGGCATTCAGCAGATTCTGACCAGTTCTGGAGAACCGGTAGCGGAAATTTTGAGTAGTTCACAGAACCGGCAAATACCACCTCGGACTGGAGATTTTGTAGTATCCTTCCTCTACCACACCCATCAAGCCACAGTCAAAAAATTTGAATCCAACTGTATCATGGCCCAGAGACAGTCAGACATATAGGCAATCTACAGATCTGCACATGGTTCACTGCACTGTACTGCATGTGAGCAACATAGTATAAGCAGTACAATGCAGTGAGCCCTGTACAGATCCGTCCATTGGAGAAACAACAGCCACTTCACAAACGCATGGCCCAACATAAGAGAACAAACCTCTCAGGACTAGATTCAGCAGCCGATCTCCATTTAAGAGACAAAGGCCGCCCTTTTGAAGACAATTACCATATGTGGTGGACGTGTGCAGATGCTAAAACATATTGGACTAAAATCCACACATGGTTGGAAAAAATGACAAAAAAACACATAAGACTTGAAACCAGAGATTTTCTTATTGGGGAATCTCACCTGAAATATACAGTAAGGAATTGAAATATTTGATTGTAAGTGTATTAACAGTGGCTAGGATTGCATTTGCTAAAAATTGGAAAAATGAGAAAATACCAACGCAGGAGAAAGTTATTAAGAAAATCATGGACTGTGCTGAAATGAGGAGAGTGACATTTGAAATCAGAGAACAAAGAAGATAAACAATTTTATAAGATTTGGGATTCATTTTATCAATGGTTAGACAATAAAATATGGTGAAATATGTAGAACTTTAGAAATATATAAAGATGTATTATTATAATATAACTATGGGATAGATTTGGGGTGATAATATGAATGGTCATAAAATAAATCAATTAAAATATGGATTATTTTGCATAACATGAATAAATAACAGTATGGTCAAATGATAGATTAATAAGGATATTAATGTATTTAGGAATATTTGACTGATAATATGAGAATATATACAAGTAATTGTAAGTGAGGACTATGAAGTGGATGCACAAAAAAATTTGTAAACCAACTGACACACTGTATGTAAGTAAGTGGAAGATGGCTTGATGTTTTTAGGTTGTGCTTGTGTATGTTTGTTTAAAAATAATAATAAAATTTGTTTAAAAAAAAAAAAAGACGGCCAAATCCACATTTTGGACAGAGAGATCTGAAAGAGGGGTCCAAGAGGCCATATATGTCAAAATTGAACAGCCCTTTCAGCAGAGGGGGAGGGATACGACATTGTCTATCTCTGGTCTACAACACTTTTAGCAGTTTCAAGACAGCTCCACTCTCATTTGCACCACTCAGATGACCCTGAGGACAGAGATCAACCTCCAAGTGGCCTCAACGACCCCTCTGAAAGGATGCAAATGACCAGCTGTCTTCAAGGAATATAAATCCTTCCATTTCCCATTATCCTGTCAGAGCTGCAGAAACTTCTTGGATGAGAAGTGAAGCATCTTCAAAAAAAGAAAAAAAAAACCAAGAAAATCCAGTTCCTCCTGGAAAAGCACCTTTGGGACTCCCAAGTGGCCTCAACGACCCTCTGAAAGGATGCAAATGACCAACTGTCTGCAAGGAGTATAAATCTCTCCATTCCTCACTATCCAAGTCAGAACTGAAGAAGCTTCTTGGATGAGAAGTGAAGCGTCTTCAAAAAAAAGAAAAAAAAAACCAAGAAAGTCCAGTTCCTCCTGAAAAAGCACCTTTGGGACTCCCAAGTGGCCTCAACAACCCTCTGAAAGGATGCAAATGACCAACTGTCTGCAAGGAGTATAAATCTCTCCATTCCTCACTATCCAAGTCAGAAGTGAAGAAGCTTCTTGGATGAGAAGCGAAACGTCTTCAAAACAAAAAAGGAGAAAGTCCAGTTGTCTCCTGGAAAAAAAGCAACCATGGCCTGGATGACTGAGAATCTCCATAGACATGTTGTGAACCACAACTGTGTGTTCAGGCTCACTGCACAACACTTCACTGTTCCAGCTACTAAATTGATATATCTTAACACAACAGGTTGTGTTGTGTTAAGGTATTTGTTAAGGGGTTTTTTGCACATCAGGAGATGTATACAGGTAGTCCTTGACTAGTCTTGGTCAAGGTTAATGGTCAGGGGAAATTGTGCAGCAATTGTCCAAATGAAGTCAGAGACACTGACCCGAACTTGTCGTTTTTTACAAATAAATATATTTAGCAACTACATTTACAGCAGACGAGATAGGAAACCATCCTGAGGTAAATCACAAATACAGAAGAAAAAAGGCGGGAAAAAAGGGAAATGCCCCCTCCTCACCCACAGCAACCAATCACAGCGCAGGTTGCCTCATGCGGGAGCCAGCCCTCTCCAATCAATCAACCACAACTGTCTGTTCTGGTTCACTTGCACAATCCTTCACTGTTCCAGCTACTAAATTTAAATAAAATTTAAATATCTTAACAGATTTCGACTCCCAGAATACCCCAGCCAGCATGGGGTATTCTGGGAGTTGAAGTCCATAGGTCTTACAATAGGAGCGTTTGGGAAACACTGATCTAAGACCAGAAAACTCCCTTGCCCAACTTCTGAATTTCAAAGTCAATTCCAACACTGGAAAACTTCTGAACTTGGCTGGTAAAAGGCAGGCGGATTAGAAGTGGATTATTCATTTGAGCGAGTCAATTGAAGGACGCAGCGTGGGGCATTTTATACCTAGGGATCCTGATTTGATGGAACTCAGGCAAAGCAATTGGATTTCCATATGAAACCAGAGTGGCTGCTTTAAGACCAAAAGGGAACCGAGGCAACAGAGGTGGATAAGAGGAGGAAAATGAGCAGCACGGGGCAGGGATCAATTTCAGGCAGCGGAATGGAGAGTTCTATCTTTTGATCTGGAAAGATGAAGGAAAGAAGGAAGGAGGGAGGGAGAGAGGGAGGAAAAAGGAGGAGGGAGGGAGGGAGGGAGGGAGGGAGGAAGGAAGGAAGGAAGGAAGGAAGGAAGGAAGGAAGGAAGGAAGGAAGGAAGGAAGGAAGGAAGGAAGGAAGGAAGGAAGGAAGGAAAAAGGTAGGTGAGTTTGAAGAAGGAAGAAAAAGAAAGAAAAGGCAAGAAGGAAAGAAAAAAGACAGACAGACAGACAGAAAGAGGGAGGGAGGGAGGGAGAGAGGAAAAAGAAGGAGGAAGGAAGGAAAGAAAGAAAGAGGGAAAAAAGATGAGTGAGTGTGAAGAAGGAAGGAAGGAAAAGAAAGAAAAGGAAAGAACGAAGACAGAAAGAAAGAAAGAAAGAAAGAAAGAAAGAAAGAAAGAAACAAAGAAAGAAAGAAAGAAAGAGGGAGGGAGGGAGGGAGGGAGGAAAAAGGAGGAAGGAAGGAAAGAAAGAAAGAGGGAAAAAGGTGAGTGTGAAGAAGGAAGGAAGGAAAAGAAAGAAAAGGAAAGAACAAAGAAAGAAAGAAAGAAAGAAAGAAAGAAAGAAAGAAAGAAAGAAAGAAAGAAAGAAAGAAAGAAAGAAAGAGTGGGGAGGGAGGGAAAAGAAGGAGGAAGGAAGGAAGGAAAGAAAGAAGGAAAAAAGGTGAGTGAGTGTGAAGAAGGAAGGAAAAGAAAGAAAAGGAAAGAAAGAAGACAGACAGAAGGAAGGAAGGAAGGAAGGAAGGAAAGAGGGAGGGAGGGAGGAAAGAAAAAGGAGGAGGGAGGAAGGAAAGAAGGAAAAAAGGTGAGCGTCAAGGAAGGAAGGAAGAAAAAGAAAGAATGGGAAAGAAAGACAGGAGAGAGGGAGGGAGGAAAAGGGAAGGAAGGAGGAAGGAAGGAAAGAAAGGGGGGAGGGAGGGAGGGAGGGAGAGAAAGGGGAGAGGAAAAAGGAGGAGGGAGGGAGGAAGGAAGGGAAGAAAAGGGGGAGGGAAGAAGAAAAGGGGGAGGGAAGAAGAAAAGGAGGAAGGAAAGAAAGAAAAAGGGAGAAGCATGCAAGCAAGGAAAAGCGAGGGAGGGAAGGAAGGTTTTTCAACCTCAGAAACGTTTAAGAAGCGTGGAAGCTCCTCCTGGCTGGGGAATTCTGGGAGTTGAAGTCCACGCCACTTCAAAGTTGCTGAGCTTGAGAAACCTCGATCAGAGGATTTCTTCCTCACATAGGATTCCTGTAGAATAGGTGCGCCCCCTGGTGGGCGGTCCACCACCTACCTACCTGTCACAGGTGCAGCTCAGGAGAACCGCCAACAAATTGTACACGATGTAAGTGAACATCACGGCCATGATGGTGCCCCGAGGAATGGAATAGCTGGGCCGCTTGAGATCGCCTGGAACGAGAGGAGACGTTGCTCAAGGAGCATCCCAGTGCAAAGGAGGGCCCCTCCTGCCTTGACCTTCCCTGTTACCCGTCCTCCCCTCCCAGCCTGGGGAATTCCCATGCACCTGACATGTTCGACCCAGCCATGATTCCCGTGCAACCGTTGAACATGACGGCAAAGACAGTGCTGAAGCTCATCAGCCGGCCAGTTGTGTAATCGACACTATAGTCCGCTGCAAAAAGAGAATTGTCAGCATGTTGGATTGCCACAAGGATGACAAAAAAAAAAAGCAGGGCGCGATCCCTAAACACCATTCTTCCTCGTTTAATGACCGAGGAGCTGTTCCGTCAGATGTAGATGCCACTCCGTGACATGGCACTGGGGGTTCGAACCACCAAACTGCCAACCTCCCCCCACCTCTGCAGGAGGATGCCTTGTGGCTCTATAACTGTCACTTCAAATTCAACTTTGCACACTTGGTCGCACGTATACAGGTAGTCCTCGGCCTACGACCACCACTGAGCACAACATTTCTGTTGCTAAGCGAGACACTGGTTAAGTGGGTTTTGCCCCGTGTTGAGACCTTTCCTTGTGAAGTGAATCGCTGCAGTTGTTAAGTTAGCAGAATCTGGCTTCCCCAATGACTTTGCTTGTCAGACGGTCGCAAAATCCCGTGACCCTGAGATGCTGCAACCGTCCTAAATAGGAACCAGTTGCCAAGCATCCGAATGTTGATCAGGTGACCATGGGGAATGCTGCCACAGTTGTAAGTGTGAAAAACAGTCGTAAGTCACTTTTTTCAGTGACGTAACTTTGAACGGTCACTAAACAAACTGTTGTAAGTCAAAGACTACCTGTAGTTGGAAAAGAGCAAATTGCTTTCCCAAAATAAGGTAAACATAATGTCAAGCACCCCATTCAAATCATAAGTCTCTAGCCGTATCTCTCAGAGTAAAAAAGATTGGTTCATTAGGAGTTGACATGTCGGCGTTTCCTGACTGCAGCAGACTCTGACACATCATTCATTTCCCCCTTGACCCTGGTCTTCCCCCCACCCCCTGGATGTATATTCTCCAATGGGACACATCCATAGCGAAGAGTCATCAATCATGCTCTCCAGTAATAATCTTGCGCGCCAACAGCTCTGGCTGCCAAGGCGATTATCTGAAGCATTTAAGGAATGCATTACTTTCCCCACTAACGGAGTGGCTGGCAACTAAAAAGATCAAATAATTTTTTTAGTTGACAGGTAAAGGTTCCCTTCGTACATACTTGCTAGTCGTTTCCGGTTCTAGGGGGCGCTGCTCATCTCCGTTACAAAGCCGAAGAGCCAGCACTGTTCAAAGACGTCTCTGTGGTCATGTGGCCGGCATGACTAAACGCCTTCGAAGGTGCACAGAACGCTATCCCCTTCCCACCAAAGGAGTCCCTATTTTTCTACTTGCATTTCTTTTACATGCTTTCGAATTGCTAGGTTGAGAGGAGTAACGGGAGCTTACTCCGTTACCCGGTGGCTAGGGATTCGAACTGCCAAACTTTCTGATCGACAAGCTCGGCGGTCTTAGCCACCAAGCTACCGCACCCATTTTTCCCAAGATAGACCAGCCCTATTCTTTAGGCAGCAAAATGCCTTAGGTTAGTTCACTTCACAGTTAATTTAGGTCAGTCTTTGTCAACTTTCACAATTTTAAGATGAGTGGACTTGAACTCCCAGCATTTCCCAGCCAGCTGGCTGGGGAATGCTGGGAGTTGAAGTCCACTCATCTTAAAATTGCCAAGGTTGAAAAACACTGAGCTAAGGACTTCTTCCCACTGCCGCCATCAGGCTTAAAAACAAGCCATCTTTCCTAAAGAAGTCTGGTTTTTCTCCCCTACAAAACATGGGCACAAGGTCAGCCAAGTATTATCAGTCAGGCCACCATTCCCAAGAGGTCATCATTTCAGGCCAAAATCCCCATTAAAAACCATCGTTTTAAAAATGGCTGAAGTATCAGAATTTCGCTCTAGGGAAATTCGGTCTATGGAAATTCTCAGTCATCCACGGTCATGTTTGTCCCAGGAGGTAACTGGACTTTGTTTTTGTTTTTTTCTTTGAAGACGTTTCGCTTCTCATCCAAGAAGCTTCTTCAACTCTTACTGGAGAAACTTCTATTTCCCACCATCCAGCCAGAGCTGAAGGAGCTTCTTGGGAGAGAAGCGAAACGTCTTCAAAGAAAAAAAACAAGGAAGTCCAGTTGCTTCCTGAAAAAAAAACCTTTGGGACACAAGGCCCTTTGCAAGCTTCGAAGGTGGCTTACAGGTGTAAACTCTGGGCTGTTCAGATAGGATAACTGCAGCTGGCCATGGAAAGCAAGGTTGGCAACCTTTAATCTGGTACACGTAGCCCTCCATGTATGACCACGATTGAGCCCAAAAGAGCTGCCACTGAGACAGTGAATTTTGCCCCATTTAACAAACTTTCTTACCACGAATATAACAGATAACAGATAATCAGAGTTGGAAGGGACCTTATAGGTCATCTAGTCCAACCCCCCGCCCAAGCGGGAGACCCTACACCATTTCTGACAGATGACAGTCCGGTCTCTTCTTGAAAATCTCCAGAGATGAAGCTCCCATAACTTCCAAGGGCAACCTTTATTCCATGGGTTGATTGTTCTCCCTGTCGGAAAGTTTCTCCTTATTTCCAGGGTGAATCTCTCCTTGTTCAGTTTCCATCCATTATTCCTTGTCTGGCCTACAGGTGCTTTAGAAAATAGCTTGACCCCTTTCCTCCTCTCTGTGGCACCCCTCAAATATCAGAAGGCTGCTCTCCTGTCTTCCCTGGTCCTTCTCTTCACTAGACCAGCCAGGCCCAATTCCTGCAAGCGTCCATCGTATTAGCCAGTCCCCTCATCCTCCTGGTTGCTCTTCTCTGTAGTTTTTCTAGAGTCTCAACATCTTTTTAATAATGTGGTGACCAAAACGGGATGCAGTACTCTAGGTCTGGTCTTATATTAAGTGAATCATTGCAGTTGTTCAATTAGTAACATCGTCGTTAAGTGAATAAGGCTTCCCCATTGACTTTGCTTGTCGGAAGTTGACAAGACGCAATCACGTCACCCTGGGACAATGCAACCATCATAAAGATGAACCAGAGGCCAAGGGTCCGGATTTTGATCACCTGACCACGGGGATGATGCAACGGTCGTAAGTATGAAAACGGTCATAAGCCACTTTTTTCATTGCTGCCATAGCTTTCAACGGCCACTAAACGAATGGTTGTATGCAGGGGTGGGATTCTACCGGTTCGGGCGAACAGGGTGTTAAATTTGCATTTGGTTTGCCGAATTTGAACCGACCGGTTGGCCCTGCCCACTCCACCACGCCCCTCCCGGGAGTCTCCACGTGGCCCACTTTCGATGCAAGTAAGTGCATGGTCTGTTCGGAGGAGGCCCTGGTAGGGCGGAAAACGGGCCTTCCGGAAGTCCCGGAAGTCTGGAAATGGGCCTGTTTCCAGCTTCCGGAGACCCTCCCGAGCCCGGGGGAGGGTGTTTTCACCCTTCCAGAGTCCAGAGGGAAGCCTCCGGAGTCTGGGGAAGGTGAAAAACGGCCCTCCCGGAAGTTCCAATAGGCCACGCCCACCATGGCCACGCCCACCCAGCGAACCGGCAGCGAACTGGTTGCTGGGATTTCTGAACCCCACCCCTGGTTGTATGGCTGTACAGGTAGCCCTTGACTTGTAACCATTCGTTTAGTGGCCGTCGCATAGCCCTGCCTTCAAGCCAGGGCCAAGGGATCCAGAAGAGGCCCCCCCAACTCACCGTGAAGATTATCCAGGAGGGTGCTGAGTTTGAATCCTGTGAAGGACGCATTGGCGAGTTCGGTGCGGTTGCCATCCGTGGACGCGGGAAGCCCCACAACCCGGACGCCCACGACAAAGAAGCTGATGCAGACGGTGCCCAGCACCACCATGACGATGAGGAAGATGAGGAAGGTGGCCTTAGCGTAGATGCCGGCCCCCACAAGGCAGACGAGAAGGCACAGGAACAGAAGGACGGTGGCGTACGAGAGGTCAAACCAGTAGCCGCGGGGCAGGACCTGCGTGGCTGTTCCAACAGTCCCCTCTGCGTACAGGCAAAAATTGTGTTAATAGAATAGAATTGGAAGGGACCTTGGAGATCTTCTAGTCCAGCCCCCTGCTCAAGCAAGTGTAGGAAGTTAGCATCCACCCCTCTCCTAGAAAAATTGAAAGAGCCTAGGAAATATTAAAAGGCAGAATATTTCTCCTAAAAAGAAACTCAAGAAGCAGAAACTCACTCAAGAAGCAGAATCTCACCCCCACCTTTGTTAATGAGTGGGCCATTAAGGCCAGGGCCAGAATACTTTACATAAGAGGGAACTCCAGGGTGATGGGATTAAGGATGGCCCTCAGGAAATGATAGGATTACTCATCTCACCACATGGTCTGGGAAGATTGCATTAGCCAGCATTCAGGTAAAGCCATGTGGTCCAGACCAAGCCTACAGAGTTAAGACCCCCGCCCCTGGGAGTCTGACAACCAATCAGAATACAAGCTCCAATTCAAATCCCAACAGAGTATAAAACCCAGGTACTCTCAGCACCTCAACACTTTGTTCCCTTTTTTCCTTCTTTTCCCTTTCCCCCCTTCTTTTCTCACCTCAAAGCATGTGATTATTCTTCTCTGGACCTCCAGGCCATGTGGCCCTGTAACCATTAAACCTTCCAAGCAGCCTCCATGTTTCCAGTGTCTTTTTCCCCACTTGGAACTGAACCCAGAAGGATATTTCTTTCAACACAAGAGACCCTATACCAGTGACAGCAAACCTTTTTGTCGTGGTATGCCAGCACCCACAATGCAATGCGGCCTGCCCCCCTGCATATTCGTGTGCAACACCCTGCCTCGCTCCCTTACCTGCACTGCGCATGCGTGTGCCTCCCAGCTGATTTTTGGCCCATTTGAGGCCTTTTTCACCTTCCTGGAGGCTCAAGGGAAGCCTCTGCAGCCTCGGGAGGCTGAAAAAAGGGCCTACCGGAGGTGCCCGTTTTCAGCCTCTGGAGCAGAGGTCGCCAACTTTTTGGTTTTTCTGTGTTTTTCACAGTTGGTCACTTTAAGGGGAATGGACTTCAACTCCCAGAATTCCCCAGCCAGCAAGGGTTAACAGACTCTTCAAAAGCCCGTCCAAGTTTATTGTTGTCTCATTTTATACTAAACCAAATGAAGATGGAGTTACTTTTGAGTTTCGCCTTCTTGCTTCTTACTGTCCCTGGATCAATGGGTCCCACAGTCTCAGTCTTAGGAACTCAGATTTGACAGATAATCAGAGTTGGAAGGGACCTTGTAGGTCATCTAGTCCAACTCCCCACCCAAGCGGGAGACCCTACACCATTTCTGACACATGGCAGTCCAATCTCTTCTTGGAAGCCTCCAGGGATGAAGCTCCCACAACTTCTGAAGGCAAGCTGTTCCACTGGTTGATTGTTCTGTCAGAAAGTTTCTCCTTATTTTCAGGTTTGACTCTATCATGGCTGGCTGAGGAATTCTGGGAATTGAAATCCACCCCTCTTAAAACAGCCAATTTTTTTTAAAAAAAAACACTAAAATAAAAGATTAAGTATCATAGACATATGATCCTCAAGCGGGCATAGAAACCAAGTAGAAACATAAGGAGCATCTTCTAATGCCCTGTGTACCATCCTGTTTGGGGTGGATTGAAAGACACAAATTTGCACAGACTTGGGATGGAGGGAGAGATTATCTAATCTTGTTTTAAATATGTACTTGGACAAAAAAAAGGCCAGGCATTGGCAGAGGCAGATCACCGGATGAAAAAGAATGGAGAAGTTGCATATCTTTTATCCTTCTGCATTCTCTGCTCACTATCCTTCTTGTGGGCCCCTTACACTTATCCCCACCACCCAACACACATACTGACACACATGGAAACATGGAAAGAAAAGCTGGTTATTGATGTTGAACCCTGCTCCCCCTTGTTGGCCAGTTTAAATTAACCTGTTCCCTATTACAGCTTACAAAGAGGCTCAAAAGGGATTTATTTACCTAAATCCTGGATTTAGGTTGAAATTATTCAACCTCCTTTACTGCAAACCCCTGCTTGTATCTGATAGCTTTTCACACTGGGAGCAGCCTGGAGCCACTCGGGAAGCAGGCTGCATGTCAATTACCAAGGAAAATAAAAAATTAAACACCCATGCAAGGGACTTCCCCTACTCCCAACCCTAGAGATCCGGCTAATTTCCCATTATCCATTTGTAAATAACATCTCCTTGACTTTGCACATTGGATGGAAGTCCCACCATATGCTGGCAATTCCCCAGACCATGTTTTACAGGAAAAAGTAGCCCAGGCTTGCTAAAAGAAAAGACAGCCTGACATTCTCAATTCTGCAATCTTATTCCCTTCTTTATTTTGCGGTCTCTATTCAAAGATAACTTTTTTTTTTTTTGAAGTGCTATTAAAACACATTTGCCAATGAACGCAGAGCATGTAAAGAAAACTACAACTCTAATGGCCTAGGGCTGTCAGAATAACACACTTAGAAGGGACCTTGGAGGTCTTCTAGTCCAACCCCTGCGCAAGGACAAGGTAAAAAGGAAAGTCTTTAGAATTTACTCCACTTAGCCAACTTTATGCGGTAATATTCTTATCTGTTTGAAGGCCATTGAGCCAGTGATATCCAAAAACATTTCCGCGATGAGGTGACATCACAGAGCTCTGTTACCTTCCCACCAAAGTGGTACCTATTTATCTTCTCACATTTGCATGCTTCTGAACTGGTTGGCAGAAGCTGGAGCGAGGATGGGAACTCATCCCATTGCTTGGGACTCAGGTCTCGAACATGGGCTGCTGGCTTTCCAGCTGACAAGCCCAGCGACTTAACCGGTGAGCCACCAGAATGGCCCCAAGGAGAAGACCCTACACTATTTTAGAAAAAATAATTGTCTGATTTCTTAAAAACTTCCAGTGTTGGAGCACCCATAACTTCTGAAGGCAAGTTGTTCCACCGATAAATTGTTCTCACTGTTAGGAAATTTTTCCTTAGTTCTAGGTTGCTTCTCTCCTTAATGAGTTTCCAGCCATTGCTTCTTGACATGTTTTGGAGGGGCTGCCACCAAGAGGGTTGACCCCCTCTTGGTGGCAGCCCCTCCAATATTAGAAGATTGCTATCATGTCACCCTTAGTCCTTCTCTTCATTAGAATAGAAGGTCTCCAAATTTCTCAACTTTAAGCTTGTGGACTTGAACTCCCAGCCTTTTAAGACTTTGTGGACTTCAAATCCCAGAATTTTGGGAGTTGAAGTCCACAAGTCGTAAAGTTGACAAGCTTGGTCTAGACATACCTACTAGTCCTGCCCTTTTCTTTCAATGTTCTTACAAATCTCTCTATTTTGGGAATTTGGAAGGGAGCCATGTTCATTTGTGATGGCCAACGATTTGAGGGAGTCTGCTGGCACCTTTTCAAGGAACAAATTTGGATGAAAAGCCAGCAGGTCTCATAAGTTTCACAAGGTTGTTTCTGCTTTAAATATGTCTGATGAAAATGATTAGGGGACGGGAGGCTAAAACATATGAAGAACGGTTGCTGCAACTGGTTATGTCTAGTCTAATGAAAAGAAAAACCAAGGGAGATAGGATAGCAGTCTTCCAATATCTCAGGGGTTGCCACAAAGAAGAGGGAGCCAAGCTAGTCTCCAAAGCACCTGAGCTACAAGGACAAGAAGCAAAGGATGGAAACTAATCAAAGAGAGAAGTAACTTAGAATCAAGGTGAAATTTCCTGACAATTAGAACAATTAATCAGTGGAATAACTTGCCTCCAGAATTTGTAAATGCTCCAACACTGGAAGTTTTTTTAAAAAGATGTTGGATAACCCTTTGTCTGAAGTGGTGTAGGGTTTCCTGCCTAGGCAGCGGGGTTGGACTAGAAGACCTCCAAGGTCCCTTTCAACTTTGTTATTCTAAATTCTGAAAAATTGAGAGGGGAGTTAGACCACTTCCATAGATAGTGAGACTTTATCATGCAGCTCCAGCCGCCATTTTGACTTCTTTGCCCTCTGCCCTGCTAATATTTTTGAAAGAGAGGCTCTGTCGGTAGTAAATATAAGCTAGGCTGAGATGACTGCTGGCTACCTTGAAAATCGTCACGATGGGCTGGAAGTTTTTTAAAAAAGATGTTGGATAACCCTGTGTCTGAAGTGGTGTAGGGTTTCCTGCCTAGGCAGCGGGTTGGACTAGAAGACCTCCAAGGTCCCTTCCAACTCTGTTATTCTATTCTAGTCTAAAATGGCAGGCCCCACTGAAAACTCAAGACCTTTTCCATCAAAGGTGTTCATCAGGAAACACGTAAAGGGCTGCCTTAGCTGAGCGTTTCTCACCTTCCGGTCTGCCAAAGTCATCCACCACGGCCTCCACCAGGCCCAAGATGTAGAGGGCACTGCCACAAACGTTGGCAAAGAAGAACATGAGGCCGATGCTTCCACCGAATTCGGGGCCCAACGCCCGGCTGATCATGTCTGCGTCAAGCGGGTCAAGGACCAAAGAAGGTTGCTACTTTGGGGAGACCAGGAAGGGGAGAATTGGGTCAGATCAGAATTCCAAGCTTTTGTCTATGCAGATTCTCAGTCACCTGGTTTGCCAAACTGGTAGTTAAACCGCCCGCCCCTCCCCTCCCCCCTCCCCGGAGTCTCCACGCGGCCCATTTTCAATGGAAGTAAGTGCAGGGTCTGCGCGGAAGGTCTGGGAGGGGGGAATACGGGCGTTCTGGAAGTCGCAAAACGGGCCTATTTCCAGCTTCCGGTGGGCCTCCAGAGCCCGGGGAAGGCTGTTTTCACCCTCCCAGAGGCCTGAGGGAAGCCTCCGGAGTCCGGGAAGGACAAAAAAAAACAGCCCTCCCGGAACTTCCGGTAGGCCACGCCCCCCCATGGCCACGCCCCCTCCAGCAACTGAGCAGCGAACCGGTTGCTGGGATTTTCGAATCCCACCCCTGGATCTAAGGCCTTGAGTTTGACACCCCTGCTCTAAATCATTTTTTTCCCTCAATTTCAGGATCTGGCAGCCCCTGTGCTAGAGGTGCTGAGATGGGGAGAGGTGAGGCTCTCAAGGAGTGAGTGGTTTCGAACAGTTTTGGGGCTTTGCACAGAAAGGATACAGTAGGCCCCCCCGGCATCCAGAGCCCCGTTGGTGGAGATGGCGCACACCGACAGGACCGTCATTCCGATGATGAAATAGGCCACCAGAAACATCCCCAGCGACTGGTACAATCCTGCCTGACCCACCACGAAACCTGCGGAAGGAGAAAGAAAGAGTTTAAGAGAACAGCACCTCGTTTTTAATCTCAACCTTGGCTTCCCCTTTCTCTTCAGTTTCCCCAATTTCTCTTACCGGTCCTCCTTGATTTTACAATCACAGTTCAGCCTCCAATTTCTTTTTTTTTTTTTTAATTAAATTTTTATTGAATTTTACACAGTTAAAAACAACCCAAATACAAGAACAACACAACAACAAAACAACACAAATGCAATTTTTGCAGCGTTGTGACATCGACTTTCCCAGTTTCTACTAAATATGTACATACAGAGATACATAGATACATACACATTTATTTATTTATGTTATTTTTTGTTCCTGTCCTACTATCCAACCAATTATACCATTTTTTCCAGACTGTATTAATATTCCCAATTTCTGTTGCTAAACGAGACAGTTGTTAAGCGAGTTTTCTTCAGGCACAGTTGTTAGGCAAATCACTGCAGTTAAGTTTACAACACGGTTGTAAAGCGAAACTGGCTTACCCGTTGACTTTGCTTGTCAGAAGGTCGCAAAAGGGGATCACACCTCCCCCCCCCCCCCCCCGGAAGCTGCAGCCATCATAAATATGAGTCAGTGGTCAAGCACCCAAATTTTGATCAAGTGGTCATGGGAAATACTGCACAGGGGTTCAAAACTATCAACAACCGGTTCTCTGCCTGGGTGCTGGATGGGCGTGGCCATGGTGGACGTGGTCTAGTTGGCCTCCTGTCCCACGGTGGGGGGGTTTGCTCCTCCCGGGCTCGTTTCTGGCCTTCTGGAAGTTCCAGGAGGCCCGTTTTTTGCCCTCCCTAGACTCTGGAGGCTTTCCTTGAGCTTCCGGGAGGGCAAAAACAGCCTGCACTTACCTGGCAGCCAAACAGGCCACGTGGGGATTCATGGGAGGGGTGGGATGGGCGGGGCCAGCCAGGGGTAGGATTTGCCAGTTTGCCAAATTGGCTATAAAACTAGCTACGGGTTTGCCCAAACAGGGGTGAACCGGTTGTCAGGTTTCCAAGTGATGAAATCCATTTAAAAAGACAAGAGGAAAGTCCATCTTTCAAGACAATTTCTTTTATTTTAGGAAAGCATCCGATCGGCAAAGTCTGTTGTGATTCCCGATCTGACACAACCCAGAATTACACCACATAATATTGGAAGTTAGAAACAGCCCCCCAAAAGTCACATTCTCTAGAATAGAATAGAATAGAATAGAATAGAATAGAATAGAATGGAATGGAATGGAATGGAA
The DNA here is from genome assembly GCA_023653725.1 of Bungarus multicinctus. Lineage (NCBI taxonomy): Eukaryota > Metazoa > Chordata > Lepidosauria > Squamata > Elapidae > Bungarus > Bungarus multicinctus. The sequence goes on from CM042844.1 coordinate 5,505,579, forward strand.
TGGAATGGAATGGAATGGAATGGAATGGAATGGAATGGAATAGAATACTTTTATCACCCAACTGTGAATGGACAAACAAGGAATTTGTCTTGGTGTAAATACTCTCAGTAATACATAAAGAAAAGATACATTTGTTAAGAATTAAGAATCATAAGGTACAACACTTAATGATAGTCATAGGGTACAATCAGCAATCAAATCATACTAGGAAACAGTCCATATAAATCGTAAGGATACAAGCGACAAAGTTACAGTCATACAGTCACAAGTGGGAGGAGATGGGTGATAAGGAGTGATGAGAAGATTAGCAGTAATAGCAGTGCAGACTTTGTAAATAGTTGGACAGTGTTGAGGGAATTATTTGTTTGGCAGAGTGATGGCGTTCAGGAAAAAACTGTTCTTGTGTCTAGTTGTTCTGGTGTGCAGTGCTCTATAGCGTCGTTTTGAGGGAAGGAGTTGAAACAGTTTATGTCCAGGATGTGACATAATATTACTCTAATAGAAGTAAATCAACGTTTCCTGGTGTCATCAATCTCCACCTCAAGGTCTCAGCAGGGTCAGCTTTCGTTCCCACGGGAAGAAGAGCCACCTAGCCTAAAACAACTCCATCTCCAATCCTCCCACCATAGGAATGTGGCAAACCCAAAACCCTTCTCCCCATAACCAGCAAAGAGAAAGAAAGAAAATGAATATATAATAAGGGTAAACAAAATGGCTACGCATATGTCAATTTTGGGCTGGACAGCCCCACCCCTGATGCTGCAACAGTCGTAAGTGTGAAAATCGGCAAAAAATCCCTTTTTTTCAGTACTGTTGTAACTTTGAACGGTCATTAAACAAACTGTTGTAAGTCGAGGAATACCTGCAGAGTATTTCCGAACGCTGGCGTCACCCCACCTTCCAAATCAGGCAGGTAGAAAATGAGTGGCTTTTTAATCACCAATCCTCCCTTTACAATTATTTTCTGTCTGGAAAAGCCTCTTTTTAGAATTCCTCATCTCCTTTTTTTTTTTTGAAAGAAGTGAGATTCTTTTTAAATTTCCCTTAATTTTTCGATATCTATTTTTTATTCCTATGATAAAAGTTTAACTTCCTGTTGATGGGTTTTACAGCTCAAGGCGGCCGTTTATTGGACTTTTATAGCCTGATTTGAAGGACCCTCCAAAGCGACCCCGATGGAATGAGGAGCCGGGAATTTTTAAATTATAAATTACCAAGAAGTGAAAAAGAGACAGAATGGCTGGCAGAAAATTTATGCGAGGAATTTGACTTTGGAGACCTGCTAAGCTAAGAGACGGTAGAGAAGGTCAACTCTTTGCAAGTTTTCACAGGGATGGATATAAGTTAGTCCTCGACGTACGGCCCCAATTGAGCCAAAAAATTTCCGTCGCTAAGCAAGACAGTTGTTAAGTGACTTGTGCCCCATTTTACGATACTTTCTTGCCACATTTGTTCAGTGAATCGCTGCAGTTTTCTTAAAGTTAGTAACATGGTAGTTCAAGCTTCCCAATTGCATTTGCTTATCAGAGGGTCACAAAACATGATGGCGTGATCCCGCAACTGTCATAAAGATGAGTCAACTGTCAAGCGTCTGAGTTTTGATTCATCAGAGGAACAGAAGTTGACTAGAGAGGTTGTGGATGCTCCAATACTAGAAGTTTTCAAGAAGAGATTGGATAACCATTTGTCTGGAATAGTATAGGGTTTCCTGCCTGAGCAGAAGGTTGGACTAGAACTGGGGTCGCCAACCTTTTGGACCTCAGGGACCACCAAACTCATAAATTTTAAATCCCGCGGACCAGAGACCATGGAAAAATCCCAAAAAAGTCTGCAGGAAAATTCCCCGTTTTCCTACCGATCGATCATTCTTTATTTGGGATCGCAGGATACCGTTTCCAGCTCTGTTCTCAGGGGGAGAGAGAGAGAGAGGGAGAGACTTTTGGCTTCATGCAAGGAAAGCAGCAGAAGCAACAGAAGTTTTTCTTTCCCTCCCCCAAATTCCGTCAGAAATGAGTCTTTGCCGGCGATGCCTCTTGGAGCAGGAGGCCTTGCAGGGCCCCAAAGACTCATTTCTGGCAGAGTTTGGGGGAGAGAAAGGAAGACTTTTGCTGCTTTCCCTGCGTGCAGCCAAAAGCAGAAGAAGAAAGAAGCGGAAAGAAGCAGCCTGGTGGCCAGGCCAGGCGCATAAAGGAATTGGGGCAACTTCACCCCCTCTGCCCTTTCCCCCTTCCCCTCCCTACATGTTGTTCACAATGCAAGCGACGTAAGCCTTGTGTTCCTGCAGGCCATGTGGGCGACACAGCCTTGTGTTTCCGCACAGCCTGGATTAATTGCTTTGGGGATGACATTTCTCTGTGGACCACCAAAATTTTTGGCCCAATGGTTGGCAACCACTGGACTAGAAGACCTTATTCTATTCTGGTCACGTGACCCTGGAGGTGCTGCAATGGTTCTAATTGTGAAAAATGTTCATAAGTCACTTTTTTTCCATGGTAACTTCAAATGGCCACTAAAAGAATGGTTGTAAGTCAAGGATTAAAGTAAGGCAAATTATTCTCCATATGAGTCCTAGACCTAGGGATGGTCCACATGGACGGAAAAAATTCTATATTTCTCAAAGCAAGGTGTGATTTAAGCTGCCTGTTGCTCCCTGGATATAATATCAGTCTTGGATCATCACAAAATCTCCAGAACTGTAAAGCCTACAAACTTGACATTTAATCAGACTTACGTGATTAACGTTATTATACATATCAATATCAGCACATCATCCTTCAATACCGAATGAATACCGATGGATGCTGGTAGGCAGAGGCAGAATTTTTCTCCCCTTATTTTCCCCCCCAAAAACTAAGCCCGACCACATAGTTTCGTAGCGAAGCATGGGTTTCGAGCTAGTATCTATATATCTTATATTACCATCTTTAAAGCGCTCCATGGCTTGGGACCTGGGTATTTACGGGACCGCCTACTGCCACCATCAATCTCCCGTCGACCGGTACGCTCCCATAGAGTGGGTCTCCTCGGGATGCCGCCAGCTGGACGGCTGGTGACCCCGAGGGTACGGGCCTTCTCTTTGGGGGCACCCTCCCTCTGGAACGAATTACCCCCGGAGATAAGGACCATTCCTGACCTTCTGACCTTCCAACACACGTTAAAAACTTATTTTTTTCATCAAGCTGGTCTGGCCTAGGGTTTTACGGGGTTTCAAATTCGGTCTTAAACTGGTTTTAATCCTTATTTATAAATCCTTGTGTCGTTTTTATTTATTCAACCACTTAATATTATTGTATTTTTTAATGACTGTACACCGCCCCGAGTCCCGCAGAAAGAGGGGACAGTATATAAATCCAATCAATCAATCAATCAATCCATCAATCAAGTGCACTCACTACATCAAGTCTGTCGTCTGCTTTTCCCCTACAACACAGGTAGTCCTTGACTTAAGATCACAATTGAGCCCAACAATATTTCCATTGCTAAGCAAAACAGCTGCTAAGTGAATTTTGCCACATTTTATGACCTTTCTTGCCCCAGTTGTTAAGTGAATCACTGCAGTTGGTAAGTTAGTAACTAGGCTGTAAAATGAATCTGGCTTCCCCATGGATTTTGCTTGTCAGAGGGTTGCAAAAGGGTTGCAGAACATGACCCCCAGATACTGCGACCATCGTAACTATGAGTTAGTTGCCATGCACCCTGCGTGACCATGGGGATGTTGCAATGGGAAAAACAGTCATAAGTCCCTTTTCCTAGTGCCATTGTAACTTCAAACAGACCGTTGTAAGTCGACAACGACCTGCCGTACAGGTACTCCCTGAGTTACAACCATTCGTACAGGTACTCCCTGAGTTACAACCATTCATTTATCAACCGTGCCAAGTTACAATGGTGCTGAAAAAAGGAACTTCCAACCCATCCTTAAAATTACCGATGTTGCACCATTTCTGCGGTCAAGTGATTGTGATTTAGACACTTGGCACCCTGGATTGTAAGTCCCCTTTGAGGGAGGGTCTATCATAATGTGGGAAGCCTGTCCCCCCTCCCACCTTCTAGAGAATGAAATATTTTGGGGAATATTAAAAGAGGTCGAATGTTATTTTTCCCCAAAGGAGAAATGGAGAAACGTGTTCTTAAAGGCAGGAAGCAGACCCCCAGTCTTTCTTAACAGCCTCCAGCAGATGCCCGGAAGTCTTTAGAGATGGATATTTTGTGCCCATTAAAAAATAGACAGAGCCAACCTATTCACAAACAAAACACCTTCACCTCCAGCGATGGGATTAAAATTGACATCCCCCTCCACCCAAATTCTAAGAACAGGACGTGATCTTTAGGCAGGGGTGGGCAGCTGGGGGTTCACAGGGGTTCGGGAGATCCTCTAGCTAAGATTCTGTGCAGTTCGGACAACCCCCAAATCTCATTCCTGGTGGGCCCCACCCACCCCACCCTGCCCCTCCCGGGAGTCCCCACGCGGCCCGTTTTGGATGCAGGAGGCTCGGGGAAGGCGAAAAACAGGCCTCCCGGAAGTTTGGGAAGGCCAGAAATGGGCCTGTTTCCGGCACCGGAGGTTGTTTTCACCCTCCTGGAGACTCAAGAAAAGCCTCCATAGCCTGGGGAGGGTGAAAACACTGCCCCCCCACATCGTGGTGCAGGAAGTGGACTAGACCACGCCCAACATGGCCACACCCACCCAGCAACCGGGCAGAGGACCCGTTGCTAAATTTTTTGCAGCCCACCCCTGCCTTTAGGACATAACAAGATTAACTCACCATCCTTAGAACAGCAAAACACACAGAGCTCACTGCATTGCACAACCCCCTGCAGCATTATTGTTGGAAGTTAAAACCCACCCCTCCTCTCCTAGAAAATTGAAATATCCTAGGAAATACCATTAAAAAGGCAGAATATTTCCCCTAAAAAGAATAGAAACTCAGAAGCAGAAACTCACCTCAGAAGCAAAAGCTCACCCCCACCTTTGCTAATGGGTGGGCTATTAAGGCCTCAGCCAGAGTATTCTATATAACAAAGATCTACTCCAGGTAGAACTATGGGAATTGCCCAAAGCCCTTTCATTACATCATCACCCAGCAAGGCTCAACCAAGCCTGGGACTCGGGACAGCCTACAGAGTTGCTTCTGCATGGCCCCATGGGAGTCTGACAACCAATCAGAATACAAGCTCCAATTCAAATCCAATAGAAGGTATAAAACCCAGGCCCACTCAGCCCTTCCTTCTTCGGAGCTCCAAGCCCTGTGGTCCTGTCCACCATTACACCATCTTTCCAAACAACCTCCATGTTTCCAGTGTCTTTTTCCCCACTTGGAACTGAACCCAGAAGTTCTTCCAACACTATAAAGCTCCTTCTCCTCGTTCAATCCTTCGGTCAGCTGTCCCAGAACTACATGCTGTCGGTGGTACTGCTCATCAATAAACCTTCTTTCTTAAGGAGCCTCCATTTTATTCCCGGCTTGGATCTGGACCTGGATTCTTCTTCCTCCAATTACTTAAAATGGCCGCTAATCGACAGTCATTATCAACCAATATAACCAATCAATGGAACACCTTGCCCTCGGAAGTTGTGGGAGCGCCATCCCTTGAGACTTTCAAGAAGAGATTGGACTGCCATTGGTCAGAAATGGTGTAGGGTCCGGAAGGTTGGACTAGATGACCTACAAGGTCCCTTCCAACTCTGATTATCTGTTATCATTAAGTGAGGACGACATGTACAGTAGCAGGAAAAGAAACCGAAGAGCAAATAGACGATGTGCTCAGAGGACGAGAAACCAGAGAAAGAAAAAAAACAAGAAAAAATGGATGAAGAGAAAGCGGGGAAAAGACGTTAGAAGAAAACAACCTTACATTACAGGCTTTAGAATCCCTTAATCTTCACACCAAACAAAAGACTGTTTCCCAAATCCATAAATCTCCTCCCGTCCGCAGCAGGGCTGCAATTAAATGGCATTATTATGTAATAACTGTCCAGTTCAAACCGTGTTTACATTTTAAAGGGAATGGATGGCTCACCGCCTCCTCCAATCTCCAGAAATGATGAACTCCAATTAATAAAAAGAAGGGGAGGGAGACAGAAATCTACAAATCGGCCTCAATCCATGCTAAACACTCTAAACATTTACACAGCTGGGTGGGGGGAACCCCTGGGTGTTGTGTGAAAGCAACAAGGGAGGAGGTGTTTTCTCTGTGGAGTCCGCAGAACTGGGCTCCACCAGAAAGCATCTTTCTTTCTTTCTTTCTTTCTTTCTTTCTTTCTTTCTTTCTTTCTTTCTTTCTTTCTTTCTTTCTTTCTTTCTTTCTTTCTTTCTTTCTTTCTTTCTTTCTTTCTTTCTTCCTTCCTTCCTTCCTTCCTTCCTTCCTTCTTTCCTCTGTCTCTCTGTCTCTGTCTCTGTCTCTCTCTCTCTCCTTCCTTCCTTCCTTCTTTCCACTCTGTTGTTAAATAACTACCCAGTAAATTGCAGAGAATCCCCTTTGCTGTGAAGGAGATTAGCTTTAACAAAAGTTAAGGGAAGCAGACAAAGGAGAGGCTTTCTAAACAAGGTCAGGAGAAAAAAAAAGGGGGGGGGGATTTAGATAAGCAGAAGGTTTCTGCTGCTTCGACTCACATCCTCCCCACCAGCAAAATCCGGGATTGTGCCTGCAGCCTGCATAAAATTTCACAGCTGCCTCGCCCCTCCCACCTTGCATGCCAGACAGGCTACCTGGTCTTGACAAATTTACCTTTACAATTGGCAACAATCCGCTTTGGTTTGTTAACAAGGAAAAGGGAGGGGGCATTAGCCATCTGGTTTCTTTGCAACCAGCAGCTTTGGTTGCAAAAATAATGATAGTAAGTTTAGAAGAGCAGAATAAGAGGGTTGGAGGTCTCGTAGTCCCACCCCTTGCTCAAATAGGAAACAAGATACTATTTCAGACAAATTACAAATGATTGGACAGCCATTTGTCTGAAGTGGTGTAGGGTTTCCTGCCTAAGCAGGGGGTTGGAGTAGAAGATCTCCAAGGTCCCTCAGTTATTCTGATCTAAAAACTTTTCAGTGTTGGAGCATTCCCAACTTCCGGAGGCAAGTGGTTCCACTGGTTAATTCTTTTATTTATTTATTTTATTTGGTTTGTCAATTGCTTACAAGATAATAGGTATAAGTAAAAACAGTTATGAATATATGAATACATATAAGAAAAATAAAATATGAAAGAAACAATAGGACAGGGACGGTAGGCACGTTGGTGCGCTTATACACGCCCCCTACAGACCTCTTAGGAAAGAGGTGAGGTCAATAGTAGAAAGTCTAAGGTTGTCCTTAATTAATTCATTGTCTTCGCTGGCAGGAAATTTCTCCTTTAATTCCAGGTTGCTTCTCTCCTTGATTAGTTTCCATCTGGTTGCTTCTTGTCCTGCCTTCAGGGGCTTTGGAAAATAGGTTGACCCTCCCCTCTCTTCGTGGAAGCCCCCCAAAATACTGGAAGATGCTATCATGCACCCTTCGGCCTTCTTTTCACTGAACTAGACATACCCAATTCCTGCAACATACGTTTTGTATGTTTTGGGGCCTCCTTTTTAATTTTCCACATTTTACAGGCTAGATTTAATGCCAGGGGTGGGCTGCTGGGAGTTTGCAGGGGTTCAAGAGAGCCCCTAGTTAAGATTCTATGCGGTTCGGAGAACCCCCAAATCCCACTCCTGGTTGGCCCCGCCCATCCCTCCCCTCCCCGGAGTTCCTCATGTGCCGCGTTTTGGATGTAGGTAAGCGCAGGGCGTCCGTGGAGGCTCAGGGAGGGTGAAAAACAGGCCTCCCAGAAGTTCGGGAAGGCCGGAAATGGGCCCGTTTCCGGCTTCCAGAGAGCCTCCGGTGTCCGGGGAGGTCATTTTCGCTCTCCCGGAGGCTCGGGGAGAGCAAAAACGCCCCACCACCGTCCGTGGTGCAGGAGGCCAACTAGGCCACGCCCACCATGGCCACGCCCACCCAGCAACCGGGCAGAGAACCCGTTGCTAAAATCTTTGAAGCCCACCCCTGTTTAATGCTAATATCCAGAGTAGTTTAAATTTCGTTAGGTCCATTTTGCAGTTGTATTAATTACACGTATTGATCAACTAATGTCCCAATATGCCCAAGAGCTGAGGGATAAGCCCCAGATACAGGCAGTCCTGGACTTACGACCCACAAAGTGAGCCCAAAATTTACGTTGCTAAACAAGGCAGGTTTCTAATACATTTTTGCCCTGTTTTATCCCCTTCTTTCCTGCTGTTATTGTTAAGCAAATCATTAAAGTGGTTTAGTGATTCGTGTGGTTAAGCAAATCTGGCTCCCGCCAATGGAATTTTGCTTGTCAGAAGCTGGCGAGGAAGGTTACAAGAATCATGATTCGATGACCCTGAGACAGTGCAGCAGTCATAAAGTACATGCCAGTTGCTGGAATGCCCTCGATCACGTAACCATCGGCACGGGGCAATGGTCGTAAGTGTGAAAATCAGTCCTAAGTCACTTCTGTCAGTGCTGTTGTAATTTGGAACGGTCACTATACGCATTGACGTTGTAAGCTGAAGACTGCCTGTCAGTCTGTGCTTACAGGCAGTCTTCAGCTTACAACATTAAGTCTGTGCTTGTGGGCCTTGTACAGTGGTGGGATGCTACCAATTTCCCTACCAGTTTGGTGACTGCGCACTTCGCGCCAATCAGCTGAGAGGATAAAGAAGAGAATTAATATATTCATTAATTAAATGAATACATTAATTAAAATAATGCACTTTTTTCTTCTTTATCCTCTCAGCTGATCGTCAAAGCTTTCTTTTTTTTTTAACTAATGGTAACCGGTAGCATTTTTTGCTACTGGTTCAGTTGAACTGGGCCAAACCGGTGTTCTGACCAAGGCTTCCAAGACCGTAATTACTCACACGCTTATTTTAAAAACAAGTCTTATTTTACGGCAACGCTGGGAATCATTTTCATTCCCAGCCGGTAATGAATCTCAAACAGTCCCTCGAGATAAGCACCCACCTTTCGTTCCTGTGAAGTGCTGCCAATAGCAGAAGTGTCAAATGAACTAGAACAAAAACCAACCGAAGTACAAAGAGCTTCCAGACTGAATCTGAACCGAACGAACGACTTTGCTTCCTGCAAAGGTTTCATCACCTTTGCCTGTCCTTTATCCCTTATGGGGGGGGCAATCGCCACCCAGTCTTATTCCAGAGTCGTCCCTTTTGTTTCAGCTGCTCTTGCCTTCTAGCAGCTCTGCGCATACGCGCACTGGGAACAGGCTCCCCTTATTCCTCTGCTTCGCTGCTGCCAGACTGCAGAGGCTCCGGAGTCAGCACACCACTCCCAAATGGTCCTGGCCCCATCTCTGCATCAGACGCAGGACCCTCGTCTGAGTCCTCTCCAGACTCCCGGACTAATCCTCGTTCTTCCCCATTGTCCGATTCTGCTGCCAGCTACATCGGCTGCCAGCGAGCCACAACAACCGATAGCATTTCACCACTGGCCTTATCTCCTTCCTATTTCGTGGTGCTGTATTAATTTTGAAAGTGTTTGTGGCTCCTTCCAGAGGGCAGAGTTTTCGGGATTTTAGGCTCGAAATGGGCCTATGGATCAGAGAAATATTCTCACATATTCTCTCCTGGGAATTTGCACAACTCCTTCCTTCCACCTTGCCCTGGAAAAGTTAAGAAAAAAGGTATGCTAACCCATTCAGAAAAGGAACAAAACTCCGCCCTGAACTGTCTCAAGCTGAAAGGGATAGTCCATGCAGTCCCAGACTTACAATGGTTCATTTAGTGACTGTTTAAAGTTACGACGGCACTGAAAAAAAGCAACTTGTGACCAATTTTCACCCGACCATTGCAGCAATTCCCAGAGTCACGTGATCGAAATTCAGACACTTAGCAACGGTCTCATATTTATGATGGCTGTAGTGTCCCCGAGGGGGGGGTGTCACGTGATCCCCTCTTGCGACCTTCTGAGCAGCAAAGTCAATGGGGGAAGCCGGATCTACTGAATAACTGCATTGATTCACTTAACAACGGTGGCAAGAAGGGTCGCAAAACCAGGCAAAACTCATTTAACAAACATTTCGCTCAGCAACATAAACGTTGGGCTCAGTCGTGATCATAACTCGAGGACTACCTGTATTGACCACATAGGCATGATTAAAATCTTCTTTAGAAAAGCAAAAAAAAGGCATTAGAATCACCTGACTAGGTAAACACAGTGAGTTCTCAACTACCGTTAATTTAGTGACTGTTCAAAGTTATGACGACATTGACTTAAGACCAGTCCTCGCACTTCTGACCATCCAAGCATCCCCATAGCCATGTAAAACAAAAACTGAGCACTTGGCAACCGGCATGCATTTAGGGATTGTTGCAATTTCCCGCAATCATGGGACAAAAGTCATAAAATTGAGCTTTAGCAACTGCCTTGATCACCAATGGAAATTCTGGTTCCAATTCTAGTCGTAAATCAAGGACTGTTGATGAAACATAGGAAAACAGAAGGCTTGCAAAAAATAAATTGTAGGTCTCTTTTGCAAGGAATTTTGTTTTGTTTTTTAACCAAAGTAGGAATTAAACAGATAATCAGAGTTGGAAGGGACTTTGTAGGTCATCTAGTCTAACCCCCCTGCCCAAGCAGGAGACCCTACACCATTTCTGACAAATGGCAGTCCAATCTCTTCTTGAAGTGATGGCGCTCCCACAACTTCCGAAGGACAACTTCTGTTCCATTGGTTGATCGTTCTCACTGTCAGAAAGTTTCTCCTTATTTCCAGGTTGAATTTCTCCTTGTTCAGTCTCCATCCATTATTCCTTGTCTGCCTTCGGGTGCTTTGGAGAATAGCTTGACCCCTTCCTCCTCTCTGGGGCAGCCCCTCAAATATTGGAAGACTGCTCTCCTGTCTCCCCTGGTCCTTCTCTTCCCTAGACTAGCCATGCCCAGTTCCTGTAACCATTCTTCGTATGTTTTAGTCTCCAGTCCCCTAATCATCCTGGTTGCTCTTCTCTGTACTTTTTCTAGAGTCTCAACATCTTTTTTATAATGTGGTGACCAAAACTGGATGCAGTACTCTAGGTGTGGTCTTACTAAGGCTTTATAGATTTATAATGCAACTTAGGATTGCATTAGCTTTTTTGGCTGCTGCTGCACACTGCTGGCTCATATTTAGCTGGTTGTGCACTAAGACTCCAAGATCCCTCTCACAGTTACTGTTATTAAGCCTGGTTTCCTCCAGTCTACATGTGTACTTGTAGGTTTGTAAGCTTTGTAGGAAAGGATGTTCTGCCCATGTAGTTATTATTTTTTAAAGTTTTTTTAAAAAGTTTAGATTGTGGATTTGTTTCTGATGCGGGTCATAACAACCAGCACAGGTTGGAAACAGTCATTCACATCTGTAGAAGAATTGGTTATACAAAAAGTTATGAATTGTGCTGAAATGGATAAATTAACGTTGAGTTGAAAAGATAAGGAATCTTCAATATTTTATAAGGTACGGGAACAATGGTACAATTGAATAGATCGGAGACAGACTAAGAATAGATGATTATTAAATATAGAACATAGATAGAATAAGAATATAGTTATGTATAAACTATCACTATCGCACAAATGATTGCTATATGATAATGTACCACAAACAGCTGTTATTGGATTATATACTTTTTAATGTTTTTTGGTAATAAAATTCAATAAAGTTTTCTTAAAAAAACAACAACAACAACAACCAGCACAGGAGGAATCAGTTCGAATAAATTCGAATGTTCGAATAAATTAGATGTTGTCCTTTTCCTTACACTTCCTTTCCATCAGCCTCGGCTTGAGCAGGAAAGAGTGTAATCTGGTGGGATCCTACCAGCTCCCTCGGGGTAGGATCTGGCACCAGAAAATCAGATTTGTTTTTCAGGGGAGTGAAGGCAAATGACCATCCCAAGGCAAAACAACCTTAACTCTGCACGAACTGATCCGCTTCGGTTATTGCTGGATTCGGCCGGATTTTAGGACGTTTGGGATGTGCAAAAGTAGAGGCAACTGTAGAAAGTTAGCACCCCACCTCTCTCCTAGAAGAATGAAATATTTTAGGAAATATTAAAAAGACAGAATATTGTATTTCCCTTGGATGAGAAATGGAGAAATATGTTTTTTTTAGAGGGAGGAAGCAGACTCATTCTTAAGAACGCCCGCCTTTCTTAATAGCCCTCAGCAGATGTCGGCACTTAAGAGATAAAGAGATAGATAGCTCTATTCATAAGCAAATTCTCTACAGAACAAAGGTAGGATTAGCCCTCAGCCACAATAGCAATTGCCCAACAAGCCCCTTCATTGCATCATCCCAAATTTCAACCAAACGTAGCTCAAACACCTAGGATTTGCACTTTGCCTATGGAGCCAGCTATGACCTCTACATAACCCCTACAACAGACAATAGGATACATGTTCTTGCATAGGAACAGGAAGCTCAAGTGCAAAGCCCAAGAGAAGGTACAAAAGCCATCCACTCTCAACTCCATGTGGTCAACTGCCCAGAACTGCAAATCTATGTGGTTCTGTTTCATCATTAAACCATCTTTCCAATCAGCCTCCATGTTTCCAATGCCTTTCTCCCAGCTTGGAACTGAACCAAATGGATATTTCTTCCAACAGAACCAAACTGAATCTTGGGGTGTCATCCAGAGAAGTAAAACCGAGATATTTTGCTTAAATGTGACCCCCATCTTGGCCAAATCTTGCTGCAGGAACAGCCATTCCTCAATCCCTGGTACTGAATAAGAATTGCAGCTGGTCTGCCTTTATACAGGTAGTCCTCGATTTATAACCTTCATTTACTGACCGAGGTTACAACACTACTGAAAAAAGTGACTTAGGACCGTTTTTCACACTTATGACCGTTGCAGCATCCCTGTGGTCAGGTGATCAAAATTCAGAAGCTTGGCAACTGGCATGTACTTATGCCGGTTGCAGTGTCCTGGGATCACATGGTCACTTTTTTTGCGGCCTTCTGACAAGTAAAGCCAGATTCGCTTAACTGTGTGCTGCTAACTCATCAGCGGCGGTAATTTGCTTAGCAACTGCCTCATTTAACAAAGGAAATCTTAGGCTCAATTGCAGTCGTAAATCAAGGACTACTTTGTACCGGACTCTTGCCTGCCAGGATGTGATTAAGAGGGTAAAGGACCAACACACCCAAAACGGAGCTCACCTGTGCGTGAACTTTACTCCTTGGTTACTCCACCCCAATCGCTTGAGAGTAATCGGGGAGCCTCCCTTGCTAATCTGAGTTACCCAGCTGTGCAGAAGGCTCCTACGCTTGCTACCTGGAATTGGCCCTCTCTAGAAGTCACGCTTGTTTCTTTGACACACCGCCAAAATGCACAAGTGTTTGTGAGCATGCTCTTACTTTTATCACCTTCTAGAGCCCCCAGTTGCAATTGTATGGCTGTGAAAGTCGGACCACAAGGAAGGCTGTGCATCAAAGAATGGAGGCCTTTGAACTATGGTGCTGGAGAGGACTCAATCAATCAGAATAGAGCTGGAAGGGATCTTGGAGGTCTTCTAGTCCAGTGATAGGGAACCTTGGCTCTTTTATCACTTATGGACTTCAACTCCCAGAATTCCTGAATGAGCTGTAAAAAGTTCCCCATCCCTGGCCTACTGGTTTTTCAGTTGTGAGGGAAATCAATTTTTGATTTGAATGGGATTGTTCAATATACAAATGTCCTAATTTTTGACTTGAATGATCCATATTCTTTATATGTCCTACATTTGTATATTAAACAGTCCCATTCAAGTCAAAAATTGATTTCCCTCACAACTGAAAAACCACTAGGCCAGGGATGGGGAAACTTTTATGGCTCACTCAGGAATTCTGGGAGTTGAAGTCCATCAGTGATAAAAGAGCCAAGGTTCCCTACCGCTGTTCTAGTCCAACCTCCCTCCTCAAGCAGAGGACCCTATTCCATTGCAGACAAGTGGCTGTCCAGTCTCTTCTAAAAAACTTCCAGTGATGGAGCACCTACAACTTCCGGTGGCAAGCTGTTCCACTGGTTAATTGTTCTCACCGTTAGGAAGTTCCTCCTTAATTCTCCTTGATGAGTTTCCATCCATTGTCCCAAAGGTGCTTTTTTAGGAGGCAATTAGACTTCGGGGTTGTTGTTTTTTTCTTTTGAAGACTTTTTACTTCTCATCCAAGAAGCTTCTTCAGTTCTGACAGGGTAGCGATGGATGGAATTATACCCCTTTGCATCCTTTTAGAGAGTCGTTGAGGCCACTTGGAGGTTTCTCTGTGTCCTCAGGGCCACCTGAGTGGTGCCAATGGTTTCTGTTGTCTGCAATTTTTCCTCTGGAAATCCATTCCTACTCCCACCCCATTGAAAAGGTGCTCATCCCAAATTATATCGGCTACAAGTCTGTAGAGATTCTCTATCATCTAAGTCACGGTGGTCCCAAAGGTGCTTTTTTTTTAAGAAGGCTACTGAACTTCCTTGTTTTTAATTTTCAGCTAAATCCTTCCATTCTCCACTGTCCTGTCAGAGCTGAAGAAGTTTCTTGGATGACAAGAGAAACGTCTTGATGGTAGAGGGCAGGAAGTCCTGGAGGAACATTATCCATGGGGTCGCAATGAGTTCGGACATGACTTTACAACTAACAACAACGAAGAACTCTCTTGGAATTCCTCACTGGCATCAGAAAATTAAAAGCATATTTTTTTTTCCTCCTCCTTTTCCCTCTTTTGTTGAACCTTCTCTGAATCGATAAGCTCGCCCTGGCAGCCTTTATGGATTTTTTTTAAAAAAATGCTGCAAATAAATTAATTACACATCATTCCGTTCAGCCTTAGGGCTGCTTACCGGAGGGTAATTCCCAATCTATTCTTGCCACAATAGAGGGATTGTGTTCAGATCACGTATTCCTGAACCTGTTTTACAGAATGAATGCATTTTTTTTTGTTCCTGGGGTTTCTGCAATACCTGGAACTGTAAATTAACCAAAGAGGAACAATTTTCACAATGCGTTATAAGCAAAGTTGACACTTACATGCCAGCCAAAAAAATACGGTACTGTGATTCTACAAGCGTACCGAATGTTTCTGTCTCTGAATAAAATGTGTTAATTGGAAAAGGTGCTACCAGACTCCCGTTTTTTGGGTTTTTTTTTACTAAAATAGACTAGTCTAGCTTTCCTCCTAAAAAGCTTCACAAGAATGACACCATATTTCCAGCAAAGCGGTTGCATTCACAAGTTTTGGTCCAATTAAGTACTGTATATTGTGTGAATAGAAATTCAGAATTGCCCAAATTATTCTTCTCGGGATTAGTAATTCTTTGAAAACACAACACCCAGAGCGCATCAAGCATGATACCAGTCTTTGCAGCCAAAGGTAGAATGTTCTCTTTACCTGACCTGGGTCAATGTAATGTGTGAATACAGCCGATGGGACGAGTTAGTTGAAGGCAGGCAGCTGGGCCTAAGTTATCCAAGAAGCTTCTGCATCCCAGGTTATGTGCCAGAATCAAACACAGGTCTAATCTGTGTGAAGTCCCTTCAGGATCCCTCCACCCACTCAGGTCTATATCCCCATTACTCCTCCCTCCAAATTCTCAACCATTTCTGTAGAGATTCTCAGTAATCCAGGTCATGGTTGTCGCAAAGGTGCTTTTTCAAGGAGGCAATATGGACTTCCTTGTTTTTCTTCGAAGACGTTTCACTTCTCATCCAAGAAGTTTCTTCTGCTCTGACAGGATAGTGGGGAATGGAAGGATTTATATTCCTTGCAGACAGCTGGTCGTTTGCATCCATTTTAGAGGGTCGTTGAGGCCACTTGGGAGTCCCAAAGGTGCTTTTTCAGGAGGAACTGGACTTTCTTGGTTTTTTTTTTTTTGAAGACATTTCACTTCTCATCCAAGAAGCGTCTTCAGCTCTGACAGGGGTAATCCTTCCATTCCCCAGAAGCTGAAGAAGCTTCTTGGATGAGAAGTGAAACGTCTTCAAAAGAAAAAACAAGAAAGTCCCGTTGCCTCCTGAGGAAAAAAAAGTACCTTTGGGATTCTCAACCATTTTTTCACCCTTTCCCCCTGGCTTGAAGTGCTGCCTCGTTTAGCGTCAAAATTTACAAAGATTCCTTTAGTGACAATTCAACGTTACACCACCACAGGGGAAAAAAAAGTGACTTAGGACCGTGTTTCACTGCTTCGGCCTTCCCTGTGATCACGTGATCAAAATTCAGACACTGGCAACCGACTCATATTTATGACGGTCGTAGTGTCCCTGGAATCCACTTTCTGACAAGCAACAGGAAGCCTGGATTCACTTTATCAACCATGTTACTAACTTAACAAGTGCCGGGATTCGCTTCACGACGGTGGCAAGAAAGGTCATAAAATGGGGCAAAACTCACCTTGCGTCTCCCTTAGCAACAGAGATTTTGAGCTCAATTGTGCATCATAAGCCGAGGACTACCTGTATAAAGTGTTATCTAGACCAAATGGATGGCACATAAATATAATCCTCCTCCTCTTTTAACGTCCCTCATAATGGAGCTAGCAGAGTGTTGAATGGCCGGATGCCCTTCCTGTCACCAATGCCAAGTTTTGTTCAGCAAATATATTCTCATTGATGGCACATAAATGTATAATAATAAACAAGTAAAATAAATTACTTATTATGAATAAGTAAAATAAAGTACTTGTTTATGAATTAATCTCGAATTGCCAAAGTTTCTTTAATCCAGTGTTTCTCAATCTTGGCAAATTTCAGAGGTGTGAATTTCAATTTGCAGAATTCCCCAGCCAGTCATAGCTGGCTGGGGAATTCTGCAAACTGAAGTTCACACCTCTTAAAAGTTGCCAAGTTGGAAGAACCAGTGCTTTAAAGACCCAGAGCCACAGAGACCATTGATCTGAAACCAATCGATTTTGACTTTTAAATTTAAGATTTATATTGAGACCCAGAGCCAGGATGAGAAATGGCAGGAAAAGGAAGATGATCTGATCAGTCAAATTGGTTTTATGGCTGGCATTTTCTGAATTTTCTTGCCTCTCACACAGCTGCAAGCTTTAACCGGTCAAATTACAAAAGGACCTATTTTTTCTAGGCTCAAAGAGAAATTCGATTTGGGCACATCCTGGTTCACCTTAATCTTTTGGCAGAATCAGCTGTGCCAGCTCAGTTGTTTATGAGTTACATATTTTTCACTTTTCTATTTCCCCTTTCTTTAGGGACACGGATAAGGTCAGGGGTCACATCTTATTTTAGCTTCACAACAACACTGTGAGGTTAGGCCAGGGAGAGACACAAGGTTGTACCAATAGTCACCCAATCTGGTTCTCTGGATGCAGCTGGGGATGGTTTTTGACTTTCCAATCTAGCCTATTTAGGTCAGGGGGTCACTTAGTGGTCTCTCATCCACCAACTAACCAGGCCTAATTCTTAATTTGCAAAGCCAAATAAATTTTAGCCAGCTGCTAATCATGTGGAAAGACTCATGGAGGCCCTTCCACCCACACCACGAGATACTGTCTGGATCAGGAGACAAGGGCCTGTCCCAACCTCAGGGCTTATAATAATCAGGGAAAAAACCCCTCCATTTTTGCAGGAGAGAAACAAGAAAACCTTGGATTGATTTCGTGGTAAACGAAACAATGGCAATTCCCAGAAAGCGAAGGGAAAATCCAAAATGACTCACTCTGATTTCTTTTTGCTAGCTGCATGCTTTTCTTTTTGCTATATATATAGTTGTGGTTGTAAGTTGATATATATATATATATATATATATACGTTGAGGAATATATGCAAAATATCACTCATGCATCATCACAAAATCTCCAGAGCCGTAAAGCCTACAAACTTGAAATTTGACACCTATGTTCCTCTTGGCTTCTAGGGGCTCACTAAGAAAAGATTTTTCCAAATGACCATCAGAGCATTAGTATACCCTATATTATTATTATTATTAACACGCTCTGATGCTAAGTTCTACTCCCCTTCCCCACCTGAAAAGAAATCTGTTCCAAATGCAAAACACAAGCAGAGGAGAGCAGTTTCAGTTTCACAGCACCAAGCAGCTTTATTACATAAGAGTTGTGTAATAAAGCCACGCCCAGGCTCCTTGCTGTCTCCTTCTTGCTCACACAGCAAATACTGTTTCAGTTTCCAAACAGCCCTCAACTCTCTCACACACTGACAGGACGCTAGCCAGATGAATACCGATGGATGCTGGTAGGCAGAGGCAGAATTTTTCTGCCCTTATTTTCCTCCCCAAAAACTAAGCCCGACCACATAGTTTTGTAGCGAAACACGGGTATCGAGCTTTTAGATATAGATAGATAGATAGATAGATAGATAGATAGATAGATAGATAGATAGATAGATAGAGATAGACAGACAGACAGACATAGAGATATAGATATATTCCTCAATTTATGACCACAATTTAAGCCAAAATTTTGTTGTTAAGTGAGTTTTGTCCCCATTTTATGACCTTTCCTGCTTCGGTTGTTAAGTGAGTCACTGCTCTTGGTAACCTGGTTGTTAAGTGAATCCGACTTACCCACTGGAAGGTCGCAAAAGGGCAACGATCATAAATATGAACCAGTCACCAAGCACCTGAACTTTGAATGGTCACTATACGAATTGCTGTCAGTTGAGGACTATGTACGCAAAAGGCTGTTAACTCTTTTCGGGAGTGTAGCTGAAGGAGAACAGGGTGAGGCAAGGAGAAACCAGACAGGTGGCAGCAAAGCTTAGCCCCAGAAAGCGACCGTTTTTCACACTTCCGACCTATGCAGCGTCCCCAGGGTTACCTGATTTACTTTCGGATGCCTGGCAACTGACTCATATTTACGACGGTCGCAACGTCCCAGAGTTACATGATCCCCTTTTGCGGCCTTCTGACAAGCAAAATCCATGGGGAAGCCAGGTTAACTTAACAACCGTGGGACTAATTGTCACACATAGTGATTCGCTTAATGAATGTGGCTGTCTGGATTCCGGCAGTTACCCACCATTTAAATCATGAGTCTCGAGCCAAACGTCCAAAACTTCAAAAGGATTTATTGGGAGTTAACATGCCAGCACTGCCTGGATGTAGCCAACTCTAAGGCACATAATTCATTGTTATCCTTGACCCTGGTTTTCCTTCCACCCCTCTGGGTGTATCGTAATTCATATCCTCCAATGGGACACGTCCATAGCCCAGAGTCATCCATCATGCTCTCCAGTTAGAATTTTGCACGTGGCAGAAACTTCCGTCACCTAGATACTATCTTTGAAAAACTATTTACGGAATGCACTTTCGGTTTGCAAGCTGCCGCACTGCTCCCCCTTCCCTTTCCTGTTGGCATCTCTAAAAAGACCATAGAAATATTTTATGAGTTGAGAGCGGCAAGAAAAGTCGTAAGACGGGGCAAAACTCACTTAAGAAATTTTCCACTTAGCAACATAAATTCTGGGCTCCATTGTGGTCGTAAGTCAAGGACTACTTGTAAAAGGTGGTTTGTTGGTGGGTATGTCGCAACACGCCCACCCCATTTTTTGTGGAAAAAAAAGAGGGGGGGAGCGAGTATAGGACGCCCACAAGCCGCTACCCTTGAAGTTTAAAAAGGGAGCCAGAAAAGCTGTATCCCTTTTCACTTCCGCCTTTGGGGTGCCTGTCAGGAAGTGTGAAGCAAGAAAAGTGAAATAGCCAAAATAGCAGAAGCACAGATTTCGGCTGAAAATCATCTGGGAAACTTCCCAGTGAGATGTTCTGAGAATCGCTTTGCAGTGACATGAAATCTGAGACAAAACAGGTCTCTGGTTTGAGACAACATTTAAGCCAGCATTCCCCAACTTTTCTGGGCTTGGCGGCCCAGCACAGGTGGGAAAGAGGAGATGGTTTAGTGCGAGGGACAGGTGCGTGCGCACAGCTTCATTTGTGTGACTGGCACATTTTGTGTGAAGTCTGTGGACTTCAACTCCCAGAATTCCCCAGCCCAGTGGTAGGGAACCTTGGCTCTTTTATCACTTATGGACTTCAACTCCCAGAATTCCTGAATGAGCTATAAAAAGTTCCCCATCCCTGGCCTACTGGTTTTTCAGTTGTGAGGGAAATCAATTTTTGATTTGAATGGGATTGTTCAATATACAAATGTCCTAATTTTTGACTTGAATGATCCATATTCTTTATATGTCCTACATTTGTATATTAAACAGTCCCATTCAAGTCAAAAATTGATTTCCCTCACAACTGAAAAACCACTAGGCCAGGGATGGGGAAACTTTTATGGCTCACTCAGGAATTCTGGGAGTTGAAGTCCATCAGTGATAAAAGAGCCAAGGTTCCCTACCGCTGCCCCAGCCAACTATGCTGGCTGAGGGATTCTGGGAGTGGAAGTCCACACACCTTAAAGGGGCCAGGTTTGAAAAAAAAAAAAAAACTGATCTAGATGATCTTGGGGAAGTCCTCCAAGTCTATGGCCAGCTTGATACAACTCTCTTAGCCCGGCATATCGACAAACAGACTTGCACTGGTGTGAACTCAGACAGATTTCTCTCTCCTTTCTAAATAACAGCTCTCATTTTAAGGGGCGAAATGGCACCCTCCCATCTTACCCATGTATTGCTTTTTTGCTTACTGACAGAGGTGGCCAACTCCATAATCCCTCATCCCCAATCTGCCCTGCTCCAGAAGTCTGTGGCTTCAACTCCTCCTGACAGCCAGATCATTTCGTCAGTTTAAAATGAAATTTCTCAACAGCCCTGCCCAGATCTGCATTTTCAAGAAACAGGAGTGTTACCGAGAATCTTGGGACAAATCTAGAGTTGAACTGAGGAGAGAAAATTGCCAGTATCATCCCTCCCCCAGGAAGTCAAAACGAGTGGACTGACAGCTGTCGCTCTCTTTGCTTCTTCTGTGGATGTACACGGACAGCGTCCACACAACATATTTAACCCGGGCCACAGTTAACCCAGCTCCTAGGTTTACACTGTATACATTAAACCTCAAACTAAAACCGAAAGGCTTTATGCTATGCTGAACCCGAATCAAGGGTTAGGTATCATGTGAATGCAGGGGCTAGGTTTTGGAGTCACCCTGGTTATTGATGGATTTTACTGATTTTATTTATATCCTGCCTTTATCGTTTTTATAAATAACTCAAGGAAGCAAACATATTAATTTCTCCTTCCTCCTATTTTCCTTACAAAAAAATAACTGTGAAGTGGGTTGGGCTGAGAGACAGAGATTTATTTTATTTATTTATTTGATTTGTCAATTGCTTACAAGATGATAGGTGTAAGAATAAACATGAGTAAGAATACAGGAAATAGGTACGAATAAATGGGGACAATAGGACAGGGACGGTAGGCACGATGGTGCACTTATGCACGCTCCTTACAGGCCTCTTAGGAATGGGGTGAGGTCAACAGTGGATTGTTTAAGGTTAAAGGAGTGGCGATTAGAGGATTGATCCAAAGATACCCAGCAGGCTTTCATGCCTAAGGCGAAACAAGAACTCAGTCTCCTGATGGTTGGCCCAAAGTCTCCCAACTGGCTTTCATACTCAAAAACTGGAACTAGAACTCCTGGTCATTGGGCCAAAGTCTTCCAACTGGCTTTCATACCTAATGTGGGACTAGAACTCACAGTCTCCTGGTGTTTGGCCCAAAACCACCCACAGCTGGCTAGAACTCACCAGTCTCCTGGTGATTGGCCTGAAGTGGGACTAGAACTCACCATGTCCTGGTGATTGGCCTAAAGTTACCCGGATGGCTTTCATGCTGAAGGCCAGAACTAGAATTCACAGTCTCCCGGTAACTGGACCAAAGTCAGCCAGTCAACCTATGTGGCTTGCATTCTGTAAATTGCTTTGAGTCACTGTGGGAGAATAGGTGGCAATAATAAATAAGTAAGTAAATAGCAAGGGGCTCTTGAACATTTAACTCAGCTCTTATTTCTGGAAGAATTCCTGGAGCGTGAATTCAGTTGTGTGCATGCTAGCAAGGAAGGGGTGTGTGTGTGTGTCTGTGTGTGTGTCTGTGTGAAACCAAACCAACCACTTCCTTCTTTGTGAAAATCAGAGTTTCCTCCCAAAATTCTGCCCTCTTTTTAGAGAAGTGTTGTATTTCCTGAAGGGATGGGACTCAGGCATGTTGGAGGACCTTTGTGTATCTGACCCCTAGGAAGAAAGAGGGCTGGAAAAGGGAATTTTCCTGCAGTTATAAATTTCCAGAATCCTAGAAGAGTTAGAAGGGACCTTAGAGATCATCCAGTTCTAATGGAAAGGAAGGACTCTGGTTTAAATTCTTCTGGTTTAAGCCCTTTCTATTAGGGATCTTTGATAAACAACTCCCCAAAAAAATATATAATAATACATATTTTGACAGCGGCCAGATTGGCTTTTGCACAATGTTGGAAACAGCCTCATGTTCCATCAGAGGAAATGATCATTCAAAAAATTTCAAGTTGTGCAGAAATGGACAAATTAACTTTGGCATTGAAAGATAAAGACACTTCAATGTATTATGACAGCTGGAACTGCTGGTACGAATGGATAAACCAAAGATAGATTACACACCAAAAGGCAAAAGAAGATATGATAGAGTCGTAGCAGTGATATACATATATATGTAAGGATTAATTATATATACGGCATAAAATAAGGATAAAAAGGAGGTCTCACAAACTGTTGAGGATTAAAATGTTTTTAATCATTTTCTATCTTTTTCTTTCTATTCCTTTTTCCTTATTTTCTTTTTCTCTCTTACATTTATATACTGTATGTATTGTTTGTCTATTTTAATTGTAAAATCAATAAAGTGTATTTAAAAAAAAAGAGAGATCATCCAGTCCAACCCCCTGCTCGAGCAGAAGTCGCCATATAATCTCGGATAAATGGCTGTCCATTTGAGCCCAAGACCTCTGTTGCTAAGTGAGACATTTGTTAATGTCTCACTTTTTGCCCCGTTTTACGACCTTTCTTGCCACCGTTGTTAAGTGAATCACGGCAGTTGATAAGTCAGTAACCCGGTTGTTAAGTGAATCGGGGGCTTCCCCCATTGGCTTGGCTTGCCGGAAGGTCGCAAAAGGGTATCGCCAGGACACGGCGACAGTCATAAGTATGAACCAGTTGCTGAGCGTCCGAATTTGGATCTGGATAATGCAATGGTCGTTAACTGTGAACATTGGCCATCAGTCATTTTTTTTTCTAGTGCTGTTGTAATTTTGGTCGCTAAATGAAGCGTTGCACGTCGAGGACTGCTTGTCCACAATGCCCATATTTCAAGGTGCAATCTTGCTGAATTCCGTTTCAATGAAACAGAAAGTGTCAACAGAAAACCAAACACTAGTTAGGCAATTTAACGCCATGACTGACATCATTAACATCAACTTTGTTCCTAATTTATGGTTTTTCGTCTGCTGGAAATCCCAGCCGGCAGCAATACTTTGCCAATCTTTAAAAAAAAAAAAAAAAACTAACTTAAGCAATCATAGGAGTTATACATTAACCACAAACCAACACACAGAAGAAGGCGGTGCAGGCAAATCCAATTTTTTAGGAAAACCCTGTAAATATATTAATTAAAGAACCAAAGGACTTGAATGAAATTTCAGGGAGGAAAAAGCAATCCGCTTAAGATTTATAAATCAGATTTGACACAAAGAAACCTGAAATTCTCTTAATTTGTGTGTGCTAATACAGCCGGCCTGTATTTACAGGTAGTCCTCGACTTAGGACTTGCAATTGAGCCCACCATTTTTGTCGTTGTTTTGTTCAGTGGGTTTTGCCCCATTTATTGTTGTGGTTCGCCGGCAGCAGGTGTGGACGGCTGAGGTATCGGAGAGAGAGGACTGAGATGAGGGGCCTGCGTGTGATGCAGGGATGGGGCCAGGACCATCAGGGAGTGGGGTGCTGCCTTCGGAGATTGTGGAGGCTGGCAGCAATGATGAAGAGGTCCCTGAGGAGCCTGTGTGCGTGTGCGTGCAGGACTGCTCAAAGGAAAGAGCAGCTGCAGCAGCATGGGCGACTCGGGAATAAAGCTGCAAGGTGATGGCCCCTCTCTGAGGAGATAAAAGCCAGCTGAGAAACTGCAGTTCTTTGCAGAAGGCAAAGAAGTTTGATACTCAAGCCTGGTGGACGTTAGAATATCTGAATTGGTGTTTGGAGACTCTTCGATTTACTGTTTAGTAACTTTATCTGATGTTCTTGGCAGCCTTGCAAAAACTTGACAAGGCTCTTTCTTAATCGGAGCTAATTAGTTGGAAGCAGCCTTTTCTCTGTGAAGGAATGGGATTCGTAAATGAAACATTAAAAGGTTGTGCTGTTACCTTTGTCTCGTGTTTGCTCTCTGGGAACCAGGTTTGGGTCAGAACAATCAGATTTGAAACAAAGAAACCTGAAATTCTCTAATTTGTGTGTGTTACACAGCCGGCCTGTATTACAGGTTGTCCTCCTCGACTTACGACTTGCAATTGAGCCCAACATTTTTGTCGTTTTGTTCAGTGGATTTTGCCCCATTTAGGACCTTTCTTGCCACGGTCATTAAGTGAATCACGGCAGTTGTTAAGCTAGTGACACGGTTGTTAAGTGAATCTGGCTTCCCAACTGACTTTGCTTGCCAGAAGGTCTCCTCACATCACCCTGTGACGGTCATAAAATATGAACCCATTGTCAAATGATCACGAGGATGTTGCAAATGGTCATAAGTCTGAAAAAAATACTTTTTTTCCGTGCCGTTGTAACTTCGAACGGGTCACTAAATGAACAGTTGTAAGTTGAGGACTGCCTGCATTTAATTTCAAAAAGAATACACTTTTTTTATGTCTGAGAAGGGAAGAAAATAAGGAAAAATATCTGAAAACAATTCTCAGCTTCTGATATGTCCCTGGCTATTCTGCGCACACCTATCTCTTTTCGCAAAAGTTAGAAACTTTTTTTTTTGTCCCAGTGAAAACTGAATGGCTAAGAATGCAAACTTCTGAATTTAGCATCAACTTGAATGAACTTCCCGCAAATCCTTCGAAGAGTTCGTGGGAGGCTGACGCTGCATTCAGAAAAGGAGAACTGAGAGTCTCTGGAAACTATGAAAAGAAGGAACAGAAGGTAATCCCTGAGCATGGCCAAACCAAAACACAGCCAAACCCCCCCCCCCCCCCCAAAAAAAAACTTTGACAAAAAGTGAAAGAACGTAGAGAATTCGACAGAGAAAAAGCCGAAATTCCTAATCCTTATCCTATCATGTTGTACCCTGTGCAAACAACGTACATTAATCAGCAAAGACTGAAAAGAAAGAGAGGAAAGAAAGATAATGTTGACTGAGCAAATTACACCAGGGAGCTCAAGCAAGTGAGCCAAGCTGCAAGCCAACCTTTTAATCAACACCAAGGAAAAGAAATTCTATTCCGAAAAATGGAGTCTGGAGTTTCCTTCTCCCACTTTCCACACTCCTACTCCCAAATTATATATATATATAAATATATATATATATATATATATATATATATATATATATATATATATATAAAACCCTGTTTACAGAATCATCAGAGAAGCCATAGAAATTGATAAAAGACCTAATAGTATGAACAAAAGTGATGACTCCACCAGACTATCAATCATCTGGAAGCCTGCACTCACCAACAAAAAAATCTCTATACCACAATCCAGGCAAACACCTGGACACAAACAGACCCCCCTCCCCAATACCTCCAGCCCAAACACGCCCCAGCCAGCTACCCAAATAAAACTTAACTTCCTAATAAATAATTGTCGGCCATTTACAAGAAACCAAGCTGCACTAAGTAACCCCAATGCACAAAACACAATGTTGTCAACCAGTCAAAAACACAGCAACTCGAAGACCAATAAAAACAGACCTAGACTCCCAGCCAAACAAGATGAGGAAAAAAACCATTCAAATATAACAGAAAGCCAGCACCAAATTCAAACAAAAAACGACTGCCAAGCCTGGCACACAAAAATTAAAAATTAAAAAGCCTGAGGATGGCAGATGAGATTCTGCTGAAACGTCGCTATAATAAAAACAAAAATATTACGTGGGAAAATACCCGAAGAAACCTAAATATCACACACATACACACACATATATATATATATTTGTTACGTTTTTTGAGCTGATAAATAATTAAACAAGGGAGACTAGGATAGATCTATTTCGAGCTACTTAGCTCTTGTCAGCTAGCCATATCCTTACTGGGATTCGAACCTGGGAAGTATTACATGTGAGGTAGTTGTAATTGCCATTAGGCCACTGGTTCTCATCCAGATCAGCAATACATTTATTTATATATATATATATATATATATATATATATATATATATATATATATTTGGTTCTTCGGGTTTTCTCCCGCGTAGAATTGGAAATATCTAGGCGACGTTTCGATGAAGTCTCATTCATCATCTTCAGGCTTGTGTCTTCGGCCTTGTACTCGAAGACACAAGCCTGAAGATGATGAATGAGACTTCATCGAAACGTCGCCTAGATATTTCCAATTCTACGCGGGAGAAAACCTGAAGAACCAAAGATCCACATACAAATACCCGCGAAAGTGGCAGTGGCGGCCGGTCCAATGAGGGCGCAGGCGAATTGTGAGTTTAATTGTGAATTACAATGCTTGGTGTGAAACAAAATTTTATACCGATTTTTAATCGAAAATTAGGGGTGCGCGTTATACATGGGTGCGCGTTATACTCGAATAAATACGGTATATATATATATATATATATAAATAAATAACATTTATGTATATATTCATTCATTCATTCATTTTCCATTAAACAATTTTGTTCCATGGGGCAATTTTATTTTATTTTTTTATTTTATTTTTTTGTTTATTGTTACTATGAAATAATTTTTGTTCCCTTGGGTGATTTTATTTTTTATTTTATTTATTTTATCTACTTATATCCCGCTTTCATTGTTTTTACAAAATAAGTCAAGGTGGTGAACATATCCAACACACCTTCCTCCTATTTTCCCTACATCAACAACCCTGTGAGGTGGACTGGGCTCTGAGAGAAAGGGACTGGCCCAAAGTCACCCAGCCAGCCTTCCTACCTAAGGCAGAACTAGAACTCATTGCCTCCCGCTGATTGGCCCAAAGTCACCCTACTCGGTTTCATACCTAAGGCGGGACTAGAACTCACTGTCTCCTGGTGATTGGCCCAAAGTCACCCAGCCAGCTTTCATACCTAAGACGGCACTAGAACTCATTGCCTCCCGCTGATTGGCACAAAGTCACCCTACCCGGTTTTATATCTAAGACAGGACTAGAACTCACTGGCTCCTGGTGATTGGCCCAAAGTCACCGAGCTGGATTTTTGTGCTTAAGGTGTGACTTGAACTCATGATCTCTTGCTTTCTAGCCTTGTGCCTTAACCATTAGACCAAACTGGATCTCTAATACTTAGGAAGAGAGATAGTGCTCGATACATGACTACATTTGGGAACAGAATTTCTGTTGCTAAGCAAGGAGGTTGTTAAGTGAATCATTTTTTTCTGCCCTCTTGTAACTCCAAAAAGTTGTTAGACAAATGGTTGTTAAGTCAAGGACTACTTGTAGTAGAAAAGATGCTAGATCAGGAACCATGAGGCTCTGAGTTCGAGTCCTCCTTTAGGTACTGAAGCCAGCTGGGTGACCTGGGACCAAACACACTCTCTCTCTCTCTCTCTCTCTCTCTCACACACACCTCACAGAGTTGCTGTTGTGTGACAGATTACAGGTAGCTCATGACTTATGGCAACAACTGAGCCTAAAATTTCAGTTGCTGAGCCAGGCAGCTGTTAAGTGAGTTTTGCCCCATTTTCACTCCTCGCCACCGTTGTTGAGCGAATTACAGCAACTGTTAATTCAGTCCATGGTTGTTAAGTGAATCGGGCTTCCCCAATTGAGTTTGCTTATCAGAAGGTCGCAAAAGAGACTCACGTGACCCCAGGGACTCTGCAACCGGCATAAGTACACGCCAGTGGCCAAATGTCTGAATTTTGATCACGTGACTACAAAGATGTTGCCAAGTGGTCGGAAAGAGCAAAAAACAGTCGTAAGTCACTTTTTTCCATGCTGTTGCAACTTCGGTCATTAAACAAACCATTGTAAGTCGAGGACTACCTGTACAATAGCCTAAACTAGGCCAGGAAGTCCTTGCATTCTCATAACATACCAATTTTGGTTCATGATGATCTGAGTTAGGGGTAGTTGTTATTGTTGTTTTGCGATATAGTGGCTTTAATGACCGAAAACTCATTTACTTCGTTAAGCACTGAGGCAGTGTAGAATATGGGTTAATTCAGCAGCTAGGTTAAAAATGTTGTGAGAATGAAATGAGAGAGTATTTGCATTTGGTATAAGGGCAGGCTGATTTAAATGCCCTCTAATATTCGCAGAAGGTATAGATCGGAAAGGATCCTGGAGATCATTTAGTCCAATTCCTGGCTGGCTTAAAATCACATAGCTATTCAGTCAAGCCATTCCAAGAATGAAGTGATTATGTTAGTAACTCCAGTTAATTATAAGTCAACGTGAGACATGTGCCCTGAAGGTAAAAGATTATTCAATTCCCAATACGCCACTGTCTGACTTACATCCTAGAAACGAGAAAATTGTACTTAAAATGAATCATCCTATCCATTGCCCTCCCGAACAAACAATCCTGCTTTTGAAAATCTAGCTTCTCAGGAATCAGGGTTTTCCCTTTAACTTTCTCCCTAACTGGTCTGTTTGCCAAAGGCAGGGAAAATGTTTGGAAAATAAAGTTTTGCTGTAAGTTGCCTACAGGGGGAGACGGGTGAGATATAAATTTAACAAATAACTAATTTATTATTAACGATTCCTTTAAGCCTTCCAGTTGAAATCGGAGGATTGGCTGGCAAAAGCTTGGCAAGGTTAGCCACCTTTCCAAAGGCCTAGCATTTTTTATTTATTAGCCAGGATTTGGCTGTCGCCTTAATCCTAGATTCCAGGCCTTTAAGATAACGTTTTTTCCAACTCTGGCAGCTTGAAGACCGGTGGAATTCAACTCCCAAAATTCCCCAGCCGGCATTTGTAACTCTACCTCTTCACTGACTTACTTTGACAAACCAGGATGATATGGCTACCTAGATGCCAATGTCAGGAAGTTCATTCTTGGTTTATCCAAAAACCACCCAGCAAAGGCCTTAAAAAGAGTTGATATCTGAATCACCAACTCTTATGAAGTCCCAGAACTTCCCTCTTTTTTTTTGTAAAGTTGCTTTTTAGGATAATCGGGCTGAATTCCCACAACATGCTTAACATCCCCCCCACACCCCCCAGAATAACCAGGCTGCATTCGCACGACACACTTAACTTTCCTTTGAAGATAACCAGGCTGAATTCACAGGAAACGCTTAACTTTCCTTCCAGGATAACTAACCAGGCTGCATTCACACGAAATGCTTTTTGCTTCCAAGATAACCAGACCTCAATTCACAGACACACTGAATTTTTTCTTCCAGAATAATCAGGCCGAATTCAGACTTTTTTTTTTCAAGCATAACCAAGCAGTATTCACATGACAGCTTAACTATTTCCAGGATTACCAGGCCGCATTCTCACAACGCGCTTAACCTTTTTTTTCCCCAAGGTAACCAGGCCACATTTCACACGACACGCTTAATTATTTTTCCAGCGTAACCAAGCTGTATTCACACAACGCGCTGAACTTTCCTTCCAGGATAACCCAGGTTCATTTCCACAGCACACTTTAACTGCCCCCTTCACCCCAACCCTCAGGATAACCAGGCCACACCAAAGCTTTAACTGTCCTTCCAGGATAACCAGGCCGCATTCTTACGACAGAAGAATTACGCATTCTTATGATTTTTTTTTTTTAACCCCACCCCCAGGACAACTAAGTTGTATTCACATGGCAGCTTAACTTTCCTTCCAGCATAACCAGGCTTGCAGTCATACAACACGCTTAACTCTCCTGTCCGGGATAAACCAGGCGGCATTCACACGACACGCTGAACTTCGCCCCCCCCCCCCCGTTCCCCAGGTTAACCAACCTGCATTCATACGACACGCTCAATCAGCGGGAACACCACCCCAAACCCCGCTCAGTCCTGCATCGGCACCCGGGCCCGAAGCCCTTACAGGCATCGCCTCACAAAAGTCCCCGAGGCTTCAAAGTCCCCCGCCCCGCCCCGCGCGCGCCTCTGGCTGCCTTTGCAGGCTGGGTCCCGTCGCTGACGGGGGCCGGCGGGCCGACGGCGAGGCGGGCTCGGGTTTCTCTCCCACCCATCCCCGGTGCCTTGGAAAGGCTTCCCTCGCGGGCTCACCCAGGCGGAGGAAAAGCACCACGCTGAACATGGAGAGCAAAGTGGGCACCACGACGCCCAGGAAGGTGGAGAGCTTGCGGGACGCCGTCGGGGCCGCCTCGTCCGCCTCCAGCGAGGAGCTGCTGCACAGCCGGTAAGCCAGCAAAGGGCTCCGCTCCGACAGGGCGCCGCTCCGACGGCCAGGCATGATGATCGCCGCCGCCACCGCCGGGTTGCGCGCACACAACGACCGCGCCGCTCCGGACGGGGCGATGGCGAGCCGGGCTCCCCCTCTCCGGACGCGCCGCCCTCGGGCCAGCCCCGATCCCCGCCTCCTGTCCCGGGTTTGTCGGGCTGTTGGAGGAAGCGCGAAGCACCGGCCGGCTCTTTGTTGTTGTAGTATTAGTAGTAGTAGTAGTAGTAGTAAAATTCTTTTTTTTTAAACATGCATCAATATCATTTCATGGGACACTGGGTGTGGGGGGGCGGTCTGAGTATCACTCCCTGCCCTACAGTTCCCATTTATTCCTACTCGTTTTATTTTGTATATACTTATAACCATTTATACTTCTGTGTTTATACGTTGTGTTCATACTTATGCTTGTTTTCTCATACGTGCTTGACAAACTAACTAAATAAAAGTAATATGAATACAAGTGAAAGTTACCACGTTAATCCGATTTTCGTGATTAACGTTACACATATCAATATTAGCACATCATCCTTCCATTCTTCTTCTTCTTCTCCTCCTCCTCCTCCTTTCTTCTATCTATCTTCTATCTTTTCTCTATATAACAGCGAAAGACCACTCACGCATCATCACAAAATCTCTAGAACCGTAAAGCCTACAAACTTGAAATTTGGCAGCAATGTTCCTCTTGGCTTCTAGGGGCTCACTAAGAAAGGATTTTTCGAAATGATCATCAGAGCATTAGTATTTCCTATATTATTATTATTAATAATAATAATAATAGGCTCTGATGCTAAGGTGTTCTACTCTCCCTCCCCATCTGAAAAGAAATCTGTTCCAAATGCAAAACACAAGCAGAGGAGTTTCAGTTTCAGTTTCACAGCACCAAGCAACTTTATTACACAACAGTTGAGCTAAGCCAAACCCAGGCTTCTTGCTGTCTCCTTCTTGCTCACGCAGCTGTTTCAGTTTCCAAACAGCCCTCAACTCTCTCACCCACTGACAGGATGCTAGCCAGATGAATACTGATGGATGCTGGTAAGCAGAGGCAGAATTTTTTCCCTGTTATTTTCCTGCCCAAAAACTAAGTCCGACCACATAGTTTCGTAGCAAAGCACAGGTATCGAGCTAGTTAAACTACAGTGAAATTTTCTGGGGGGAAAAGGATAGCAGTATGTAGAGAAGAATTTTTGTTCTTCCCTAAATGCAATATATTTCTCCCTGCTGAAATATAGGTAATTCTCAACTTACAACTATTCATTTAGTGACCGTTGGAAGTTACAACGGCATTAAAAGAGGGACTTATGATCATTTTTCACACATACGACTCCTGCAGCGTCCCCGTGGTCATGTGATTAAAATTCAGACACATGGCAACTGGCTCATACTTATGACGATTGCCATGTCTCCTTTTGCAACCTTCTAACAACCGTATTGCTACATTAACTGCAGTGATTCAGATAAAAAATATGGCAAGAAAGATCACAAAATGATGCAAAACTCATTGAATGTCTCGCTTTAGCAACAGAAATTTTGGACTTATTTGTGGTCGTAAACCGTTATTTGCTCCTCTCAGCCCAGTCTTCCATTCTGTCCGATTTACGTTGCAATTTTGTTTTGACATCCCTGAGTGTGGGCCAAATATGTATTTTTTCCTCCTATTGTCTGTTTTCTGACCTTAGGAAGTTTACCCTTTTCTCCCTTGCTTGGTAACCAAGTTTTCTGAGGGTGAAAGAATTTATAAAGAACTTTTTGAAAATCATAGTCAATTTTGCTAAGTCATCCTGGCCACTCTGGAAGAATTCTAGAAGCTTTTTTTTAAAAAAAAGATTACCAAGGAAGGCTCGTGGCTTTGCAGAATCTATTATTAAGTCTTCTTCGGCTAAAGGTGTCCTTTTTTGTTTTTTTGATCACTTTTATATTTATAAATGCTCCCACCAATTTATACCTGAAGCTGTAAAGTCAGTAATTTTAGCGTTCCTCTTGAAACCCACCATTGAGCTATCATATTGGCTATTTTCCAAACTTTAGATACAGTAGAGCAGAGGTCCCCAAACTTGGCAACTTTAAGACTTACGGACTTCAACTTCAACTTCCAGAATTCCTCAGCCATTCTTCAGAAGTTGAAGTCCACAAGTCTTAAAAGATGCCAAGTTTGGGGACTCCTGCTGTAGAGAGACCAATTTTAGGGAGCCAATGTATTTTTGTAAATCAAAAATCTCACTGCCTGGGAACTATGTGTGTCGTCAATGATTACTCAAATAAATATGTGACACAAGAACAGTTTTTTCCCGAAAGCCATCACTCTGCTAAACAAATAATTCCCTCAACACTGTTCAACTATTTACAAAGTTTGATGGCGCGCATGCCAGGTAAGGAGTGAGTGGGTGGGGAGGGGCCAGCCAGTGGCGCAATTTGCCAGTTCTCCGACCTGCACAGAATTGTAACAACCAGTTCTATAGAACCAGTCTGACCAGGTAGAATCCCACCCGATCGTAATTTTGAATGGTCATTAAACAAATGGTTGTAAGTCGAGGATTACCTGGACAGTATTTCTCAACCTGGCCAATGTCAAGATAGGTAGACGTCACCTCCCAGAGTTCCCCAACTGCCAGCTGAAGTTCAAGCCATCTTGAAGTTATCCAGGCTGAGAAATTTTGGATTAGGGGGTTGAGCTAGATGACCTCTGAAGTCATTTCCTAAAGTATGACCGTTTAATTAGGTTCCTGGTTAATCTGTCAAAAATGTTTTCTAGCTCAGCTCAATAAATCAGACCACTAACTGGGCCGGTTCAGAATTGATTCAGGAAATAAAAAAGTAATTAAGATTAGCATGTTACGTGAATGCAGTTCACTCGGTTTGAACTAGCTCAGATCCTGCATTTTCACTTTTTCTTAACTCGTCCCTTCCTACCTTGCTCTGTTCACCCCTGCTGGGAACGATGGCACCTGTAGTCCAGCGGGTCAAGGAAAGCTAGGAAAGGCTGGATTAGTTTTACACTGCCTTATTTTTCTTCTTTTTGGTCTGTCTCCAGATTAAACCAGCTCTTTCAGCCAGACCAACCGCTGGGGATTCCCACCAAGAGGAGGGACATAAAATGTTTAAAAGCAATTAAAAAGGCAGTCGGGATCGAGTGGCAATAAATGCTCCCCCGTCCAGCCTGCAAATTCTCTCAGGGATCTTCAGTTTCTCCTTCGCGATGGGAAGAGCTATAAAATTAATAATTGGTCTTCTAACTAATACTAACGTTGCCTTTATTATTTAAAGGGCTCGACCTGAATTTGAGCCAAGCAGGGAAGGATTTTCTCCAAACGGTAAGCTGGAGCAGAAAAATGCATCTCCTCGGCTCTCTGGTGACCAGGCAGGGGAAGATAGGCGGTGTAGTCCATTTGAAAAGAGCCAGAACAGGCAGTCCTCAATTTACATCCACAAACAGGAGCTCCAAATTTCCTTGGCTAAGTGAGACATTAAGTGAGTTTGGCTCGTTTTGCAACCTTCCTTCCTTGCCACGGTTGTTAAGTGGATCGCTGCAGCTGCTAAGTTAGCAACGTAGTCGTTAAGTGAATTTGGCTTCCCCCTTGCTTGTCAGAAAGTTGCCGAAGGGGATAATGTGACCCCTCTCCCCCCGGGAACGCTGCAACCCATCGTATATATGAGTCAGTTGCCAAGCATTTGAATTTGGATTCCATGACCGTGGGGGGAGGCTGCAACGGGCGTAAGTGTGAAAAACGGTCGTTGGACCCCAGGACATTGTGACTGTCATAAACATGAACCGGTCGTCAAGCATCCTAATGTAAATCACGTGACCATGAGGATGCTGTGACAGTTGTAAGTGTATTCTGACCCAAACTCTTGTCCAATAAAACAAACACGAATCAAAGGGAAAAGAAACCATTTTAACGATTCTTACGAATCCTCGATTAAAAGTTTACTGCAAACTAATTAACTTTGATAAGCATGAGCCTCGCCAAAACTCTGCAAGGCTGCCAAGAATCACAAATAAGAAATATTTTACAACACAAAGAGTCTTCAAATACCAATTTAAGATACTGCAATGTCCATGAGGCTGAGTTTCAAAATGTTTTTGCTTCCTGCAAAGAACGTTCGCTTCACAGCTGGCTTTTATCTCCTTGAAGATGGGCCATTACCTTGCAGCCTTACTCCCAAGTTTCCCATGCTGCTGCAGCTGCTCTTTCCTAAGAGCAATCCTGCGCGCACGCGCACTTGGCACAGGCTCCTCGGGAACCTCCTCATCGCTGCTGCCAGCCCCCACAATCTCTGAAGGCAGCAGTCCACTCCCTAACAGGGGTGGGTTTCTACCAATTCTGTCCACCTCTGTAGAACCGGTAGTTCTGAAGAGCAGCAGACATAGAACCGGTTTTATGTCTGCTGATGTTTTTGCCCACCTGCCCACCCGGGCTCTTACCTGACCTTTATTTCCTGATTTTTTTTCAACTTCAGCTAGCGTGCAAGGCACAGCTACAGTTAAAAAAGCAGGAAAAAAGGTCGTAAAATGGGGCACAATTCTCTTGACAACTGTCTTGCGCAGCAATGGA
The DNA here is from genome assembly GCA_023653725.1 of Bungarus multicinctus. Taxonomy (NCBI): domain Eukaryota; kingdom Metazoa; phylum Chordata; class Lepidosauria; order Squamata; family Elapidae; genus Bungarus; species Bungarus multicinctus. The sequence goes on from CM042844.1 coordinate 5,540,592, forward strand.
ACTTTTGGGTCATAAGTCGAGGACTACCTGTAACGTGCTTTTGAATGTTACATTTGTTGTTGTGGTGCTTCCAGAAGGTTGTGGTTGTACTTTTTCAAAGGCTGCTTCTCGGCACGCAGCGCTGCTCAGCTATCCAGGCACCAGGCTGATGACGATTTACAGGCCTGTATGCAGGGAAGCACATCGTAAATCACCAAACCTCGTAAATTACCAAACTGGTAGTTAACCCTGTCGGATCCCACCCTTGCTCCCTAACGGTCCTGGCCCCTCATCTCAGTCCTCGCTCTCCTCAGCCGACCGCACCTGCTGCCGGCTAACCACAACGAAGTGTGAAAAACAGCCTTAAGTCATGTTTTTCCCCATGCCGTTGTAACTTTGAACGGTCACTAAGCGAACCGTGGGAAGTCGAAGACTACCTGTACCAGAAGGAGCCAAGCCAGAACTCTTGACCTCATCGTGCTGTCAGCCTGTCTGTCTCTGCCTCTTGCGGAGGTGCCAAATTTGTGACTTTCCAACTTCCCCAGCAACAGCCAGGACACAACACAACATGTCAAGGCTACGTGTCTCGCAGGCATCCAGGAATGAGTCACAGGGCAGGGCTGGCAAACCACAACCTTCTGGAGGCACCACAACAACAAATGTAACATTCAAAAGCACGTTACAGGTAGTCCTCGACTTACGACCCAAAAGTTCCATTGCTGCGCAAGACAATTGTCAAGAGAATTGTGCCCCATTTTACGACCTTTCTTGGCGCCATTGTTAAGTGCATCACCGCCGTTGATAAGTCAGGAACACAGTTGTTAAGTGAATCTTGCTTCCCCATTGACATTTTATTTGTCAGAACAGTGGTGGGATTCTCACGGTTCAGCCTGGTTTGAGCGAACCGGTAGTAAAAAAAATGCTACCATCGGCTGAATTGGTAATTTTCTCTCTCTCTCTCTCTCTCCCGACGATCAGCTGTTCCAGGATCCCCCTCACTGTCTTATTGCTCCACCCAGGAGGCAAAAAGGGACATGCGGGGGGAGGGATCCAAAAAAGAAGCCACGCCCACCCAGTCACGTGGCCATGCCCACCTAGCCACGCCCACAGAACCAGTAGTAAGAATATTTGCATCCCACCCCTGTGTCAAAAGGTTGCAAAAGGGGATCATGTCATCCTGGAACATTGCAACCGTCATAAATATGAACCAGTTTGGGGGGGAGATGCACTAAGGGAGGCTCACCCAATCTCATGATACACATGTTGTGCATCAACAATAAAGGTTTGAAATTCGATTTTTGAAATCTGAATCAGTTGCCAAGCGTCTGAATTTTGATGCAGGAATGCTGCAAACGGTTATAAGTGTGAAAAACAGTCATAAGTCCCATTTTTCAGTGTGGTTGTAACTTTGGTCACTAAATGAACTGTTGTAAGTCAAGGACTTACAATACTCCCTACTTATTTTCTGCATTCCACATCAAATGATATTGGCGCTATTCACATAACCCCTTAACCCGGTTGTGAATTTACTTGGGGTTTTTTCCTGGATTCATGCTACAGATTTACGCATAGCTTTGATCCTCTGGACTGGATTCAAACAATGGCCTAATTCTTTAAAACAAACAAACAAACCATCCACTAGCATAGGGTTACTCACTAGCCAAGTCACTAAATGAATGGTTGTAAGTCAAGGACTACCTGTAGAAGGCTGGAAATACCCCTGTGAATATTCCATGGGTTAAAATTCGCTTTATACTTAATTGGTTGAAGGATTGTGGCCGTAAAAAAAGAGGACAGCCATGGATTGTGGGGGAAACTCTGGACGGTCGCAAATCAAACCTGGTTTCCTGAATGAGTTAACCTGGTATTTCTCAACCTTGGCCACTTGAAGCTGCGTGGACTTCAGTTCCCAGAATTCCCCAGCCAGCTGTGCTGAAATCCAAGAAAGGATTAACCTATAGAACAGGAGTCTTCAAACTTGAGAGCTTTAAGACTTGTGGACTTCAACTCCCAGAATTCTCCTCCAGTCATGTTAGCTCAGGAATTCTGGGAGTTGAAATCCACTAGTCTTAAATTTGCCAAGTTTGAAGACCCTTGTGATAGATGATGGATCGATGGGGAGATGATAGATAGATAGACAGACAGGTATAGATGATAGATCAGGGGTCTTCAAACTTGATAGCTTTAAGACTTGTGGACTTCAACTCCCAGAATTCCTCCTCCAGTCATGTTAACTCAGGAATTCTGGGAGTTGAAGTCCACAAGTCTTAAAGCTGCCAAGTTTGAAGACCCTTGCTATAGAACAATACAGGTGGACCCCGACTTTCTTTTGTTAAGTGAGTTTTGCCCCATTTCACAACCTTTCTCGCCATAACTTATGACTATCATTAAGTGTTGTACGTTATGATTCTTGATTCTTAATGAATGTCCCTTTTCTTTATGTATACTGACAGCGTATTTACACCAAGACAAATTCATTGTGTGTCCAATCACACTTGGCCAATAAAGTATTCTATTCTATTCTATTCTATTCTATTCTATTCTATTCTAGCTGTTAAGTGAATCACCACAGTTGATAAGGTAGTAGTTAAGTGAATCTGGCTTCCCCATTGACTTTTCTTGCCGGAAGGTTGCAAAAGGGGAATCACGTGACCTTGGGTACACAGCAATGGTCGTAAGTGTGAACCAGTCACCGAGCATCTGAATTTTGATCACGTGACTATGAGGAGGCTACAAAAGGCGGTAACTGTGAACAATGGTCTATTAACCTTCCGGCGTGCGCTGAAGACCCACCTATTCCATCAAGCCGGTCTGGCCAAGAGTTACTTGTAGGGCTTTTAATTGATTTTAAATGGTTTTTAGCTTTTGGACTCCTTTGAATGTTTTATTCTCCAGCCATTTATTTAATCTTTTTAAACTTCATTTTAAATATGGTATTTATGACTGTATTTTTATTTGGCTGTACACTGCCCCGAATCTCGTTGGGGGTGGTAGATAAAATTGATAAATAAATAAATGGTCATAAGTCTTTATTTTTTCAGCGCTGTTGTAACTTCGAACGGTTACTAATTGAAGTAAGCACGGTCGAAAATAACTGTAGAAAATAAATACAGGGTGGTTCTCAACTTATGGCCATTATGGAGCCTGCCCATTAGGGTTGAAAGCATGAGTGGAAATCGACCGGTTCCGATCAATTCAGACAGACCGGATGTTAAAAGTTACATCTGGTTCGCCAAACCGATACTTCAACCAACTGTCTGGTCCCACCCACCCCCTTCCTCCTCAGAGTCTCTACGCAGGCCCATTTTCAACGGAGGTAAGTGCAGGATCCGTGCAGAGGCTGTGGGAGGGGGGAAAATGGGCCTTCCGGAAGTCCAGAAACGGGCCTGTTTCTGGCTTGCAGTGGACCTCCAGCGCCTGGGGGAGCCTGTTTTCGCCCTCCCAGAGGCCCGGGGGAAGCTTCTGGACTTTTGGGAGGATGAAAACAGACTCCCCGGGGCTCTGAAGGTCCACTGGAAGCCGGAAACAGGAAGTTCTGGTAGGCCACGCCTACCCTGGCCACGCCCACCCAGCAGCCGGGCAACGAACTGGCTGCTGGGATTTTTGAATCCTACCCTAAATCACTTAAACAGTCACTAAATGAACTGTTGCAAGTCGAGGCCTACCTGTAGAAAAGAAATACAGGTAGTTCTCAGCTTATAAACCATTATGGAACCTGCCCATTAGGGTTGAAAGTCACTAAATTGCTAAATCAACGGTTGTAAGATGAGGACTCCCTTTACGGCGGCAATTTTTATCCACCAACTCAACTGGATCACACTTCACACACTCGGGAGGAAATTACACCTTGACTTAAACCCTACTTTTGAAAGCCACTAAGCATTTCCTTTGAGGCTCGTCAAAATCCACCTGCCTTACTCACATTATCCGATGGAGCAATTTGGTTTCTAATTAGCAGAAAGCACCGCCCAGGTGTTAATTCCAAGCCGGTCCTTTAACTCCTCGGGAACCGAATATAGGTAAGTCCTTGACTTTTAACGATCGCAGTTGAGCCCCACGGTTTTGTTGCTAAGTGAGTTTTGCCCCATTTTACGATTTTCCTTGCCACGTTTGTTAACTGAACCGCCGCAGTTGCTAAGCTGCCCTTTCTGGATCAGGATGCCTTACGCACGGTCATTCATGTCCTGGTCACCTCCCGACTGGACTATTGTAACGCCCTCTACATGGGGCTCCCGAGTGGGAGCATCCGGAGGCTTCAACTGGTGCAGAATGCGGCCACGCGGGTCGTTATGGGGGCGTCAAGGTTCTCTCATGTGACGCCCCTCCTGCGCGAGCTGCATTGGTTGCCGGTGGCCTCGGGTGTGCTTTAAGATTGCAGTGTTAACTTTTAAAGCGCTCCATGGCATCGGACCAGGATATTTACAAGACCACATTCTGCCAGTTTCCTCTCACTGTCCGGTGCGCTCCCACAGGGAGCGCCTCCTGCGGGTCCCATCGGCATCTATGTGCCGGCTGGTGACCCCGAGGAATAGGGCCTTCTCTGTGGGGGCGTCTGTCCTCTGGAATGGGTTGCCTCCGGAGTTACGTACAGCCACGGACCCGGGGACCTTCAGGCATGCCTTGAAAACCTGGCTCTTTGACCAGGCCGGCTTGGGCTGATTTTAGATTTGGGTATTTTAATTTTATGCTAATTTTAGGGTTTAAGGTTGGGGCTTTAACTGTTTTGCAGCCAGGGTATTTAATTTAGTTTTAATTTTTGTATATTTAATGTTTTTAATTGCATGGCTGTACACCGCTCCAAGTCCTTCAGGAAAGGAGCGGTATATAAATAAATATTCATTCATTCATTCATTCATTCAACCCGGTCGTTAAGTGAATCTGCCTTCCCCATTCATTTTTGCTTATTGGAAGGTCGCAAAAGGGGATCAGGTGCAGAGGTGGGATTCAATTTTTTTAACAAACTGGTTCTGTGGGCGTGGCTAGGTGGGTGTGGCTAGGTGGGTGTGGCCATGTGACTGGGTGGGTGTGGCCATGTGACTGGGTGGGCGTGGCTTTATTTGCAGCAACACCCCCCTCCCCTGGTTTTTGTGCCTCAGGGGAGCCTCGGGGGCCGTTTTTGCTCCTAGAAGGCTTCCCTGGGGCTCAGAAAGACAAAGAATGGTGGGGGCACAGTTCCTCCCCCACACGCGCCCTGTTTTGTCTCCTGGGTCTCAGGACATCCTCCTGGGTGAAGCAATAAAACAGCGAGATGGATCCCAGCACAGCTGATCATCGGAAGAGCGGATCGTCAGGACGAAAAAAAAAAAAACCTTAAGGAGTAACTGGGAGGGGGAGAATGCAGTGATGTCGCGCATGCACGCGATGTCGCACATGTGCGATAAGGACTGACTGGCTGGGGAGGGGCGGTCAGAGGGGGGAGGGGCCAGCCAGGGGCACGATTTGCCGGTTCTCCGAGCTGCGCAGAATTAAAACAACCGGTTCTATAGAACCGGTTCGAACCGGTAGAATACCATTTCCCTGATCACATGACCCCGGGACATTCCAACCAGGGGTGGGATTTAGCTGGTTTGGGCCAAATTCAAGACGAACTGGATGTTAAATTACCATCTGGTTCGCTGAACCGGAAGTTGAATTGACCAGCTGGTGCAGCCTGCCCCGCCCTACCTCTCCCAGGAGTCTCTACGCAACCTGTTTTGGATGCAGGTACATGCAGGGTCCACGCAGAGGCTCTGGGAGGATGAAAAATGGCCCTCCCGGACGTTCTGGAAGCCCGGAAATGGGCCTGTTTCGGGCTTCCAGAGGGCCTTTCGAGCCTAATTAAGACCCCACTCGCTCCAGAGTGGATGGGTAAAAATTAAGCTAGGGTGGGGATAGAGGGTGAAGCTGCCCTACTACTTACCTTTGGATAGGTGTAGCCAGACCTTGCACACCCCGACACCTGCGTTGCTGGCCCATTTCTCCTGCAACCGGCAAGTCTGGCAAGGCTTTCCTGAAGGCCTCTGGAGCTGATAACAAAGCTCTGGATCGATCCAAAGCTCCATTATCCGCTGCAGAAGCCTTCAGAAAAGCCTTGCCAGCCGCAGAAGTAGTTCCTAAAGGCCTTTGACAGCGAAAAGGAGGGCAGGGGCGACGCGCGCAGGTGAGGTTAGTCAAGTGGATGACGTCCCCTGAAAATAAGACCTGGTGCCTTTTTTGGTGGCAACAGGGTCTTATTTTCGGGGAAACGTGGTAAATGTTTTGCTTTTGAATTGCAGTGGAGCAAGATTCACACCCAGGCTCTGTGTTTGAGGGGCTTCCCCAAATCCCAATCTTCCTGGGTGACCTTAAAAACCAGGTTACAGAAGCTGGAATTGCAAGAGGGAAAGGAAGGTCCCTTGCCCTAGTTTAGGAAAATGCAGAAGCGTGAGTTCCCAGACTTTTATCAAAAGGGTAAGGCTACCTTTGTGTCTTTCTTGGGTGTGGATCTACACAACCAAGGGCATACGTTGAGTGAGGGGGTGGTTTAAAAGAGTCAAGATGGTGGCCACATGTATGCAATTGATACCCTGCTTTTCGGACAAAGGAGTGGAGCTTAACATGACTCGCAACTGGCTGGTAAACCGTACTCAACAAGTAGTCCTTAATGGTTCTAAGTCTACATGGAGGGAAGTAAGCAGTGAGGTGCCACAAGATTCCATCTTAGGCCCAGGACTCTTCAATAACTTCATTAATGACTTAGATGATGGAATAGAAGGGGAACTTACCAAATTTGCAGATGATACTAAGCTGGCAGGAATAGCCAACACCCAAGAAGATATAGGCTCAAGATCCAGATGGATCTGGACAGACTAGAACCCTGGGCCGTATCTAACAAAATGAAATTCAATGTAGAGAAAAGTAAAGTCCTACACTTAGGCAAGAAAAACCAAAAGTACACATATAGACTGGGTGAAACCAGGCTCAATAGCAGGAACTGTGAGAGGGATCTTGGAGTCTTAGTGGACAACCAGCTAAATATGAGCCGGCCGTGTGCAGCAGCAGCCAGAAAAGCTAATGCAATCCTAAGTTGTATTAACAGAGGGGTACAATCGAGATCAAGTGAGATGCTAATATCACTCTATAAAGCCTTAGTAAGGCCACACCTAGAGTACTGCATCCGGTTTTGTTCACCACATTATAAAAAAGATGTTGAGACTCTAGAAAAAGTGCAGAGAAGAGCTACCAGGATGATTAGGGGTCTGGAGGCTAAAATATACAATGAACAGTTGCAGGAACTGGGCTTGGCTAGTCTAGTGAAGAGAAGGACCAGGGGAGACAGGAGAGCATCTTCCAATATTTGAGGGGCTATCACAGAGAGGAGGAAGGGGTTAAGCTATTTTCCAAAGCACATGAAGGCCAGATAAGGAATAATGGATGGAAACTGAACAAGGAGAGATTTATCCTGGAAAGAAGGAGAAACTTTCTGACAGTGAGAACAATCAACCCATGGAACAAAAGTTGCCCTCAGAAGTTGTGGGAGTGTCATCACTTGAAATTTTCAAGAAGAGATTGGACTGCCATTTGTCAGAAATGGTGTAGGGTCTCCCACTTGGGCGGACTAGATGACCTACAAGGTCCCTTCCAACTCTGATTATCTGTTATCTGTTATGATTGGGTATGTCTAGTTTAATGAAAAGAAGGATTAGGGGGAACATGATAGCAATCTTCCAATATCTAAGAGGTTGCCACAAAAAATAGGTCAAATTATTCTCCAGAGCACCTGAAGGCAAGGCAACACAACCCAAGAAACAATGAATGGAAACTAATCAAGGAGAGAAGCAACCTAGAACTAAGGAGAAATTTCCTAACAGTGAGAACAATTAATCCTTGGAACTGCTTGTCTCCAGAAATTGTGGGCGCCCCATTACTGGATTTGAAGAAGCTTCTTGGATGAGAAGCGAAACGTCTTCAAAGAAAAACCAGAAAGTCCAGTTGTCTCTTGAAAAAAGCACCTTTGGGACAACCACAACCTGGATGACTGAGACGCTCCATAGACATTCATCGCTGGAAGTTTTTAAGAAGAGACTGGACAGTCACTTGTCTGAAATGGTATAGGGCAGAGGTCTTTCAAATTTGGCAAGTTTAAGTCTTGTGGACTTCAACTCCCAGAATTCCTGAACTAACAGGACTGGAGGAGGAATTCTGGGAGTTGAAGTCCACAAGTTTTAAAAGGGTCAAGTTTGAAGATCCCTGGTATAGAGTCTCCTGCTTGAGCAGGGGGTTGGACTAGAAGACCTCTAAGGTCCCTTCCCGCTTTATTCTATTCTAAATTTAGACAGATGTCTGTCTGGTCTGTACTAACTGACCTGCTTGTGCCATTGCTCTTATCTTCTGCAGCAAAACCAATAACAAATCGTGTGACATTTTAAAACTTTTGACTCATTGAAGTATATATAATCAGGCTCTGGCTTAAAGTAACTTTTCTTTCCAGACTAGTGTGTGGAAATGATGATCCTGTGATGGAATAAATACTTCTGTAATCAGGTAGAAATACGTTTGTTTTGACTTGGTGCGTTAAACCCTGTCTCTTCTAGTGTAATAAAAATAAATCTTAGGCCTCGTAAAATATAGCTTGAGGAAAAGTGATTATCCTCATGCAGGTATTTAAATTAGATGATCTTCCCAAGTTCAGAAAAAGTTCCTGTTTAGTACAGAGACAGTCCTTGGCTTAAGGCCAGAATGCAGCCCAGAATTATGGTTGTAAGTTGTGACGGTCGTTAAGCGAGGCCTGTCTAACTACCTTGCGCTTCCTGTTGCGGCCGTTAAACAGCCACACATGTCATTAAGCAGAGCACAGGGTGCCTCAGGGGTTGGGGTCGGCCTTGGGAAGCCTAGGCCGGGCCGATACCTCTGCAGCTCACACAATTTCTTCCCTAGTGACCTCCTAGCAACGGGGTGGAAACCTGTACGTCATGGGATTCCCCCAGATAAATCCCTTTTTTCATTCCTTCACTGGAATCAGATACTATGCTTCATCAAAATCATTATTATGATTTCATTATTATTATTTATGATGACCGTGATCACGGTTTATCACTTATATCTCTTATTATACTGAAAGCTCATACACCGAAGATAAATTCCTTGGCCAATAAACACTTGGTCAATAAAGAATTCTATTCTATTCTACTGTACTCTAGGCTATTCTTATTTCTATATTCTTATTTCTATATCCTATCCTTTTCTACTCATTTTCTCTATTCTGTTTCTGTATTTCTATTCTATTTACTCTATTCTTATTTCTAATTACTATTCTTATTTCTATATTCTTATTTCTATATCCTATCCTATTCTACTCATTTTCTCTACTCTTTTCTATTTCTGTATTTCTATTCTACTTTATTCTTATTTCTATATTCTATTTCTATATTCTTTTCTTATTTCTATATCCTATCTTCTTATACTCATTTTCTCTATTCTATTTCTGTATTTCTATTCTACTCTATTCTTATTTCTAAATTCTATTCTTATTTCTATATTCTTTTCTTATTTCTATATCCTGTCCTATTCTACTCATTTTCTCTGTTCTATTTCTGTATTTCTATTCTACTCTACTCTATTCTTATTTCTATATTTTATTCTTATTTCTATATTCTATCCTTTTCTACTCATTTTCTCTATTCTGTTCTATTTCTGTATTTCTATTCTATTCTATTCCACTCTATTCTAATTCTATTCTATCCTTATTCCTTATTTTATTGTATTCTATATTCTATTCTTATTAGTGTACAATGAGAATGTGACAAAAGTAATATAAATATATATAGGTAGTCCTGGGATCGTGTCATCCCCTTTTGAGGGCTTTCTGAGAAGCCAAGTCAAGGGGGAAGCCAGATTGACCTAACAACCCACGTTACTAACTTAACAACTGTGGTGACTCACTTAACAACGGTGGCAAGAAAGATTGTACAGCAGGGCAAAACTCCCTCAACAAATGTCTCACTTAGCAACATAAATGTTGGGCTCAATTGTGGCCATAAGCCAAGGACTACCTGTACAGGAAATCTGAGTGTTAAGTTCCCTGAGCTTTCGAATGAATTAATGCATGGAAATATCAGAAGCCAAAAATTTTACACTGATGATGAAATGATTAAGGTTCTGGAGGCTAAAACATATGAAGAATGGTACTAATACCACTTTATAAAGCTTTAGTAAGACCACACGTAGAATACTGTATCCAACGTTGGTCACCACGCTATAAAAATGTTGAGACTAGACTAGAAAGAGTGCAGAGAAGAGCAACCAGGATGATTAAGGATCTGGAGGCTAAAACATATGAAGAATGGTTGCAGGAACTGGGCCTGGCTAATCTAGTGAAGAGAAGGACCAGGGGAGACAGGATAGCAGCCTTCCAATATTTGAGGGGCTGCCCCAGAGAGGAGGAAGGGTCAAGCTATTTTCTGAGGGCTGGACAAGAAGCAGCGGGTGGAAACTCATCAAGGAGAAAAGCAACTTAGAACTATGCATAAATTTTCTGACACTGAGAACAATCAACCCACGGAACAGAAGTTGCCTTCAGAAGTTGTGGGAGTTTCATCCCTGGAAGCTTTCAAGAAGAGACTGGACTGCCATTTGTCAGAAATGTGTCTGGTCTCCTGCTTGAACAGGGGGTTGGGCTAGATGACCTACAAGGTCCCTTCCAACTCTGTTATTTTGTTTTATTTTAAGTTATTTTCTAAAGCACTAGAAACAATGGATGGAAACTGATCAAGGTGAGAAACAACCTGGAATTAAGGAGAACTTTTCTGACAGTGAGAACAATCAACCCATGGAATTGAAGTTGCCTTCAGAAGTTGTGGGAGCTTCATCCCTGGAGGCTTTCAAGAAAAGACTGGACTGCCACCTGTCAGAAATGTGTAGAGTCTCCTGTTTGAACAAGGGGTTGGACTAGATGACCTATAAGGTTCCTTCCAACTCTGTTAATCTGTCAAAAAAACCACAAAAACTTTTGAGTCAGAACAAGATGTCTGGAAATTGTTTACCTCCCAACCTCTTTGCTTGCAGAAGAATAGCTGAACTAAAGAAATGATGGATTTTGTTCTTTTTTGCCTAAGCACGTGCTAAAATTCAGATGGAAATTTTTTTTTTGCTCAAGTTGATGATGCCCAAGAGAATTTGCAGAATGGCTGGGAAGCAAAAGGTTATGCTGGCCTTTGGACCAGTGTGCTTTTCAGGCAAAAGCTAAATTTAAAAAGAAGCTACTGGAAACTGGATCAGGGGACTAAATCTGGTGTGCTTAATTTTTAGATTCATAAATCTATATAAATTATAAATTCCTTAAAAGAATGTGGGAATGCAACAGGCATAATATATCTTCACTGCAGCAAAGCGTTTGATAGAGTACCATGATATATGATGATGAGCAATTTAGATGACATGATAATTAATTGATTTCATTTTGGAGTGCTTATTTGTGGTTCTTCCTCAAAGATTTTAAGGAAGTTGGCACACAATTCAGTCCTGAATACTCCTGGATGTATTTATTAGTGTTCAGTAATTAAAATGTAGAGGAAATGTATTTGTATTGGTAGATGACACACTAATCGGACAGCTAATACTGTAAAACAGTGTTTCTTAACCTGAGTTGCTTTAAGAGGTGTGGACTTCAACTCCCAGAATTCCCCAGCCAGTATGACTGGCTAGGGAATTCTGGGAGTTGAAGTCCACACCTCTTAAAGCGGCCCAGGTTAAGAAACACTGGTCTAAAACAGAGGTCTCCAACCTTGGCAACTTTAAACTTGTGGACTTCAACTCCCAGAATTCCTCAGCCAGCATTGGGATTCTGGGAGTTGAAGTCCACAAGTCTTAAGGTGGCTTTGCTGGCTGAGGAATTCTGGGAGTTAAAGTCCACAAGTCTTAAAGTTTGCTTTGCTGCCTGAGGAATTCTGGGAGCTAAAGTCCACAAGTCTTAAGGTTGCTTTGCTGCCTGAGGAATTCCCGGAGTTGAAGTCCTCAAGTCTTAAAGTTTGCTTTATTGCCTGAGGAATTCTGGGAGTTGAAGTCCACAAGTCTTAAAGTTTGCTTTGCTGCCTGAGGAATTCTGGGAGTTGAAGTCCACAAGTCTTAAAGTTTGCTTTGCTGCCTGAGGAATTCTGGGAGCTGAAGTCCACAAGTCTTAAAGTTGCCAAGTTTGGAGACCGCTGCTCTAAAAGACCAAAAACAAAATAAAAAATTACAGATATCTCTTGGAGATACCGCAGTTTCAGTTCCAGACCACCAAAATAAAGGGAATATCGCAATGAAGCGAGTCACATCCATTTTTTAAATTTTTTTTCCAGTGCATATAAAAGTTATGTTTATACGATAATGTAACCTACTAAGTATGCCGTTAGCAGTAAGGTTTTCTTAAAAAAATTCAATGTACATACCTTAATTAAAAAAACACTTTATTGCAAAAAAATGCTAATCACCACCTGAGCCTTCAGCAAGTCATAAAATTTTTGTTGGTGGAGGGTTTTGTAAAACAAAAAAAATGAAAAAACCCACAATATCTGCGATGCACAAAGTGCACTAAAGCAAGGTATGCCTGTAGTTCGATCCAGTTAGAGAAACAGGGAAGAAATCTTTAGAAGGGATTAATTCAAAAATTCTTCATGAATAAGAAGCTGAAATATGTGGTAATAGCAATAACATATTATAAGTGATTGACCTTGAATGAATAAGAGAATGAATATAATTTAGTAAGGATGGAATATATTTATGAAAAATGATAACTATAATGTTCATGATAGTATAATAATTAGATAACATGATATAGTGTGTTGATTGGAATGGTTACGAATGTAATTAAATAAGAAACGTATGATAATATTATTATGCGCACAAGATATATGTACCCAACCGATACAATGTAAAGCTGGAAGATGGTTTTATTTGTTGTTTTTGGTTTTTTTTTTTTAAATAAAAAATATATTTTAAAAAATCCTTCGCTTAGGGGCTACAGAAATAAAATACACAGATCCAGGTAGTCCTTGACTTGCTCGTAAATGGCAAGGAGGTGGAGAGGTTTGGTAGTTTTAAATTTCTGGGCACTTATATCTCGAAGACCTCTCATGGACTAAGAATGCTAACATGCTTGCAAAGAAGGCACAAAAGAGGCTGTACTTCCTGAGAATGCTCAGGAAGATAAATCTATCTCAGTATCTACTTCTGTCCTACTACTGCAGCACCACTGAGAATGTCCTGACATACGGCGTTCTTGCATGGTATGGGAGCAGCTCTGTAGCGGACAAAAACGGCTCTACAGAGAATCATTAAAATTGCCCAGAATATCATCGGGCTCCAGCTACCAGCCCTAAACAATGTTGTGGTTAGCCGGCAGCAGGTGCAGATGGCTGAGGAGAGCGAAGACTCAGATGAGGGGCCAGGACCATTAGGGAGTGGACTGCTGCCTTCAGAGATTGTGGGGGCTGGCAGCAGCGATGAGGAGGTTCCCGAGGAGCCTGTGCCAAGTGCGTGTGCGCGCAGGATTGCTTGTAGGAAAGAGCAGTTACAACAGCACGGGCGACTCGGGTGTAAGGCTGCAAGGTAATGGCCCCTCCCTCAAGAAGATAAGAGCCAGCTGTGCAGCGAACATTCTTTGCAGGAAGCAAAGACGTTTTGAAACTCCAGCCTCGTGGACATTCCAATATCCTGAGTTTGTATTTGAAGATTCTTATTTCTTGACTGTTATCTTTTGGCAAGCTGCGCACAAGGCAAGGCTTGTGGTTATCACAGCTAATTATTTTGTAAAAGCGTTACAAGGTTTCTGTTCCTTTTGAATTGCGTTTGATTTGTCAGAAAAGGGCATGGGTTAGAACAAGCTACATCTTCGCATCTCACAGTTTGAGGAAGTTGCACAACATTCTCAGAGACTCTTCCCATCCTGCTCACAATCTTTGTGAACTGTTGCCTTCTGGGAGAAGATACAGAACAATTAAAACTCGGACCACATGGTTTCTGAACAGTTTTTAACCCAGAGCTATAATTGCACTTAACAATGAACTTAAGGACCCACCATCAGTGAGCTGTTGGACAGCATTACTTGGTCTGTTGTGTGGAGGCTTGTGTGTTTTTAGGAGGCGGGAAATTTTGGCGGGTGGGAAGATGTTTGGGGATTGTCATGTGTGTGGATGTTGAGTCTGGTCTCTGGGGGTTATGTGAATTTCATTGTATGTATACTGTGTATATACGTACAATGACAATAAAAATGTAATTCAATTCAATTCAACTTACGACCACCATGGAGCCCAGCATTTAACTGAGACATTTATTTGTTCAGTGAGTTTTGCCCCATTTTACGACTTTTCTCTCCATGTTGTTGTTGAGTGAATCATTGCCGTTGTTTAAGTTAGCATCCCGGTTGTTAAGCGAATCTGTCTTCCCCATTGGCTTTGCTTGTCGGAAAGTCGTAAAAGGGGATCGCATGACTCCAACTGTCATAAATGTGAAACAATTGCCCAGCATCCAAAAATTTTGATCACGTGACCATGGGGAATGGTGCAGTGGTCGTAAGTGTAAAAAACGGTCATAAGTCACTTTTTTCAGTGCCGTTGTAACTTTGAATGGTCACTAAATAAACCTGTCATGCCCCTGTCACGAGTCTGAATCTGAGGAGGAAGACGGTCAGCTGACAGAGAGCGAGAGTGTGGCTCCGTTGGCTGTGGAGGAGGCTGGGGAAGGGCAAGGTCCATCTGGGCAGAGCAGGGAAGAGGTAGAACAAGGGAGAGAGAGTTCAGAAGAAGACCCAGTCCCACCCCCTCTTCATCCCAGGGCACACAGGGAGGAATGGAGAAGGGAGCAACCTGGGTTGAGTGGCTTACGGGGGAGGAAAGGGCCCTGATTCCCTTCATTAGCCACAGCTGGGAAGGGAGTTTAAAAAAGATGCAAGCTGAGTGCAGCATCTGCTGGGAACAAACATGAGTTTATCTTGTGTGTACTTTGCGTTTCTGTCGTCTTCCCAACTGCATTGAATTACTGACATTCCTTCACGTCTGGAATTCCTTCTCCCACTCTGCTGGACTAATGACCTCCTCTTGCCTTGATTGGACTTTTAGTTACAATTTTTGTTGACCATGTTTTGGACTTGATTCTCTGCAGCCCAAGGCTGTTCCTGGGAGAGTTTTTCTCCAGCCCAGAAGGTAACCAGGACATGGGGGGGGGGGGGGCAAAATTGGAGCTAATAAAGGAACTCCTACTAATTATCTGACTGTATTGCCTTTGTGCCACGCCCCTTTGGGTCATCACAGAACTGTTGTATGTTGAGGACTACCTGTATACGATTTTTCTCACTTAATATTATTATTTTTGAAGTTCTTGGAAGAACAGCTGGTTGCAAATAGTATCCAGCAGTGTGCTGTAGCCATAAAACAGAACACTCACACACACACAAATTCAAGTATAGGCTACATCAGTGGAAGTACAGGTAGTCCCCAACTTACAAAGTTTGTTTAGTGACCGATCAAAGTTACAACAGCACTGAAAAAAGTAATGTATGACCGTTTTTCACACTTACGACCTTTCCAGCATCCCCACGATCATGGGATCAAAATTCAGATCCTCGGCAGCTGGTTCATACTTATGACCGTCGCTGTGTCCCAAGTGATCCCCTTTTGCGACCTTCTGACACGCAAAGCCAATAGGGAAGGCCCCGATTCACTTAACAACTGGGTTACTAACTTAAGCAATGCAGCGAGAAAGGTCGTAAGATGAGGCAAAGCTCACTTAACGAATGTCCCGTTTAACAGCTGAAATGTTGGGTTTGTCGTAAGTCGAGGACTCCCTCTTACTTTCTAAATAAGGAAATTAAAGATCACATTAAGTGTCCTCAAGTCACAGGAGAGGTAAGACAGTCAACGATCATACAAGGTTCCACTTAAAACAGGGTTTTTCTCCATGTCAGCAACTGTAAGAAAAGTGGGGCTTTTAACAAAACGACCGAGCAAGGAATGGTTAGATTCAAATTCAGACAGTCCTTGACTTACAACCATTCATTTAGTGATCAAAACTATAATGGAGTTGAAAAAAGTCACATGGCTTTTTCACACTACTGTTCTGACCACCAAATCACAAAGCAGATTCTTTGTCCTGACAAAACCCCTTTTTTATTAGGCTAATGCGAATTCCTATCATTCACCTCCAGCAAAGTTGCGGCAAACAGTCTTTCAAGAGTGAATTTACAACCACAGACCTTATCAGGCTGGGAGAGTTGCCAGGCCAATAGCTTCCAAGCACAACAGGAAATACTTGACAAGGAGTCTCTGAGAGTCACGAACAAATCTTCAGACTAATTAAATGAACTAATTGTCTCCTGCAAACATCACTCCCTTTTCGCTCCTCTTTTATTCCCTATGGGAGGGGCCATTCACCATCCACCTGTGTCTTTACTGTTGAGTTGACCCTTGTTCCTTAGCTGTTCCTTTCTTCTGGCAGCTCTGTGCATGTGCACACTGGGAACAGGCTCCAGCTGTTCTTCTTCCCCACTGACTCTGAAAGCAGCTGATAAGTGTCGGACGGCCCTGGCCCCATCTCTGCCTCCGATGCAGAGCCCCCATCAGAGCCTTCCCCAGCCTCCAGGACTGGCCCATGTTCCTCCCCAACCTCCTCACTGTCCGAGTCTGCCATCAGCTCCGCTGGCCGCTTGTGGGCCACAACAACTACGGTTGCAGCTTCCCCATGGTCACGGGATCAAACTTCGGATACTTGACAACTGACTCACATTTACGATGGTTGCAGTGTGTCCCGGAGTCACGTGATCCCCTTTTGTGACCTTCTGACAAACAAAGTCTATGGGGAAGCCAGATTCGCTGAACAACTGCGTTGCTAACTTAACAACTGCAGTGGTTCCCTCAACAATGGTGGCAAGGAAGGTCGTGAAAGGGGGCAAAACTCACTTAATGGCTGTCTCACTTAACGACTGTCTCACTTAGTCCCAAAGAAACTTTGGGCTCCATTGTGGTCGTAAGTCGAGGACTAGCTGTATATTCTAATCTAATGGAATATTAGGAAGGTGTCATGCCCCTGGTGAAGACTGACTCTGAGGGAGAGGAACAGCCAACAGGGAGTGGAGGTGTGGCTCCGGAGGTTGTGGAGGAGGCTGGGGAAGGGCAGAGGCCGGCTGGGTAGTCAGAGAAGGACCCAGGCCCATCCCCTCTCCATCCTAGGGCACGCAGGCAGGAGAGGATAAGGGAGAGACGTGGTCTACTGGGGAGGAGAAGGCCTTGATCCTCTTCATGGGCTGCAGCTGTGACAACTGGATAAGAGTTTGGACCTGCGTATGGGCGAACGCTGGAAACAAAGCATGTTTTATTTTGGTCTGAAGTTACCTTGGTTGGCGTCCTTCCAACAGACTGTGCCTTGTTATCTCCTTGAATTTAGTAAATACTTCTCCTGTTCCGTTGTGGAAATTTCGTCATTGTAGTTTGTGTGGTTTTTCATTTCACCTCTATCTGCTCATTAAGTTCGGACTGTATTGCTTTCTTTCTACTATTTTTGAGCACGTTTTATCTCCAGCTGAGGATTATTGAACAGTGGGGCCAAGTTGGAGGCATTAAAGGGCATTTATTTACGTTTTGGATTTTGTTACGTTTGTGGTACACTCTGGGTCATCACAGAAGGTCTTTTTCTCAGAGGAACCAAGAACTCAGAGGAACAACGGCTCCCTTCATTAAAATTATCCCAATGGAGCTCAAACAACCATCTGATGAAGGGCGTGACTTTGGATTCCTGCACCGAAGAAGGGGTTGGATTTGATGATCTCATGGAACATTCCCAACTCTGTGATTTGAAGATTCTATTCCAAAGAATGCGTCCTGTTCCTTAAATAAAATAAGTAAAAAGGCAAGCCAGTTCTTCTTTCTGCCTTTGCATCTGAGCATCGGGCAATTTTTGGCAGATCAACCCACCCGTTTCTATCTTATTTTAAACTGAGGTTTGCAAAACGAGCTTTGCAAAATGTCATGCCTAAATCAAGATGCATAGTTTCAAAAGATCAGGTGGTTTCCTTTTTTTTTTTTTAGACAAGTAAGTAGACAAAGGAAAAAAAATCTTGTCAGGCGGGTTTCTCTCCTCCGGGTGAATTGGCAGAGCCCTGGTTTGACATTTGGCATAGCGCCATTAACTGATTCACCAGCGATTAAATGCAGAATTGGATGCAAATCAAACAAGAGAAGATCTATGAGGCAGGGTTTCTTTCTTTCCTTCCTTCCTTCCTTCCTTCCTTCCTTCCTTCCTTCCTTCCTTCTTTCTTTCTTTCTTTCTTTTCTTTCTTTCTTTCTTTCTTTTTCTTTCCTTTCTTTTTCTTCTCCTTCTTCTTCCTTCCCCTTTCCTCCTCCTCTTCTTCTTCCCTTCTTCTCTTCTTCTTCCCCTTCCCCTTCTTCTTCTCCTTCCTCCTCCTCCTTTTCTTCTTCCCCTTCCCCTTCCTCCCCTCCTACCGCCTCCTTCCTTCTCCTCCTTCTTTTCTTTCTTCTTCCCCTTCCCCTTCTCCTTCTCCTTCCCTCCCCTCCTCCTCCTCCCTCAAGGTTGCTGCACTACAACCCCCGGCCTGCTTTGCAGGGTTGGTGGAGGCCACTAACTCACCTATCACACCCCCTCCCTAATACACCTCTGGAATGGACAAATAGAGTTTGTATACAAATGTAGCAGAAGCATTCACACCACTTGTTCACGCTAATCCTGGTTTATTTGGCTTTTGTGACGGCCAATGTACTCATGAGGTGTGCATTCCCACAACACGCTTTACCAGAATGGATTAAAAACCATGAGGCTACATTTGTTCCAAGAAGTTGCATTTGTTTCAAAACATGCTACATTTGTTCCCTTTTTCTTTATTTCATTTTTTAAGTCCTGCCTTTATTATTTTTATAAATAATGCAGGGCAGTGACCACACTTAATTCTCCTGCCTTCTTCTATTTTCCTGACAACAACCCTGTGGGGTAGGTAGGGCAGAGAGGGAGAGGGTCACAAGTCAGCCAGCCAATTTTCATACCTAAGGTGGGACTAGAACTCACTGTCTCCTGGTGATTGGCCCAAAGTCACCCAATTGGCTTTTGTGCCTAAGGTGGGATTAGAACTCACCGTCTCCTAGTGATTGGCCCAAAGTCACCGAATTGGCTTTCATACCTAAGGCGGGACTAGAACTCACCATCTCCTGATGATTGGACCAAAGTCACCCAGCTGGCTTTCATACCTAAGGCGGGACTAGAACTCATCATCTCCTGATGATTGGACCAAAGTCACCCAGCTGGCTTTCATACCTAAGGCGGCATTAGAACTCACCATCTCCTGATGATTGGACCAAAGTCACCCAGCTGGCTTTCATACCTAAGGCGGGACTAGAACTCACCATCTCCTGATGATTGGACCAAAGTCACCCAGCTGGCTTTCATACCTAAGACGGGACTAGAACTCGCCATCTCCTGATGATTGGACCAAAGTCACCCAGCTGGCTTTCATACCTAAGGCGGGATTAGAACTCACCATCTCCTGGTGATTGGCCCAAAGTCACCCAATTGGCTTTCATACCTAAGACGGGACTAGAACTCACCATCTCCTGGTGATTGGCCCAAAGTCACCCAATTGGCTTTTGTGCCTAAGGTAGGACTAGAATTCACACCCTCACATTTCATAAGCCAGATGCTTAACCACTAGACCAAACTGCTCAACAAAACAGTGAATCACTGTTAAACGTGCTTAGGCTTTTAGGTCTATTCTGACTTAGCATATGATTCTATGAGCCTATATGGCAGAGGTCTCCAAACTTGACAACTTTAAGACTTGTGGACTTCAACTCCCAGAATTCCCCTCCAGCTGGCTGGAGAATTCTGGGAGTTGAAGTCCACAAGTCTTAAAATTGCCAAATTTGGAGACCTCTGCTAAACGGGAATCCAGAGAAGTGTGTCTAAATTGAGGCAATTTTAAGATATGTATGCCGACTGGGGAATTCCAACCCTTGTCGGGGTTCATGTTAACAGAATAACGGAATAACGGAACTGGAAGGGACCTTGGAGGTCTTCTAGTCCAGTGGTAGGGAACCTTGGCTCTTTTATCACTGATGGACTTCAACTCCCAGAATTCCTGAATGAGCCATAAAAGTTTCCCCATCCCTGGTCTAGTGGTTTTTCAGTTGTGAGGGAAATAAATTTTTTACTTGAATGGGACTGTTTAATATACAAATGTAGGACATATAAAGAATATTGATCATTCAAGTCAAAAATTAGGACATTTGTATATTGAACAATCCCATTCAAATCAAAAATTGATTTCCCTCACAACTGAAAAACCAGTAGGCCAGGGATGGGGAACTTTTTATAGCTCATTCAGGAATTCTGGGAGTTGAAGTCCATAAGTGATAAAAGAGCCAAGGTTCCCTACCACTGTTCTAGTCCAACCCCCCTGCTGAAGCAGGAGACCCTCTTCCATTGCAGACAAATGACTGTCCAATCTCTTCTTAAAAACCACCAGTGTTGGAGCAGCCAGGACTTCTGGTGGCAAGTAGTTCCACGGATCAATTGCACTGTCAGGAAATTTCTCCTTAGTTCTAGGTTGCCTCTCTCCTGCATTAGTTTCAATCGGTTGCTTCTTGTTTTGCAGAATAGATGGATGCTTTGGAGAATAGGTTGATACCACGTTGCTTTCCCTATCAAAAGAGAGATGAAGGGAAGGGAGCTGAACGCCCCCTGCCCCTTTCGGCGACCCCAATCTGGATCGTGCCCTGCTTCCATGCCAGCCACAGGTTTCCTATTCGCCGCAATTAGGCTGCAATAGAAAATAATCATAATAAATTAGAGCCATTATTCACTCTGGAATGCAAAAAAGGAAATTTTTTTTTTTAAAAAAAAACCACCCAAACCCTGGGGTTGCTGCTGGTAAATTTAAAGAAAATAGGATGAGAAAAGAATTAGCTCCGAGGCATTGGGCAATGAAAAGTGTGTTTGTATGGGCACGCATGCGTGGTTTGTGTGCCTCTGGTCTTGTGTGTGTAGGGCTCCAGTCCAATTACTTAGCTCTGTACTGGCGTAATAAACTCTGCAAAGTGAAGCCGCCAGTGACTTTGATTAATTGCCCTTACAGCTTCAGCTATCATACCTGGCCTGCAAAACTCTGCATGAGCCGTTGCTGGACATCCATCAAGGAGACGACTCTTTAAGAACCCTGCTGAAGTTTTCTCCATGCCG
Source organism: Bungarus multicinctus (assembly GCA_023653725.1). NCBI lineage: Eukaryota > Metazoa > Chordata > Lepidosauria > Squamata > Elapidae > Bungarus > Bungarus multicinctus. The sequence goes on from CM042844.1 coordinate 5,561,742, forward strand.
ATTTGGTTCTTATCCGCTGCTCCAACCCAGTTCTGTCTCCTTGGGGCTGCTCATCATCTCCTCCTTCCAATGTTCCCAGTACTGTGGGGTTCTCCAACATGGGTGTCTTTGAATGATAGCTATTTTCATGACAGAATGACAGAATAACAGAGTTGAAAGGGACCCTGGAGGTCTTCTAGTCCAACCCCTTGCCCAAGCAGGAAATCCTATCCCACTTCAGACAAATGGCTGTCAGATCTCTTCTTAAAAATTTCCAGTATTGGAGCATTTACAACCTTTTTATTTATTTATTTGTCAATTTGTCAATTGCTTACAAGATAATAGATATAAGTAAAAACATATAGTAGTTATGAATACATGGATATATATAAGAAAAATAAAAATAAAAGAAACAATAGGACAGGGACGGTAGGCACCTTGGTGCGCTTATGCACTCCCCCTACAGACCTCTTAGGAAAGGGGTGAGGTCAATAGTAGACAGGTTAAAGTTTTGGGGATTTGGGGAAGAAACCACAGAGTCAGGTAGAGTATTCCAGACATTGACCACTCTGTGGCTGAAGTTGTATATCCTCCAATCAAGTTTGGTGCGATTAACCTTGAGTTTGTATCTATTGTTTGCTCTTGTATTGTTATGGTTGAAGCTGAAGTAGTCATTGACAAGTAGGACATTGCAATGTATGATTTTATATACTATACTTAGATTGGATCGAAGTCGGAGAAGTTCTAGGTTTTCTAGGTCTAGAGTTACAAGTCTGGTGGCATAAGGTATTCTACAATGAGTAGAGGAGTGGAGAACTCTTCTTGTGAAATATTTCTGGAGTTTCTCAACTGTGTTAATTTCTGAAGCAGAGGTGGTATTCAGCAGGTTCTGATCAGTTCTGGAGAACTGGTAGTGGAAATTTTGAGTAGTTTTGAGAACTGGCAAATACCACCTCTGACTGGAGATTTTACATTCTCCTGTTGAAAGAAATATCCTTCTGGGTTCAGTTCCAAGTGGGGAAAAAGATACTGGAAACATGGAGGCTGCTTGGAAGGTTTAATGGTTACAGGGCCACATGGCCTGGAGGTCCAGAGAAGAATAATCACATGCTTCAAGGTGAGAAGAGAAGGGGAAAAAGAGAAAAAGGAAAAAAAGTGTTGAGGTGCTGAGAGTACCTGGGTTTTATACCCTCTGTTGGGATTTGAATTGGAGCTTGTATTCTAATTGGTTGTCAGACTCCCAGGGGCGGGGGTCTTAACTCTATAGGCTTGGTCTGGACCACATGGCTTTACCTGAATGCTGGCTAATGCAATCTTCCCAGACCATGTGGTGAGATGGGTAATCCTATCATTTCCTGAGGGCCATCCTTAATCCCATCAGCCTGGAGTTCCTTCTTATGTAAAGTATTCTGGCCCGGGCCTTAATGGCCCACCCATTAACAAAGGTGGGGGTGAGTTTCTGCTTCTTGAGTGACTATTCTTTTTAGGAGAAATATTCTGCCTTTTTAATATTTCCTAGGCTATTTCAATTTTTCTAGGAGAGGGGTGGATGCTAACTTCCTACACTCCTTCCCCTGCTATGCCCACCAAAGACTGATAGTAAAAATATTTGAATCCTACCACTGTTCTGAAGGCAAGTTGTTCCACCGATTAATTGTTCTCACTGTCAGGAAATTTCTCCTTAGTTCTGGGTTTCTTCTCTCCTTGATTAGTTTCCATCCATTGCTTCCTGTCCTGCCCTTCTGGTGCTTTGGATAATAGGTTGACCCCTTCTTCTTTGTGGCAGCCCTTCAAATATTGGAAGACTGCTATCATTCCCCCCCCCAGGGGTGGGATTCAAATTTTTAACAACTGGTTCTGTGGGCGTGGCTTAGGTGGTGGGCGTGGCTTGGTGGTCATATTATTGGCTGGGTGTGGCCAACTCAATATCACTCACATTGAGGCATGCATCTCCTCGCCTGGCCTCTCGTGACTGTGGGGATGCTGCAACAGTCATGTGTGAAAAATGGTCATAAGTCACTTTTTTCAGCGCCATTGTAACTTTGAATGGTCCCTCCACACAAGCCAAGTACCAGCAAAGGAGGGGAAAAAACTTCAGAGAGGTTCTTGAGACAGGAAGTCTAGTCCTGCCAAGAATGTAATAAGGGTTAAGGCAGTTTCTGTAAGCAACACCAGAATGTTTCCTTCCGTACAGGATTAGGCCAGGAATTTCTTCTAACAACCGGTTCTCCCAACTGCTTAGAATGTTAACAACCGGTTCTAGCAAATAGGGGAATCTATTTGCAACCGTTCTTCGTCTGTTTTTGTCTCCAGGCCCTTCATCATCTTAGTTGTTTATAATTTCATTCTTCCTATGTTCTATCCTCCAGCCCCCTAATCCTCTTTATTTCTTTTCTCTGCAGCCATGAAGGACATGGATTTAACTGAAACAATTGTTGTAAGAACCCTCATCGCTTCCTTAGTTCCTCAGGTGAAAAAAAAAATAAGGTTCTATGTTTAGCCTCGAAAAACCCAATGCACAGGTTACAGAATAGGTGATACCTGGCTCAATAATAGTAACCGTGAGTAGGAATCTTGAAGTGCCTAGTGGACAATCCCTTAAATATGAGCCAGCAGTGTGCAGCAACTACTAAAAAAGCCAACACGGTTCTAGGCTGCATTAACAGAGGGATAGAAACAAGATCACGTGAAGTTTTAGTACCACTAAAAAAAGGAAAGAAAGGAAGAAGGGAGGGAAGAAAGAAAGAAAGAGAGAGAGAGAGAGAGAGAGAGAGGAAGGAAGGAAGGAAGGAAGGAAGGAAGGAAGGAAGGAAGGAAGGAAGGAAGGAAGGAAGGAAAAAAAAGAAAGAAAGAAAGGAAAGAAGGAAGGAAGGAAGGAAGGAAAAAAAGAAAGAAAGAAAGAAAAAGAGAGAGAGAGAGAAAGAAAGAAAGAAAGAAAGAAAGAAAGAAAGAAAGAAGAAAGAAAGAAAAAAGAAAGAAAAAGAAAGGAAGGAAGGAAGGAAGGAAAAAAAGAAAGAAAAGAAAGAAGGAAGGAAGGAAGGAGGGAAGGAAGGAAGGAAGGAAAAAAAAAGAAAGAAAGAAAGAAGGAGGGAGGGAGGGAGGGAGGAAGGAAGGAAAGAAAGAAAGAAAGAAAGAGAGAGAGAGAAAGAAAGAAAGAAAGAAGGAAGGAAAGAAAAAGAAAGAAAGAAAAAGAAAGAAAGCAAGAAAAGAAGGAAGGAAGGGAGGGAGGGAGGGAAGGAAGGAATTATATACCACTTTACAGAGCTTTCCAGCTCTCTCTAAGTGGTTTGGATGGAGAGTTCTGGAAGTTGAAGTTCACAAGTCTTAAAGTTGCCCAGTTTGAGGACCCCTGCTCTGCGTTTAGTGAAGCGGGTGCGGAAGGGCTCCAGAGCCAGGCAAGGGTTAATTTCTCCAATCTCTCTTGTTGCAATGACATCACTTCTGCAACTGGTAAGTGGCTGGACCTCTTCATTGTGCTGCTTTTAATAATAATAAAAAAAAAAGGCCGAAAGGATCAAGATCGAGGAGAGAAATCTTTAAAAAGCATGTCGGGAATTACCAAAAGGGAGATTGTTCTGCCAGCCCTCTGGGGAAAAGAAAAGAAAAAAAATCAAGAGGATTGGTTGCTTTCAAACAATACAGAGGTTTATTATGTCAGGCAAATATTGCCCTGCTGCTGTTTGGCCCCCAAATGCTAAACTCAGTTAGGAGTGACCTTGGCTAATTCTTTTTCCTTATTCCCGGGGGCTTAATGCTCGATTAATGGAGGGTTCAGTTCTTTGGGGAAACCCAGAAAATGAGTTAATTCGGTAACTAGGTTAGGTGGATTCTTTTGGAAATGCCAATGTGGAGGTGTTTTCGTTGTCTTCCTAGAAATACAGGAAACTGACAGCAGAAAAAGCTCTAGTGGCCCATTGAGTCTGCCCTTTGACCTTTCTCTTCCTTCCTTCCTTCCTTCCTTCCTTCCTTCCTTCCTTCCTTCCTTCCCTTTCTTTCTTTCTTTCTTTTCTTTCTTTCTTTCTTCCTTCCTCTCCTCTCCTTCCTTCTTTCTTTCTTTCTTTCTTTCTTTCTTTCTTTCTTTCTTTCTTTCTTTCCTTCCTTCCTTCCTTCCTTCCTTCCTTCCTTCCTTCCTTTCCTTTCCTTTCCTTTTTTCCTTTCCTTTGTCAGGGCTCTGACAATCCACCCCCATTCGAATCATGAGTCTTTAGCCGCATCTCTCAAAGAGTTTTTTAAAAAATCATTTATTAGGAGTGAATTTGTGGGTGTTACCTGGATGCAGCCAACACTGAGACACATCATTCATCTCACCCTTGACCCTGGTCTTCCCCCACCCCCTTGGATGTATATTCTCCAATGGGATACATCCATAGCCAAGAGTCATCAATTATGCTCTCCAATAATAATCTTGCCCGCTAGAAGCTTTGGCTGCCTAGCAATTATCTAAGATATGCGTTACTCCCCTCACTCCCTTTCTGCTGACAACTCAAAAAGACAAGAGAAATATTTTTGAGTTGACTTTCTTTCTTTCTTTCTTTCTTTCTTTCTTTCTTTCTTTCTTTCTTTCTTTCTTTCTTTCTTTCTTTCTTTCTATCTTTCTTTCTTCCTTCCTTCCTTCCTTCCCTCTCTTTCTTTCTTCCTTCCTTCTTTCCTTCCTTCCTTCCTTCCTTCTTTCTTCCTTTCCCTTCTTTCTTCCTTCTTCCTTCTTTCTTCCTTCCTTCCTTCTTCCTTCCTCTTCCTTTCCTTTTTCTTCTTTCTTTCTTTCCTTCCTCCCTCCCTCCCTTCTTTCTTTCTTTCCTTTCTTCTCCCTTCATTCTTTTCTTTCTCTCTTCCTTTCCTTCCTCCTTCCTTTTTTTCTCTCCCTTCATTCTTCTTTTTTTCCTTTCTATCCTTCTTCCTTTCCTTTCCTTCCTTCCTTGCTTCTTCTTCCTTTTTCTTCCTTCTTTCTTTCCTTCATTCTTCCTTCCTTCTTTTTCTTGCTTTCTTTCCATTTTCCCTCTTTCTTTCCTTTTCTCTCTCCCCTTCCTTCCTTCCTTCCTTCCTTCCTTCCTTCCTTCCTTCCTTCCTTCTTCTTTCTTTCTTTTTCTTTCTTTTTTTTCTCTTTCTTTCTTATTTTTTACGATTATTTATAAAATGTTATTCATTTTTATTTCTAATATTTCATTTTTTTAAAAAAAAATAAGGAATTAGATCATTCCTCTCCAATCAGAAATTACATCATTCCTCTCCAATCCGGGGTTAGAACCGTCCTTCTCAGCAGATTCTCAGTCTTTCTGAGTCACCAATTATTTCATTTCCTTTGGATCAGGTCAGAGTTTTGAATGCCGAGGCTGAAATGTTTAAATGTTCAGAAATACCATCATTGCAAAGATACCTCCCTTCTGGTTGCCTGGGGAATTCTGGGAGTTGAAGTCCACGCCCCTCAAAGTCTCTGGGGTTGAGAAACACTGTCCTGCATACTATAGCTCTGCAGCTCCCAGAGTTCCCTGGTAGAAATTGCCCCAGAGGATTGTGGGAGATAGAAGCCTGCAGGCTGCTAACCAGGCAAATGTTGGGGATGCCCAGAAGGGGCAACTTCCGCTCCAGAACCTTCTCCAGAGTATGGCAGAGTCACAGCGCCACCTTGAGGAATGACCTAAAATGATTTCAACATGATCCCAAAGTGCTTGCAGGTTGTCCTCGACTTACGACAGTTCGCTTAGATAACAATGGCAGCGATTCACGTAACAACGGTGGCAGGAAAAGGCGTAAAATGGGGCAAAACTGACCTGTGTCTCACTTAGCAACATAAATTTGGCGCTCAACTGTGGTCGTAAGTTGAGGACTTTACTGAATTACGCCTGTGTTTTTCCAACTTTAAGATGTGGAGACTTCAATTCCCAGAATCCCCCCCACCCCCATCCTGCTTGCTGGCGATCACATAATCTGCGACCATTATCAATATATGCTGGTCGTTTTTTATCACGTGACCACACAGATGCTGTGACAGTCGTAAGTGCGAGGACCGGCCCTAAGTCATTTTTTTCACTGCTGTTATACCTTTGAACAAATTATCGTAAATTGAGGGTATTCAGCCAGTTCTGACCAGTTCTGGAGAACCAGCAAATCCCGCCTCTGACTGGCCCCGCCTCCATCTATTCTCCGCCTTCCGAGTCCCATCTGATTGGCTGGGTCGCCTGCACAGGAGAACAGAGCTGGAAAGCAGGTTAGCAGGGTGGAGAGAGAATGGGGATTTTTGCAATATCCTTCCCCTGCCACACCCACCAAGCCATACCACGCCCACCAAGCCACGCCGACAGAACCGGTAGTAAAAAAAATATGAATCCCACCACTGGATTCCCTGTATTGTTTCCACCCATTACACAAATACGCACACGCATATCTCATACCCCGGTATTGTGCTGATCCAGAAAATGCATGATTTGACAAGCAGGTTAAGGGTGTTGTGTGAACCGCGAGGCTGTGCATCCCAACAAAGTCAGAAGCACAAAAATGCACATCCTTTTAAAGGATGGTCAGAACACGTGATAAGCCATGGTGGCACAGTGGTTAGAGTGCAGTACTGCAGGCTACTTCTGCTGCCTGCCGGCTGCCTGCAATTTGGCAGATCGAATCTCACCAGGCTCAAGGTTCGTCCCTTCTGAGGTGGGTAAAATGAGGACCCAGATGGTTGTGGGGCAAGAGGCTGACTCTGTAAACCACTTAGGGCTGTGAAGCACTGTGAAGTGGTATACAAGTCTAAGGGCTATTGCTATTCCTTCCTTCCCTCTCTCCCTCTCTCCCTCCCTCCTTCCTTCCTTCCTCCTTCCTTCCTTCCTTCCTTCCTTCCTTCCTTCCTTCCTTCCTTCCTTCCTTCCTTCCTTCCTTCCTTCCTTCCTCTTCCTTCCTGTGGTGGAATAATGGTTAGAATGCAGTATTGCAGGCTGACTCTGCCTACTGCCAGGAGTTCGATCCTGACCCACTCAAGGTTGATTCAGCCTTCCGTCCTTCCAAGGTCGGTGAAATGAGGACCCAGATTGTTGGGGGCAAGAGGCTGATTCTGTAAACCGCTTAGAGAGGGCTGTGAAGCACTGTGAAGTGGTATATAAGTCCTTCCTTCCTTCCTTCCTTCCTTCCTTCCTTCCTTCCTTCCTTCCTTCCTTCCTTCCTTCCTTCCTTCTTCCCTTCCCTTCCCTTCCCTTCCCTTCCTTCCTTCCTTCCTTCCTTCCTTCCTTCCTTCCTCCCTCCCTCCCTCCCTCCCTTCCTTCTGTTGTTGGGGGCAAGGGGCTGACTCTGTAAACCACTTAGAGAGGGCTGTAAAAGCACTGTGAAGTGGTATATAGGTCTTAAGCGCTATTGCTATAATTCTCTCATCTGGTCTTGGGAGAACAAATGGTCTTTTGCATAACTGGCCTAGGCAAGTTAATCAGCGTTAAATCAGTTGGTTCACTCAGTTGTGTGAATCCGGCCCAAGCATTCAGAAACCCAGATCAAGTACTGGGGGCTGCCTCTGCCCAATGCAATTGCTGGGGTTGGTTTTCAGGGCTCCTTGGTGCTCTCTGAGCTTGGTTGTTTTCTTGCAGCTGTTTCAGTGCCCAAACTAGGACTGATGATGTTACTTATTTGGGTCATGAAACGTCTGCCAGGAAACAACCAAGCTCAGAGAGCACCAAGGACCCCGTAGTCACCGTAGTCATCCTCCTCCCCCATCTCCTCTTCCTCCTCCTTTCTGCAAACCCCATTCCCTTCCAGCACTGATGATGTTACCTAGTTAGGTGATGAAACATCTGCAAGGAAACAAGCAAGCAGGGGAACCAGATTTGCATTCAAAATGACCATTTTTAGCGACGTCTGCTGCACGCCTGCCCACTCTAGCCATTTTCCCAAGCAAGGGGCCTCTACCGCCCCATCCTGATTTGATGGGAGGCCACAACAGCTCCTGTTATAGGCTTAAGAGTGGCTTAGCACTCTCTTTTTTTTTGCTTCCTGGTTGGGGAATTCTTCAATATTGTAATCTGGAGCTGGGCTCAGCAGTCTTAACGCTTCCCATCCAATCAAAACCGTGTTCCCACTTGAGATAAGCTGAATGAGCTATTGCCAGGAAGAGAGAGAGGGAGAGAAGAGAGGGAGAGAGGATAGAGAAAAGGAAGAGAAACGAGAGCAGAGAGAGAAGACGGAGAGAGAGAGAGAGGAGAGAGTGAGAAGAGAGGAAATGAGAGAAAAGAGAGTGAGAGGAGAGAGAAGATGGAGAGAGAGAAAAAGGGAGAAGAGAGGGGAGAGTGAAGATGGAGGGAGTGAAAGAGAGAAGAGAGAGAGGAGGGGGAGAGAGGAGAGAAAAAAGAAAGAAGAGAGAAAAGAAAGAGAAAGGATAGCAGAGAGAGAAAAAACATGGGGGGAGAGAGAAGACAGTGAGAAGAAAGGAGAGAAAAGATGGAGAGACAGAAAAGAGGAGAGGAGAGAGAGAAGATGGACAGAGAGAAAGAAGAGAGGAGATAGAGAAGATGAAGATAAAAGAGAGGAGAGAGAGAAAAGAGGGAAAAAAGCAGGAGAGAGAGGGGGCGGAGAGACTGAAAAGAGAGAAAATGAGAGAAAAGAGTGAGAGAAGATGGAGAGAGTGAAAGAGAAGAAAGAGGAGAGTGAGAGAGGAGGGGAGGAGAGGGGAGGAGAGAAAAAAGAAAGAAGAGAGAAAAGAAAGAGAGAGAAAGGATAGCAGAGAGAAAGAAAACACGGGGGGAGAGAGAGAAGAGAGTGAGAAGAAGGGAGAGAAAAGAGTGAGAGGAGAGAGAAGACGGAGAGAGACAAAAGAGAGAGAAGATGGACGGAGAGAAAGAAGAGAGAGGAGAGAAGATGAAGAGAAAAGAAAGGAGAAAAAAGAGAGAGAAAAGGGAAAAAGCACGAGAGAGAGAGAGAGGAGAGAGAGAGGGAGACAAGAGATAGTTACTATAGAGGTCTTTCTCCTTGAACTTGCGATGGCAGAACTTCAATCCAGCCCTCAAATCCAAACTTTGCCAAACCCCAGCAAATGGTCGCTGCCCTTCCAAACCCCCCTTGACCACCACCCCAAGGAACAACCCCCCCCCCAATTCCTGCTTTCCAGTGACCCTCCTTCACCCGCGCTCAGAGATGCCGGCAAAGAACTTCCAATGGGCTCGCTCAGCGTCTCCCCTCCTGAAGTGGCAGAGCTTGGTGGGGTGAGATTGGGGAGGGGGGATCTGTTGGAAATGGGGTAGGTGGGGGGTGGGGACAGATGCCCCTCTACTGAGCCCCTCTGCCAATTGTCCCTTCTCTCCCAGAGCCCTTAATTGTCGCATGGAGTGTTTCCGACAATAGTCGCTTCCCCGGTGGATCAAAAGGCCGTAATTGCAAGGAACGGTGGGGGCTGGCTCTGAATAGCTGGCCTTAGAGGAAGAAGAAGGGGGGGGAGGGGGACAAAGGCGAAGATGAAAAGCAGCGGCCTCCTCTTTGTTCTCCCTGTCACACAGAACCCCCCCCCCTCCACTGCCCCCATCACCGGCCCCGAGCAACTGCCAACGGGTGGGGGGGGGGACCCCTTTTTCCCAAAAGTAGAGAGTCCGCCTCTGCCGTGTTCATGCCTTGGTCCTGATTATCAAACTATTCTAGACTAGGGGTCACCAAGCTTTGGAACCTCAGGGATCACCAAACTCATCATTTTAAATCCTGCGGACCAGAGACCCTGGGAAAAATCCCCCCAAAAAAGTCTACAGGAAGATTCCCCACCCCGTTTTCCTACCGATCGATCGTTCTTTAGTTGGGATCGCGCAGGATACTGTCTCCAGCTCCGTTCTCAGGGGGAGAAAGAGAGAGAGAAAGGGAGAGACTTTTGGTTTCATGCAAGGAAAGCAGCAGAAGCTGCAGAAGTCTTTCTTTCTCTCGCCCAAACTCCGCCAGAAAGGAGTCTTTTGCCGGCGCAGCCTCTTGGAGCAGGAGGCCTTGCAGGGTCCCAAAGATTCGTTTCTGGTGGAGTTTGGGGGAGAGAAAGAAAGACTTTGGCTGCTTTCCTTGTGTGCAGCCAAAAGCAGAAGAAGGAAGAAGCAGAAAACAGCAGCCCGGTGGCCAGGCCAGGCGCATGGGGCAAGTGGGGCGAGTTCCTCACCCTCCAACCTTCCTCCCCTCCCCTTACTACCTTGTATTGTTTGCAATGCAAGCGACGCAAGCCTTATGTTCCCAATCAAGGTCATAAGTAGAGAACTATCTCTGCCTTCCTCTGCATGACAGCCTTGTCCTAGTGAACTACTTCCCTTTTCTGGGAATGTTCCTCTCTGTTAGAGGCACCAAAATAACCCAGATGACATAAGGTCTCCTGCTGGAGCAGTGGGGTTGGACTAGATGACCTCTGAGGCACCTTCCAGCCCTGGATTGCTGTGCTATTTCAAAGGAGAGAAGCAACCTGGAATTATGCAGGGGGTTGTTCTAGATGACCCCTGAGGTCCCTTCCAGTCCTGGATTGCTGTGCTATTTCAAAGGAGAGAAGCAACCTGGAACTAAGCAGGGGGGTTGGACTTGAAGACCTCCAAGGTACCTTCCAGGCAGATGTGGGATTCAGCAGGTTCTGAGCAGTTCTGGAGAACCAGTAGCGGAAATTTTAAGTAGTTCGGAGAACCGGCAAATTATCACCTTTGACTGGAGATGTTACAGTCTCCTTCCCCTGCCACGCCCAACAAGCCACGCCCACAGAACCGGTAGTAAAAAAAACATTTGAATCCCACCATTGCTTCCAAGGCTGTTATTCTGTTCTGAGGAGAAACTTCGTAACAGTGAGGACAATTAACCAGTGGAACTGCTTGCCACCAAAAGTTGTGGGTGCTTCCATCACTGGAAGTTTTGAAGAAGGGATTGGACCACCATTTGACTGAGATGCAGGGATGGGATTCTATCAGTTTGCACCTATTCGCTAGAACCGGTTGTTAACATTCTAAGCAGTTCGGAGAACTGGTTGTTAGAAGAAATTAGTGGCCTAATCCTGTAAGGAAGGCGGGAAGGAAACATTCTGGTGTTGCTTACAGAAACTGCCTCTCCGTTAACCCTTATTACGTTCTTGGCAGGACTAGACTTCCTGTCTCTGGAACTTCTCTGGAGTTTTTTTTTTTTTCTCCTCCTTTGCTGGTACTTTGCTTGTGTGGAGAGACCATTCAAAGTTACAATGGCGCTGAAAAAAGTGACTTATGACCATTTTTCACACTTACGACTGTTGCAGCATCCCCACAATCATGAGAGGCCAGGGAAGGAGATGTGTGCCTCAATGTGAGTGATATTGAGTTGGCCACGCCCAGCCAATAACATGACCACCAAGCTACGCCCACCACCTAAGCCACGCCCACAGAACCGGTTGTTAAAAATTTGAATCCCACCCCTGGTCATAAGCCACTTTTTTCAGTGCCATTGTAACTTTGAATGGTCCCTCCACACAAGCAAAGTACCAGCAAAGGAAGGGAAAAAAAACTCCAGAGAAGTTCCAGAGACAGGAAGTCTAGTCCTGCCAAGAACGTAATAAGGGTTAACGGAGAGGCAGTTTCTGTAAGCAACACCAGAATGTTTCCTTCCCGCCTTCCTTACAGGATTAGGCCACTAATTTCTTCTAACAACCAGTTCTCCGAACTGCTTAGAATGTTAACAACCGGTTCTAGCGAATAGGTGCAAACTGGTAGAATACCACCCCTTTCAATATCTCAGGGGATGCCCCAAAGAAGAGGGAGTCAAGCTATTCTCCAAAGCAGTGGTCGCCAACCAGTGGGCCAGGGACCACTGGTGGTCCACGAGAAAATTTTAGTGGTCCGCAGAGAAATGTCCCCCCAAAATCACCCTCCCAAAACAATTAATTCAGGCTGCGCAGACAGCCCACATGGCCCATGGGAACACAAGACTTGTGTCGCTTGTATTGCAAACAACACGAGATAGTAAGGGGAGGAGGGAAAGGGTGGAGCGGGGGAATTTGCCCCACTTGTCCCACGCGCCCGGCCTGGCCACCGGGCTGTTTCTTTCCGCTTCTTTCTTCTTCTGCTTTTGGCTGCACGCAAGGAAAGCAGCCAAAGTCTTTCTTTCTCTCCCCCAAACTCCACCAGAAATGAGTCTTGCAAGGCCTCCTGCTCCAAGAGGCTGCACCGGCACGACAAGTCTTACAAAGACTCATTCCTGGCGGAGTTTGGGGGAGAGAAAGAAAGACTTCTGCTGCTTCTGCTGCTTTCCTTGCATGAAGCCAAAAGTCTCTCCCTCTCTCTCTCTCTCCTCCCCCCCAAGAACAAAGCTGGAGACGGTATCCTGTGATCCCAACTAAAGAACGATCGATGGTAGGAAAACGAGGTGGGGAATTGTCCTGCAGACTTTTTGGGGGATTTATTCCAGGGTCTCTGGCCCGCGGGATTTAAAATGATGAGCTTGGTGGTCCCTGAGGTCCAAAAGGTTGGCGACCCCCTGCTCCAAAGCCCCAGAAGGCAAGACAAGAAGCAACCGAGGGAAACTAATCCAGGAGAGAAGCAAGGAAGGAAGGAGAACAATTCACCAGTGGAAGGGAAGTTGCTTTCAAAAGTTATGGGTGTTTCATCACTGGAGACTTTTAAGAAGAGACTGGACAGTCGCTGCTCTGAAATGGTCTAGGACAGTGGCGGCTGACCTTTTGGGGCCGAAAATTGTGTGCGCTTGCGCTCGCGTGCTAGTACCCAGAAGGCAATGCGCGCAGGGCCCGTCCCCCCCGCGTCCCCTTACCTGCACTGTGCGCGCCTCCCAGCTGATTTTCGGCCTCCCAGAGGCTCGAGGGAAGCCTCTGCAGCCTTTGGTGGCCGAAAAACGGGCCCGTTTTGTCACTTCCGGTTTTCCTGCGTGCGCGTGTGAAACGTCGTCAGCTTGAAAAAAGCACTTTTTTTCCTGTTTTTTCAACCTCAGCGCAAAGCAGCTGCGGTTGAAAAAGCAGGAAATAAAGGATAGGTAAGAGCCCAGGAGGGCAGGTGGGCCAGAACAGCAGCAGACATAGAACCGGTTCTACTGTCTGCTGCCCTTTAGAGCTACCGGTTCTGCAGAGCCGGATCCAAACCGGTAGAATCCCACCCCTGGTTATTGCCTGATCTCAGTTTAAGGCAGAGGTCTCCAAACTTGGCCACTTTAAGACGGGTGGACTTCAACTCCCAGAATTCTCCAGCCAGCAGAGCCGCAGAGCAGAGCCGGCTGGGGAATTCTGGGAGTTGAAGTCCACCCGTCTTAAAATGGCCAAGTTTGGGGAACCCTGGTTTAAGGTTTCCTGGGAATGCCCAAAAGGGGAGAACCCAATTCTTTGATCAGATTAGGAGGGATGTGTCAAGGCTTCACTTAACCAGGAGCGCGGACACCGCCTCGACCCCGATCCCGGCACCTTCCATCTTCCAGAGAGTCTAACAGATCAACAGAATTGGAAGGGACCCTGAAGGTCATGTAGTCCAACCCCCTGTTCAAGCAGGAGTCCCTTACCCATTTCTGACAGATGGCAGACCAGTCTCTTCTTGAAAGCTTCCAGGGATGAAACTCCCACAACTTCCGAAGGCCACTTCTGTTCCATTGAATATAGATTAATAGAATTGGAAGGGACCCTGAAGGTCATCTAGACCAACCCCCTGTTCAAGCAGGAGACCCTTACCCATTTCTGACAGATGGCAGACCAGTCTCTTCTTGAAAGCTTCCAGGGATGAAACTCCCACAACTTCCGAAGGCCACTTCTGTTCCATTGAATATAGATTAATAGAATTGGAAGGGACCCTGAAGGTCATCTAGACCAATCCCCTGTTCAAGCAGGAGACCCTTACCCATTTCTGACAGATGGCAGTCCGATCTCTTCTTGAAAGCCTCCTACGCATGATTTCCCCCCCCTCCCCAAATAAAAGGCACCCACGGGGGTTGGGGGTGGAGGCAGAAGGAACCCCACCCCACCCAACCTTGCGTGCCGAGACGGAGGCCGGGCTTTTTAAAGCAAGCGGGTCGGCTGAGCGGTCGTGTGAACCCGTTTCACCCCCCCTCCCCCTCTTGTGTGTGGAGCCCCCGGCGTGCCCCCCCTCCCCGCTGCCAAGGAGGGCAGCTGCTGCTTGTCCCCATTGAAAGCGATCCAGGGCGGCGGCCGCCTCTGATCGAGCCTTTGATGGGGAGCCGGCAACAATGGGTCCCATTCAGCGCAGGGCAGCGCCCGGCTCCCTTCCAGAGCCTAATGAAGCGCAGCCGGGGCTCTGCACCCGTCCGGCCATGGGAAAAGGGCGCGACCCCCTTCCCGCGCTCTCCGCCGGGGCCGCGCGGGGATATATAGCCGCTCCCGTCGCCCCGGAGCCGGAGTCCTTCTGCCGCCGCCGCCGCCCCGGGCCATGGAGCCTCGGCTGCTTCTGCTGCTCCTGCTGCTCCCTCGCCGGACGGACCCGGCCCCCGCCAAGGAGCTCTTCCCCCTGCCCGCCAGCGTCTTGCGAGGTAAGAGCGACCGTTGGGCAGGTTTCTAGTCCTCGTGGAGGCCGGTCCATGAGGCTCTTTTCCCCCTACCTACCAGAGTCTTTTGCCAAGTTAAGAGGGGCGGGAAGGTGTCTAGTCCTCATTGAGGCCACTTGCATGCCGCCCCCACCAGGAGCTCTTCCCCCTGCCCGCCAGCCTTTTGCAAAGTAAGTGTGACTGAAAGGTGTCTAGTCCTCACTGAGGCGAATCCATCTGGCTCTCTCTCTACCTCCCTCTTTCTTTCCCTCCCTCCCTCTCTCCCTCCCTCTAGCTCTCCTTCCCTCCTTCCCTCTCTCTCCTTCCCTCTCTCCCTCCCTCTCTCTCTCCCTCCTTCCCTCCTTCCCTCTCTCCCTCCCTACTTTCTCCTTCCTTCTCTCTCGTTCCCTCCCCCCTCTCTCTCTCCTTCCCTCCCTCCCTCTCTCCCTCCCTCCCCCACTCTCTTTCCCTCTCCCTCTCCTTCCTTCCCTCCCTCTCTCCCTCCCTCTCTCCCTCTCTTCCTCTCTCCCTCCCTCCACTCTCCTTCCCTCTCCCTCTCCCTCTCCCTCTCTCCCTCCCTGGACAAGGAGCTCTTTCCCCACTTACCATCAGAGTACTGCTGGAAGGTGTCTAGTCCTCATTGAGGCCACCTACATGCCCCCCAGGAACTCTTTCCCCTGCTGGCTAGTGTCTTGCAGCCAGCAGCCTTCTAGTCCTTATTGAGGCTGATCCTCAAGGCTCCCTCCATTCCCCTCCCCATCAGCCAGCATCTTGTGAGATAAGAGCATCCGGCAGCCTTCTAGTCCTCATGGAGGCTGGTCCATAAGGCTCTCTCTCTGCCTCTGGATGAGGAGCTCTTTTCCCCTTTACCGTCACAGTTTTCTGGCTGGAAGGCATCTAGTCCTCGTTGAGGCCACCTGCATGTCCCTTCCACCCAAGGAGCTTTCGGCAGCCTCTTTCTTCTGCCCATCAGCATCGTGCGAGGTAAGAGCAGCCGGCATGCTTCTAGTCCTCATTGAGGCCAATCTGGGCTGGCCCTTTAGGCCAGCTTTGGGGCCAGTTGTCCTCCAGCTGTCATTCAGGCCAGTTCAGTTCACTCCAGTCCTTAAGCAGAGCATAGTAGCCTGGTGTCATGCATATGAGCAGAAATAATTAGAACAGACTTGAAATACTGAAACACGTAACTGGCTTTATTGAAGATACTGCAGTACCGGCACCCTTTAACCCATACCAAAGATAGTATGAGGCAAAGGAGACACCCATTACCAGACAGACCATATATTTATACCCAAATATATGATATAAACAATTACAGATCACATGTTGTTTTTCAGTTACAAAGATACATAGATTCTCATAGGAAAGTTATGAGTATTTCCACTGATCTCTTCTTACTTGACATTTGGATTGGTACCAACATCCTCTTTCCCCGGATCTATCTCCAGATATCCGGTTATGCAATTATCAGAGGATTATATTTTTGATTAATATGACTATATAATGTCAAGTCGTCCTCTACACATTCTAGAACCTCATCCAAGGACACTTTCGCAATACCACATGTTTATTGTACAAAAACATATTTCTCAACTTTTCTGTCCTTTTAAAAAGGATCATTCTACGAACACAAAATGGCTACAGTCTGGTTCTGTAGTTTCTCAAGTATAACATCCAAATTTACTTATAACACCTGGGTTGGTTGATTTTTAATAACAACAATCCAAATTTCCCCTTTTTAAGTTTGTTTGTTGCAAGGTGTTTAATAGAAAGGACGAGTGGATTCTAGCCCTGTTTGCCAAAGCATTACAACCTGGTGGGAGGAGGGGTGTGTGTGCAAAAGGAGCTGAGGAAAAAAAAAGTCCAATTTAGCCCCTTGCCTTAAACCCAGGCTCCTCAAACTTGGCAACTTTAAGACGGGTGGACTTCAACTCCCAGAATCCCTGAGCTAACATGACTGGAAGAGGAGGAGGAATTCTGGGAGTTGAAGTCCACCCGCCTTAAAAGTTGCCAACCGCTGTAGGATATTTTTTCTCCCTCTTTGGGCTGGTGGGCAGGGAAGCTGTTTGCACACCATGCACTGTTTGTTTTCTGACAGAGTAACAGAGTCGGAAGGGACCCTTTAGGTCATCTAGTCCAACCCCCTGTTCAGCTTTGTCCACCTCTCCCGCAGCATTGTCCAGCCGCGGCACCTTGGTGCTTGAAGCTGCCATGAAGGCCGCCCTGCTGTCCCAGGAGGAGGCCCTGTCGGAGCACAGCCGGCGCCTGCAGGAGTGCCAGCGGTGCGGATTCTGCCCCGTGGGGGACTGCGGGAATCGGAGCAGGCCTTGCACCCGTAAGCTGAGATTTCCTTCCTTCCTCTCTTCCACCCTTTCTCCCTCATTTCTTTTTTCCCTCTCCTTTCATTCCTCCCTCCCTTCTTTCTTTCCTCTCATTTCCTTCCTTTCTTTCTCCCTGCCTCCTTTCTTTCCTCTTGTTTTCTTTCCTTCCTCCCTCCCTCCTTTTTTCTTTCCTCTCACTTCCTTCCCTTTGATCCTTCTTCCCTCCCTTCTTTCTTTCCTTCCCTCCCTTTCTCCCTCACGTCTTTCTTTCCTCTTATTTTCCTTCCTTCCATCCTTCTTCCCTCCCTTCTGTCTTTCCTCTCATTTGCTTCCTCCCTGCCTCGTTCATTTCTTTCCTCTCATTTCCCTCCCTCCCTCCCTTCTTTCCTTCCTCTCCTTTCCTTCCTCTTTCCCTGCCTCATTTCTTCCCTCATTTCCCTCCTCCCTTCTTTCCTTCCTCTCCTTTCCTTCCTCTTTCCCTGCCTCATTTCTTTCCTCTCATTTCCCCTTCCCTCATTCCCTCCCCTCCCTTCTTTCCTTCCTCTCCTTTCCTTCCTCTTTCCCTGCCTCATTTCTTTCCTCTCATTTCCCTTCCCTCCCTCCCTCCCTTCTTTCCTTCCTCTCCTTTCCTTCCTCTTTCCCTGCCTCATTTCTTTCCTCTCATTTCCCTTCCCTCATTCCCTCCCTCCCTTCTTTCCTTCCTCTCCTTTCCTTCCTCTTTCCCTGCCTCATTTCTTTCCTCTCATTTCCCTTCCCTCATTCCCTCCCTCCCTTCTTTCCTTCCTCTCCTTTCCTTCCTCTTTCCCTGCCTCATTTCTTTCCTCTCATTTCCCTTCCCTCATTCCCTCCCTCTACTTCAATGCTGCCCCGCTGGCTGTGTACAATGAAAGCAACAACCCAGCCAACACAGTCCATTGCAACAGCGCACGGGAACATCACCGGTCCGGCGCCCTCCGCTCCGTCTTCCATTCACAGGAGGGCGCAGGGATGTTCCGTGTTCTGATGACGCCACCGTTGCAACCCAAGGCCCTCTGGCACACTTCCCATTTTGCGGCTTTTCGGAAAGCCCGAAGGACCGATGCCAGCCCTCCGGATTTTCCACGGCACGTGGCCCCAGAGCGTAGAAGGCCCCCTCTCCCCTCTAAAACCTCAGGCCCTTGTCCAAATCACGCCCTGTGGGTAGTGCAACAACTTTCTCCGTGCTTTCACGGCACTGTTTTCTTATCCCTGTGGTTGTGCCAGGGGATGGTCTGTGCAAATCCCTCCTCCCATTCCCCTCGAACCAGCCAGCAACGAGGACTCCCCAGGGATAAAAGTACAGAGGGATCACATGCATTGCTCCTACTGAGATTTGCACCCTCAACAGCCCGATTGGATCCTTTTTGGGAGTGCAACAACTTTCTAGGAGGGGCAGCAACAACACATCAATCGTGACCTGTGACACCGGCGATCCAAATGGTTCACATTAAATTATCTGGGCAATGTCATGTATGACACTCTCGTGTCTTCTGTGGGTTGCCCATGGATGGACCAAGTACCTGACCCCCCCACCATAGAGGTTACTAGCGGGTTCTCCCAAAGGCCAGGCAAAGAGAAAATGGACAGAAAATGTGGAGCTTTTAATTTACATATTTTTTCCTTAAATCTTTGTATATAAAAGTGAAATACCCCTCATGCATCATCACGAAATCTCCAGAAACGTAAAGCTTACAAACTTGAAATTTGGCCCCTATGTTCCTCTTGGCTTCTAGGGGCTCACTAAGAAAGGATTTTTCGAAATGACCATCAGACCATTAGTATTTCCATTGTTATTGTTATTGTTATTGTAATATATGCTGGTAGGCAGAGGCAGAATTTTTTTTTCCTCTTATTTTCCTCCCTAAAAACTAAGCCCGACCACATAGTTTCGTAGCGAAGAACCGGTACCTTGCTAAGTCTTCAAATAAGATCCCTTTTCAACCCTCGGATTCCCTGAAACCCTCTTTTTTTTAAAAAAAAAAAACACAACCTTCTGGTGATTTATGGCAACCCAAAATGAATTCTTTCCATCAGGGATGTTCAGGATTTGGGGTGTGTACCCCCAAACTCTCCGTTCCTTCCTTAAAATTCCCCCGAAAAATGGACTCGGCCCCTCGCTACAGCAATCGCCTTATTCCCATTTAATGAATACAATATTTCCACTGGGATTAAATTAAAGCCAGCACAGGTTAGGTTTCCCTCCGGAATGTCTTCCTTTCCCTCGCTCTCAGTCCTCGGCACGCCTTCCATCCAAATGATTAATCCAGGGAGTCCTCAAATTATGACCACAATTGAGCACAAAATTTCTGCAGCTGAGTGAAACATTTATTCAGGGGATTTGGTCTCGCCTTACGCCCTTTCTCACCGCAGTTGTTGAGTGAATCACGGCAGCTGTTAAGCTTGTCACGTGGTCACGAAGTGTTCTGACCCAAACTCTTTCCCAATAAGACAAACACGAACCAAAACTCTTATGAATCCCCGGTTAAAAGGCTGCTGGAAACTAATTAACTTTGATAGGCACAAACCTTGCCAAAACTGTACGAGACTGCCAAGAATCACAGATAAGAAATATTTCAAAGCACAAGAATCTTCAAATACCAACCTAAGATACTGTAATGTCCACGAGGCTGGAGTTTCAAAACGTCTTTGCTTCCTGCAAAGAACATCCGATTCACAGCTGGCTTTTATCTTCTTGACGGAGGGGCCCTTACCTTTTTATTTATTTTGATTTGTCAATCGCTTGCATGATAATAGATATAAGTATATACATAATTATGAATACATGAAATACATGAAAGACTTTGCAGCCTTACTCCCGAGTCGCTCGTGCTGCTGCAGCTGCTCTTTCCCGCGAGCAGTCCTGCGTGCACGCGCACTTGACACAGGCTCCTCGGGAACCTCCTCATCATTGCTGCCAGTCCCCACAATCTCTGAAGGCAGCAGTCCACTCCCTGATGGTCCTGGCCTCTCACCTGAGTCCTCGCTTTCCTAAGCCATCCATACCTGCTGCCGGCTAACCACAACACTAAGTGAATCTGGCTTCCCCATTGACTTGGCTTGTCCGAAGGTCGTAAAAGGGGACACTGCAACCGTCATAAATATGAATCAGTTGCGGAGTGTCTGAATTTCGATCATTGGGGATGCTGCAGCGGTCGTAAGCGTGAAGTCCTAAGTCACTCTTCTCAGTGCCGTTGTTATTTCGAACGGGCACTAAACGAACCATTGTAAATTGAGGATTGCCTGTAACATAAAAATTAGGGTTGGTGCATTCCTGTCCCAGAATTGAAAGCTGGTTGCATAGGAGGGCTGCAGGGGGACGTGGTTGATTTTGTCTCATTTCCTTATTCACTTGCAGAGCCGG
Source organism: Bungarus multicinctus (assembly GCA_023653725.1). Taxonomy (NCBI): domain Eukaryota; kingdom Metazoa; phylum Chordata; class Lepidosauria; order Squamata; family Elapidae; genus Bungarus; species Bungarus multicinctus. The sequence goes on from CM042844.1 coordinate 5,581,821, forward strand.
GAAACGATGCGGAGGATTTGAACTCAGCGGCCGATCCGCCTGTTCCAGGTTAGACCACTTTGCCACGCATGACACCTGTCCTCAAGAGAGTACAGGTAGTCCTCGACTTACGGCCACGATGGAGGCCCAAATTTCCTGTCGCTAAATGAGATATTTGCTCCGTGAGTTTTGCCCTACGTTATGATCTTTCTGGCCACTGTCGTTAAGCGAATCACTGCAGCGGATACGTTAGTAACCCGGTTGTTAAGCGGATCTGGCTTCCCTGTTGACGTTGCCTGTCAGAAGGTCGCAAAAGGGGATCACGGCACGATCCCCGGGACGCTGTAACGGTCGTAAGTCTGCACCAGTTGCCAAGCGTCAGAATTTTGGTCGTGTGAACCCGGGGACACGGAGACCGTCATAACTATGAATCAACGGCTGAGCATCTAAATTTCAATCCAATGACCAAAGTTTGTCCCTGTGAAAAAAAAGGTCGTAAGCAGGAGTGGGATTCTACCAGTTCAGCCTGGTTCAGCCCAACTGGTAGTTCTGAAGATCAGCTGGGAGCAAACCACGGTTGCATCGCACCCCTGGTTGTAAGTCCCTTTCTTCAGTGCCGTCGTAACTTTGAGCCGCCGCCAAGGGAACTGTTGTAAGTTTGAGGACTACCAGTAATGGGAAGTATTGCCTAGTGGGTGGAGGGCAGACGAGAATCTCGCGTCATTCATCTTACTTACTTAACTTTATTTTATTCTCATTACACCTCGTGCAATAAAATCAAACACCATCTTCAGGGCACCTTCTTCTTCTTCTTCTTTCTCTTCCTCTTCCTCCTCCTCCTCCTCCATCTCCTTCTCCTCCTCCTCCTTCTTCTTTATTTAAGTTTACTTTATTGTCCCTGCACCTCCTGCAACGAAATCAAACACCATCTTCGGGGCACATCATGACCATGAAAATCAACACAAACACACATCCTTCACACTCCACACATTGAATTGAAAACCCCCTACACGACAACAACACTGCGCTAGACAGTAGAATTCAATAGAGCTACTGCCCTGGGAGAGAAGCTGTTTTTCAGCCTATTCGTCTGATGAAAAGTAGGACTAGGGGTGACATGATAGCAGCGTTCCAATATTTCAGGAGCTGCCACAAAGGAGAGAAAGTCAAGCTATTCTCCAAAACACCCAACAAGAAGCAATGGGTGGAAACTAAACAAGGAGAGAAGCAACCTAGAACTAAGGAGAAATTTCCTGACAGTGAGAACAATTGAATGCTCCAACATTGGAAGTTTTTAAAGAAGAGATTGGACAACCATGTGAAATGGTACAGGGTTTCCTGTCTGAGCAGGGGTTGGACTAGAACCGTGATGGCGACCTATGGCACGTGTGCTGCAGGTGGTACGCAGAGCCATTTGTGCCGGCATGCGAGTTGCAGGCAAACTTACCTCACTGCGCATGCACGTGCCTCACAGCTGATTCTCGGCAGGTTTGAGGCCTTTTTTCGGCCTCCCAGAGGTTTGAGGGAGGCTTCTGCAGGCTTTGCAGGATGAAAATTAGGCCCGTTTTGTCACTTCCTGTTTTTCCGACAATACCGGAAGTGACAAAACGGGGTTTTAGGCCTGCAGAAGCCTTCCTCAAGCCTCTGGGAGGCCAAAAATGGTCTCAAACCCGCCCAAAATCAGCTGCATGCGCATGTGTAGGGGGCATGGGTGGGCGCGCATTGCCTTCTGGGTTCTGGCAGGTGAGCGCAAGTGTGCAAGCGTGCGCACAATTTTTGGCACAGGAGCCCAATAAGGTTAGCCACCCCTGGACTAGAAGATCTTCAAGGCCTCTTCCAACTCTATTCTGATTCTGATTCTGCTAGATGGGCAGGAACTGGAGCAAGACCCCATTGCTCACCCCATAGTGCAGCACCTGGGTCTCGAACCCGGGTTGACAGCTCTCCAGCTGACAAGCTCAGTGTCTTTAGTTTACTTTACGGCCATTGCCCCTCGTACAACAAAATTAAATGCCACCTTCAGTGTACATGATAAGTATAAAAATCAACACTAAGACACATCCTTGACACTCCACACATCGAATTGATAAACCCCCAACACCAACACTGCACTAGAGAGTAGACTTCAAAAGAGCTACTGCCCTGGGATAGAAGCTGTTTTGCAGCTTATTTGTCCTTTATTTTTATTTATTTATTTTATTTGTCAATTGCTTACAAGATAATAAGTATAAGTAAAAACATAGTTATGGATACATGGATACATATAAGAAAAATAAAAAAAATATAAAAGAAACAATAGGACAGGGACGGTAGGCACGTTGGTGCGCTTATGCACGCCCCCTACAGACCTCTTAGGAAAGGGGTGAGGCCAATAGTAGACAGTCTAAGGTTAAAGTTTTTGGGGTTTGGGGAAGAAACCACAGAGAGGTAGAGTATTCCAGACATTGACGACTTTGTGGTTGAAGTCGTATTTCTTTGCAATCAAGTTTGGTGCGATTAACCTTGAGTTTGTATCTATTGTTTACTCTTGTGTTGTTATGGTTGAAGCTGAAGTATTCATTGACAGGTAGGACATTGCAATGTATGATTTTATATACTATACTTAGATCGGATCGAAGGCGGCGTAGCTGTAGGCTTTCAAGGTCTAGAATTTCGAGTCTGGGGGCATAAGGTATTCTGCAACGAGTAGAGGAGTGGAGAACTCATCTTGTGAAATATTTTATTTTTTTATTTATTTTATTATTGTCCTGTACTGTCTGCTAGATTTTAATACTTTAAAAAAAAGGGTGGCCAGGATGAGATGGATCTTTAAGAATATTTTGAACTTTCTTAAGGCAGTGGGAGCTATAAAGCTTTTCCAAAGAGGGAAGAGGGCAGCCAATGATCTTATAGTAGATTATAGAAGGAATAGATCAGACATCCAGCCCTTGCTTATCAATGGGGACCGAGTGGAGAAAGTGGCCAGTTTTAAGTTTCCGGGTGTCACCATAAAAGAGGACCTGACCTGGGGGTACTCACATCGCAGCCCTGGTCAAAAGGGCCCAGCAGAGATTATACCACCTGAGACTTCTCAGGAAACAACAACTGGATGGAAAACTGCTGGTGACCTTCTACCGCTGCACCATAGAGAGTATCTTAACTTATTCCCTCTCTGTATGATTTGCCCATTGTACCGTGGAAAATAGGACAGCGCTCCAGAGAGTTAACATCATTGCCCAGAAGATCATTGGTTGTGTGTGTGCGTGCGAGATTGGATCTCATGCGGTGCGATGGCCCCATTCTCTATCACAGCCTCCGGCCCTCAGCGGGGATCTGGAGAAACAGACCGGGCCGATGTGCCAGTTTTGCTTCCCTGCTGTTTTCGTTTTAGAGAGGTCAGTGTTGGGTCTGAAGGGGCCGTCAAGCTGAATGTTGACCTTTACGGGACAGTCAGCCTCTTAATGGGGATTAAGCTTGACAAAGGGCAGCAGTAGGATCCTTGTTCCTAGACAGCGTCTGGCTGCTGCCCGGCATTCTGTCTCAGAGCCAACGATGTATTCACACAAGAGTGGGCTTCAAAAATTTCAGCAAGGGGTTCTCTGCCCGGTTGCTGGATGGGCGTGGCCATGGTGGGCATGGCCTATCAGCTGAGCCTGTGCCAATGAGCTTGAAAAACAGGATATAAAGCACAGCCTAAAGCCTGGGCAGGCGAATGGGCCCAACAGCCGATCGTCGGAGCTACCAGTTCACCTGAACCGGCTTGAACCGGTAGAATCCCATCCTTGTTGTTAAGTGAATCTGGCTTCCCCACTGACTTTGCTTGTCAGAAGTTCGCAAAACTGGGTCAGTTGCCAGGCATCCGAATGTTGATCACGTGACCACGGGGAATGCTGTGTGAGGTAACGACCGTAAGTGTGAAAAATGGTCATAAGTCCCTTTTTTCAGAGGCGTTGTTGAGATTGGCATATGTGGGACTGATCAGGGTAGATTGTAGGGGTGAAACTGAAATATAATTTTATCATATTTTATTTATTTATATATGTGAAATAAATTATTGTATTTTATTCCAATTTCGTTTTAACCTGTATTTTATTCCCATTTCATTTGAAAATTGTATTTTGTTCCAATTTCGTTTTAACCTGTATTTTATTCCCATTTCATTTGAAAATTGTATTTTGTTCCATATTCATTTTTAAACTTTATTCCCATTTCCTTTGAAATTGTATTTTGTTCCAATTTCATTTCCAACTGTATTTTATTCCCCAATTCCATTTTTAAATAGTTTTTTTAAAATCAGATTTTAGTCATAATTTGTGTCTGGAACTCTGCACTTTGATATGACCCAAGGGCTAATCAATAAAGTAAACTAAACTAAACAGTGGCGTCGTAACTTCGAACGGTCACTAAAGGAACTGTCGTAAGTCGAGGACTACCTGTACTGACAGATGTTGGAGAGGACTTAACCACTGGGTAAAACACCAACAGTGTTTGTGTTGTTCCTCAGCAGAGCCCGGATTCGAATTTTGCATTCTGTGTACTAATTGCTTGCAAAATACAGTAGTACAAATTGGAGCCAGAGGAATTCCAAGATGTAAACAAAAATGCCATTTAACTCGCAGTCCCATCTGTTAAACCATCTGCCTGCTATTTAATAGGCTCTAACTTTAATGCTGCTTTTCCCAACCTGGAGCCCTCCAGATGTACGGGGGCTCCTTGACTTACGACCAAATTGGGACCAGAATTCCTTAATTAAACAAAGGGATGATTAAGAGAGTGGGACCCGATTTTATGACCTTTTAGCCACGGTTGTTAAGCCAAAAGCTGCAGTTCTTAAGCGGATTGTGAAGTCGTTAAGCGAATCCAGCTTCCCCGTTATGACCTCTTTGCCCTGGCTGTTAAGTGAATGGCTGCAGTTCCTAAGTGGATCGTACAGTTGTTAAATGAACCCGGCTTCCCTGTGAAAAGGTCGCAAAAGGGGATCATGTGACCTTGAGACACGGCAACTTTTAAGACCTGTGGACTTCAATTCCCAGAATTCCTCAGCTAGCTTTCTGGTTTTAAACTGCCGTACTGCTCCTTCAGATTCCCCCCCCCCCCCCGCCCTGTTTATAGCAACTTGAAAACAGGCATAGGAAAGTTTTATGAGTTGACATTTGGCTCCCCTCACTTCTTGAAGGTACGAAGCAAAAAACAAATTGAATGCAGGTACTGTATAGCTAGCTTTGCTGGCTGAGGAATTCTGGGAATTGAAGTCCACAGGTCTTAAAGTTGCCAAGGTTAGAGATTCCTCCTTTAACTGATTACTAACCTTTTCCCACAGAATCCTGTGGGCACCGCGTGGCCCCTGCTCCCAACGTGACTCTGCCGAAGGGGAAGATTGTGGGGGGCAGCCGTGCAAAGCCGGGTGCCTGGCCGTGGCTGGTGTCGGTGCTACTGAACGGAGAGCTGATGTGCAGCGGGGTGTTGGTGGGCAGCGCTTGGATTGTCACAGCTGCCCACTGCTTCACCGGGTAAGGCCAAGGGCTCCTCTCTCTACAGAAGGGACCAGCGAGGTCATCCAGTCCGACCCCTCCCTAGGGTGGGTCCACAAAAATCTCCCTGATAAAGGACCCCACTGACTTCTCTTTGAAGGCCTCCAGTGCAGAACTCACTGATTTCATGTGGCGGGCTGTTCCACCGGCTCCTTCTGTCGCTTGCCTCTATTTCTTCTTCCGTTCTCCCCTTCTTCTCTCCTCCCTTCTCTCGTGTGGTCTTAAAAGGCCTTGGTAAGGCCACACTTGGAATATTGCATCCAGTTTTGGTTGCCACGATGTCAAAAAAGATGTTGAGACTCTAGAAAGAATGCAGAGAAGAGCAAGAAAGAGGATTAGGGAAATGGGGGCTCTAAAACATATGAAGAACGGTTGCAGGAACTGGGAATGTCTAAGGCAAAGGTTCCCCTCCCACATACATTGTGTGATGACCCAGAGTGGGATACAAAAGCAACAAAGTTGCTGGCCTGGCCGAATGAATGGGTTCTGGTTTTAAATTGGGTTTTAGTAATTAACTTTTAATTTTTATCTAAGATCCCTGATTTTATATTGTTGTATTTGGTTTTGATGGGATACAGCCGGAAAATCGCGTTTAATATATTTTTAATTGTATTTATAATGTATTTATATGTTTTTAGTAGGCTGTACACTGCCCCGAGTCCCTTTTTTGGGAGAGGGAGCGGTATAAAAATATGATAAAATAAAAAATAAAAGTCACAAAAACAAGTGAAGTCCCTTTAATTCCTTCAACTTCACTTCAAAAGTCCAATTATCATTGACTGGAGAAAAAACTCCCCCACAAACAGTTGCGAAAAGGAAGAAATGCCCTTCAAACTCAAGCTTGCATCTCTTTTAAATTCTCATTCCCAGGTGTGGCTAATGAAGGGAATCAGGGCCCTTTCCTCCCCCGTAAGCCCCACAACCCACATTGCTCCCTTCTCCATTCCTCCCTGCGTGCCCTAGGATGAAGATGGGCTGGGCCTGGGTCTTCCTCTGAACTCCCTCTCCTTTGTTCTACCTCTCTCCTGCTCTGCCCAGCCGGACTTTGCCCTTCCCCAGTTTCCTCCATAGCCAACGGAGCCACATTCCCGCTCCCTGTCAGCTGTTTGTCTTCCTCCTCAGATTCAGACTCCAACAGGGGCATGATGCTAGGCATGATGACTTGCTTAACTCCAACACCAGTTCTTCCTGCTCACGTCCTCCCCCCCAGGCATTTCCTTGCAGTGCCCATCCAAATAGTAAATTTGGGGCCAGCCTGTTTCACTCGCAAAAGCAGGTGTTCATGGAATTTGAGTCTATCAGAGATCCTAAACTCAGGCCATTCTGTAAGGAGAGAAATACAGATAGTCCTCGACTTATAACAGTTCATTTAGTGACCCTTTGAGGTTACAATGGGCTTAAACAATGTTACCTCTGACCGTTTTTCACACTTAGGACAGTCGCTGCAGCATCCTCACGGGTCACGTGATCAAAGTTCAGATGTTTGGCCACTGACTCATACTTACGACAGTTGCCGTTTTCTGAGGTCAGGAAACCGTTTTTTGCAACCGTCTGAAAAGCCAAGTCAAGACTCGCTTAGCAACCGTGTTACCAACTTCACAACTTCCCTGATTCGCCTAACAATTGGGGCAAGGAAGTTCGTAAAAATGGAATAAAAATTCACTTCACAAATGTCTCGCTAAGGAATAAAACATTGGGGGTTGAATTGTGGTCATAAGTGGAGGACTACCTGTACCTGTGTCAGGGTGGACAAGGCAGGGAAGAAGCCCAGGGTAGGAGTGCCGAATTTTATAATTTCCTGGTTTTTCTCCCGGTGATAGAAGCCGAAACGAGCTGGCCTGGTCCGTAGTCCTGGGTGACTATGATCTAACCAAGCGGGATGAAGGCGAACAGGGGGTGCCCATCAGCCGCATCCTGCCACACCCCAAGGTGAGTCTGGGCTCTGTGCCTGCCCATTATTTGCAGAGTAGGATAGAATAGAATATAGAATATGGAATAGAATAGAATATAGAATAGAATAGAATAGAATAGAATAGAATACAGAATAGAATATAGAATAGAATATAGAATAGAATTGTCCTATCAAATCCTGTACCTGTCAACAGTGGTGTCCCCCAAAGCAGTGTTCTAGGACCAACTCTCTTCATACTCTATATTAATGACTTCTGTGATTATATTAAGAGCAACTGCATTCTCTTCGCTGATGATGTAAAGCTATTCAACACCACTGGCAATGCTGCTACCCTTCAAAAAGACCTCGACTATGTGTCAGAATGGTCAAACAAATGGCAACTTCAGATCTCAACAAGTAAATGCTCTGTCTTGCATATTGGCAAAAAAAAATAAATCAAAAAATAAAATACAAGCTGAATAGTCAAGACCTTGTTGATGACACAAACTTTGTCAAGGACCTTGGAGTATTCATCTCAAATGATCTAAGCGCTAGAGCCCACTGTAAGTACATAGCCAAAAAGGTGTTAAGAGTTGTTAACCTAATTCTGCGTAGCTTTTTCTCTGGTAATATCACTCTACTAAACTAGAGCATATAAAACATTTGCTAGACCAATACTTGAATACAGCTCATCAGTCTGGAACCTGCATTACATATCTGATATTAATACAATTGAGAAAGTCCAGAAATATTTTACGAGAAGAGTCCTCCACTCCTCTACTCGTAGCAGAATACCTTATGCCACCAGACTTGAAATTTTAGACCTGGACAACCTAGAACTACGCTGCCTTTGGTTCGATCTAAGTATAGTACATAAAATTACTGTATATATCGCAATGTCTTACCTATTAATGAATACTTCAGCTTTAACCATAACAACACAAGAGCACATAACAGGTACAAACTCAAGGTAAACCGCACCAAACTTGATTGCAGGAAATATGGCTTCAGCAACAGAGTAGTCAATGTCTGGAATACCCTACCTAACTCTGTGGTTTCTACCCCAAACCTCAAAATCTTCAACATTAGACTGTCTACTATTGACCTCACCCCTTTCCTAAGAGGTCTGTAGGGGGCATGCATAAGCGCACCAAAACGTGCCTACCGTCCCTCTCCTATTGTTTCTTTTGTTTTTCTTATTCATATCCATTTCATGTATTTATAACCATGTTTATACTTATATCTGTTATCTAATAATTGTTTGACAAAATAAATAAATAAAATAAAAAATAAATAAATAGAATAGAATGGAATAGAACAAAACAGAATAATAGAAATTATAGAATAGACTAGAGCAGAGAAAATGAACAGAACAGAATAGAAATGCAGGAATAGAATGGAATGGAACAGAATAGAATAGAATAATAGAAATTATAGAATAGAGTACAGAAAATGAATAGAATAGAGCAGAACAGAACAGGAATAAAAATCCAGGAATAGAATAGAATGGAAAGGAATGGAACAAAATAGAATAGAATAATAGAAATTATAGAATAGAATAGAGTACAGAAAATGAATAGAATAGAGCAGAACAGAACAGAAATACAGGAATAGAATAGAATGGAATGGAATAGAACAGTAGAATAGAATAATAGAAATTGTAGAATAGAGAAAATAAGTAGAGTAGAATAGAATAATAGAAATTATAGAATAGAGTAGAGAAAATGAATAGAATAGAATAGAGTAGAATAGAACACAATGCAATACAATACAGAAAATGAGTAGAACAGAATAGAATAACTTCATGGTCACTTTGAATGTACACTAGTTGGCACAGATTAAAAGTGAAATTTAATTGCATGCACTCTTAAAGGATCACCACCTCCAATTTTACCCTACGTAAACATGACAAGATAAATAAATAAATAAATGAATAAATACTGTAAATACAAAATGATGCACATACCCACATATATTTTAATATGACAGAGAGAAACCACACAGTCTAGTTCGCGTGTATCCATATACATGGCTGCTTGGCGCTCTTTGCCCCCCATTGCAACGGCCGCTTTCTCTTTCCGTAGTTCGACCCCAAGACTTTCCACGCGGACGTGGCTTTGCTGGAACTGAGCGCTCCTGTGCGCCCCTCGGCCTGGGTGGCCCCCGTGTGCCTCCCGGAACGGGCAGCGGAGGTGAGCCAGGAGGTCCTGTGCTATATCGTCGGCTGGGGCTCGCTCTATGAAGGTAACAATGGGACTGGGGTGGGGGGGACTTGGAGGTCCTCTGTACCCTTTGAGGTGGCTTAGATTAAGGCTATGGACCAGGGCCCCCCAAACTTGGCAACTTTTAAGACTTGTGGACTTCAACTCCCAGAATTCCCCAGCCAGCCGTGTCTGTTTCTTGTTTCTCTTAACCTCCTAAAGTGGAGAGAGATTGCAGAGGAAGGGATCACAAGAGAGTAAGCTATGCTAGCTGGGGAATTCTGGGAGTTGATGTCTTAAAAGTTGCCAAGGTTGGAGACCTCTGCTATAAAGACTTTCAGGCCAGGGAATTACAGGTAGTCCTCGGCTTACGGCCACAATTGAGCCCCAAATTTCTGTCGCTAAGCAAAAAATGGTTGTGAAGTGAATTTTGGCCCCATTCTATGACCTTTTTTTAACCACCGTTATCCACTCGGTATAGCCATTCCTGGTGTAGGCCCTTCATGCGTCCATCTGCTTCTCTCCTTAGACGGGCCGCCTGCTGAGGTCGTCATGGAAGCTCGGGTGCCCATCCTGGCCCCAGACCTGTGCCGTGGGGCTCTAGGGAGCCAGCTGGTGAGCGGCGCCATGTTCTGCGCTGGGTACCTTTCTGGAGGCATCGATTCTTGCCAGGTGAGGCTCCAAGAGAGAGAGGGGACCTCAGGTAGAAGGCACGTGGTGGCCACTCCCTGCTGTGATGACCCAGAGTATACCAGAAATATAACAAAAAACCAAAACGTAAATAAAGGTCCTTTAATGCCTTCAACTTGGCTTCACTGTTCAATTGTTGAACGGTGATATCGGGCCATCACTGACATTCAGACCTTCCGGCGCGCAGTAAAGACCCACTTTTTCCAACAGGCCGGCCTGGCCCGGTAATTAATTGTGGGGTTTTAAATTTGGTATTTTAAATTTTTACCTGTTTTTATACATTTTGATAATTTTATAACTCGGCCATTAATTTAATCATTTTAAATTGCTTTTAACTGTACAATTTTTATATCTTGTTTCTATTTTTATCTGGCTGTACACCACCCCGAGTCCCTTTTTTTTGGGAGAGAGGGCGGTATAAAAATCTAATAATAAAATAAAATAATAAAATTGTTCACGGTGGAGGAGCAAACTGTTTTCAAAATAACATTTCAAAGGAAAGAAACACAGTTCAAACTCAAAGAGCCGATAACGAAGCAAAAAACAGAAACAAACCGCGTTGAATCCAATTTCACGACAGACCAGGATAGATAGTTGCCAACGTCGGGAAGATAACCAGGGACAGTCTGTTGGAAGAACGAAGATAAACCTTCTTTAGAAATAAAACACTAATTTGTCTCCAGCGTCTGTTAGCACGCAGGTCCAAACTCTTATGCAAATCATGCAACCCATGAAAAGGATCATGGCCCTCTCCTCCCAAGTAGACCAGGTTTTTTCCCTGATCCTCTCTTCCCTGCGTGCCCTAGGATGGAGAGGGGATGGGCCTGGGTCCTCCTCTGACTGCTCAGCCGGCCTCTGCCCTTCCCCAGCCTCCTCCACCACCTCCGGAGCCACACTTCTACTCCCTGGTCGGCTGTTCCTCCTCTCCCTCAGAGTCAGTCTCCACCAGGGGCAGGACACCTGCCCAATGGGTGCAGTGGCAGATTCTGGCCAGGATCATAGAAACTCAGGTCCTAGATCCAAGAGTGGGCAACTACCAGTATGGCTCCTTTATAACTTTTAAATATATAACATAGTTACGGATTAACTGAATTGGAAGGGACCTTGTAGGACATCTAGTCCAGTTCCCATCCCACCCGAGCACCATTGACCCTACATCATTGCTGACCGATGGCGGTCCAATCTCTTCTTGGTTAGGATTAACCTTGGTTGTTTTTATTTTGCTTTTTGTCCAAGGCTGAACGAGCCTTGAGCACTGATGGAATAATTAGAATAGAGTTGGAAGGGACGCTGGAGGTCATCTAGTCCAACCCCCTGCTCAAGCAGGAGTTCTATACCATTTCGGAGCAGTGACTGTCCAATCTCTTCTTAAACGACTCTAGTGATGAAGGTCCCACAACTTCTGAAAGCAACTTCTGTTCCGTCGGTTGATTGTTCTCATGGTCAGAAAATTTCTCCTTATTTCCAGGTTAAATCTCTCCTTGTTCAGTTTCCATCCATTATTCCTTGTCTGGCCTTCGGGGACTTTGGAAAATAGCTTGACCCCCTTCCTCCTCTCTGTGGCAGCCTCTCAAATATTGGAAGATGCTCTCCTGTTTCCCTGGTCTTTCTCTTCACTGGACTAGGCCCAGTTTCTGCAACCGTTCTTCATCTGTTTTAGTCTCCAGTCCCCTCATCATCCTGGTTGCTCTTCTCTGCACTTTTTCTAGAGTCTCAGACTTGTGGACTTCAGTTCCCAGAATTCTCGAGACAGCATGACTGGCTCAGGAATTCTGGGAATTGAAATCCACAGCTCATAAAGGGGCCATAGTTTCCGACCCTATCCTACACTGTTCTCAGCCATAATGTTCTGATAGCGAGGAATATCCTAACAGTGAGGGCAATTAACCAGTAGAACATTTTCCCTCCAGAAGTTGTAAATAGAATAGATAGAATTCTTTATTGGCCAAGTGTGATTGGACACACAAGGAATTTGTCTTGGTGCAAATGCTCTCAGTGTACATAAAAGAAAAGAGACATTCGTCAAGAGTCAAGAATCATAAGGTTCAACACTTAATGATAGTCATAGGGCACAATAAGAATACAATAGAATAGAATAAAAGAATGGAAATGGGAATAGAGAGTAGAATAGAATAGAATAGAATAGAATAGAATAGAATTCTTTATTGGCCAAGTGTGATTGGACACACAAGGAATTTGTCTTGGTGCAAATGCTCTTAATGTACATAAAAGAAAAGATATATTCGTCAAGAGTCAAGAATCATAAGGTACAACACTTAATAGTCATAGAGTACAATAAGCAATCAAATCATAATAAAATAGAATAGAAAATAGAAAAGAAAATAGAATATAGAGAATATAAAATATGGAAGGGAATATATGGAACAGAATGGAATAGAAAAGAACAGAACTGAATAGAAATTAGAATAGACTATACTAGAGAATAGAGAATGGAATGGAATAGAATATTCTCTATTGGCCAAGTGTAATTCAACACACACAAGGAATTTGTCTCTTGTGCATAAGCTCTCGGTGTACATAAAAGAAAAGATACGTTTGTCAAGAGTCAAGAATCATCAGGTACAACACTTAATAAGCAATCAAATCATACTAGGAGACAGTCAGTGTAAATCGTAAGGATACAAGCGACAAAGTTACAGTCATATAGTCATAAGTGGGAGTGGGTGGGTGATAAGGAGCGATGAGAAGATTAATAGTAATAGTAGTGCAGACTTTGTAAATAGTTGGACAATGTTGAGGGAATTATTTATTTAGCAGAGTGATGGCTTTTGGGAAAAACTCCCCTTGTGTCTAGTTGTTCTGGTGTGCAGTGCTCTATAGCATCGTTTTGAGCAAAGTTTATGTCCAGGATGTGGGGGGGTCTGTAGATATTTTCCCAGCCCTCTTTTTGACTCATGCAGGATACAGGTCCTCCATAGAAGGCAAGTGGGTAGTAATTGTTTTTTCTGCAGTCCTAATTATCCTCTGGAGTCTGTGTCTATCCTGTTGGGTTGCAGAACCAAACCAGACAGTTATAGAGGTGCAGGTGACAGACTCAATAACGCTCCAACACTGGAAGCTTTTAAGAAGAGATTAGATAACCCTTTGTTTGAAATGGTATATAGGGTTTCCTGCCTGAGCTGGGGGTTAGACTAGAAGACCTCCAAGGTCCCTTCCAACTCTGTTATTCTGTTTTATATTCTGTTAGAATCTACAATTTGAAATTAATTCTTGGGACACAGTTCTGTCCTCCTTCTGGTTTTGGACTTGCAACCGTTTCTCCTTTCAGGGGGACTCGGGAGGCCCCCTGATGTGCTGGGACCCTTCGCTGGAGCGCTACGTCTTGCATGGAATTACTTCCTGGGGCTCCGGCTGCGGGGAGCCTGGGAAACCGGGAGTGTACACTCGTATCCCTGCCTTTGCAGACTGGATCCGACAACAGATGGAGAGTGAGTGCCCGCGGCTTGCCTTTCTCCAACGTCACCAGCAGGGGGCAGATTAGACCAAAGGGATGGATCAACGAGTCTCAACCTTGACAAGTTTAAAGATGGGTGGACTTCAACTCGCAGAATTCCCTCTGCATAACGGCATAACTGAGTTGGAAGGGACCTTGGAGGTCTTCTAGTCCAACCCCCCCTCCCCCCCCGCTCAAGCAGGTGACCCTATTTTGGACAAGGGGCTGTCCAGTCCCTTCTTGAAAACCTCCAATGTTGGAGCACCCACCATTTCAGAAAGCAAGCAGTTCTGCTGATTCATTGTTCTCACCGTTAGAAAGTTTTTCCTTAGTTCTAAATTACTTCTCTCCTTGATTAGTTTCTATCTGTTGCTTCTTATCCTGCTGTCAGGTGCTTTAGAAAATAGGTTGACCACCTCCTCATTTTGGCAGCCCCTCAAATAGTGGTAGACTGCTATCGTATCATGGAATGGACTACCTGACTCAGTTGTTACATCCTCTAACCCTCCACTCCTTTAACCTCAAACTATCCACTAATGACCTCACTCCATTCCTAAGAGACATGTAAGGGGCGTGCATAAGTGCACCATCGTTCCTACCATCCCTGTCCTTTTGTCCTCATTTATTCATATCTATTTCCTGTATTCTTACTCATATTTATACTTATTCCTATTATCTTGTAGGCGATTGACAAATAAAATAACTAAATAAAATAAAAGAAGGAAGGAAGGAAGGAAGGAGAGAAAAGAATGGAGAGAGGAGAGAAAAGAAGGGAGGGAGTGGGAGGAAGGAAGGGAGAAGGAAGGAAGAAGAACAGGGAAGGGGAAAGAAGGAGGGAAGGAAGGAGAATAGAGAAGGGAAAAGGAAGGAAGGAAGGAAGGAAGGAAGGAAGGAAGGAAGGAAGGAAGGAGAGAAAAGAAGGGAGGGAGGAGAGAAAAAAGGGAGGGAGCAGGAGGAAGGAAGGAAGGAAAGGAGAGAATACCCATTCCTAAGAGGTCCTTAAGGGGCATGCATAAGTGCATCATCGTGCCTACCATCTCTGTCCTATTTATTCATACCTATTTCCTGTATTCTTACTCATGTTTATACTTATTCCTATTATCTTGCAAGCCATTGACAAATTAAATAAAAAAATAAATAAAAGAAGGAAGGATGGAAGGAAGGGGGAAGGAATGAGAACAGGGAAGGGGAAGGAAGGAAGGAAAAGAATGGAGGAAGGAGAGAAAAGAAGGGAGGGAGTGGGAGGAAGGAAGGAAGGAAGGAAGGAAGGAAGGAAGGAAGGAAGGAAGGAAGGAAGAGGGAAGGAAGGGGAAGAGGGAAGGAGAAGGAAGGAGAGAAAAGAATGGAGGGAGGAGGGAAAAAAGGGAGAGAGCAGAAGACAGGAAGGAAGGAAAGGAAAGGAGAGAATACCCATTCCTAAGAGGTCTGTAAGGGGCTCGCATAAGCGCACCATCGTGCCTACCGTCCCTGTCCTATTGTCCCCATTTATTCGTACCTATTTCCTGTATTCTTACTCATGTTTATACTTATTCCTATTATCTTGTAAGCCATTGACAAATCAGATAAATAAATAAATCAAATGTCAACCCTAGTCCTTCTTTTCATTAAACTAAACATGCCTAATTCCTGCAAATGTTCTTCATATTTTAGCCTCCAGTCCCCTAATCATCTTTCTTGCTCTTTTTTGCACTTTTTCCAGAGTCTCAGCACCTCTTTTTACATCGTGGCGTCCAAAACTGGACGCAGGATTCCAAGTGTGACCTTGCCAAGGTCTTATAAAGTGATATTAACATTCCACGTGATCTTGATTCTATCCCTCTGTTAATGCAGCCTAGAACTGAGTTGGCTTTTTGGACAGCTGCTATACACGGCTGGCTCAGATTTAAGTGATTGTCCACTAAGTCTCTCTCACAGTTACTGCTCTTGAGTCAGTATCTGTATCTGTGCATTCAGTTTTTCTTGCCTAAGGGTAAAAATCTTATTTTTTTTTCCCACCATTAGATTTCATTTTGTTAGATAGGGCTGGCTGGGGAATTCTGGGAGTTGAAGTCCGCCTGTCGTAAACTTGACAAGAACTGCTTGAAAACGCCCAAGCCTAGTTTAGCCAAACCCACAATCCATGGCAGGGCAGTGATTAGAATGTAGTATGGCAGGCTGACTCTTCCCACCGCCAGGAGTTCGATCCTGACTGCCAGCTGCCTGCAATTTGGGCAGTTCGAATCCCACCAGGCTCAAGGTTGACTCAGCCTTCCATCCTTCTGAGGTCGGTAAAGCGAGGAGCCAGATTGTTGGGGGCAAGAGGCTGACTCTGTAAACTGCTTAGAGAGGGCTGTAAACAGGGCTGGGATTCTACTGGTTTGGACTGGTTCAGGCGAACTGGATGTTAAATTTGCATTTGGTTCACTGAACCGGTATTTGAACTGACCAGCTGGCCCCACCCATTCCGCCCCTCCCCTCCTAAGAGTCTCCTCATGACCCATTTTCAATGCAGGTAAGTGCAGTGTCGGAGTAGAGGTTCTGGGAGGGGAGAAAACGGGCTTTCCAGAAGCACCGGAAGTCCAGAAATGGGCCTGTTTCCGGCTTCCAGAGGGCCTCCAGAGCCCGGGGGAGGCCGTTTTTGCCCTCCCAGAGGCCCGAGGGAAGCCTCCAGAGTCGGGGAAGGCGGAAAATAACCCTCCTGGAAGTTCCGGTAGGCCACACCCATCATGGTCACGCCCACCCTGCAACTGAGCAGCGAACCGCTTGCTGAGCACCATAAAGCGGTATACAAATCTAAGTGCTATTGCTGTGATGGCGAACCTATGGCGCGCGTGCCGCAGGTGGCACGCAGAGCCATTTGTGCCGGCATGCAAGCTGCAGGCAAACTTACCTCACTGCGCATGGGCGTGCCTCACAGCTGATTTTTGGCGGGTTTGAGGCCTTTTTCGGCCTCCCAGAGGCTTGAGGGAGGCTTCTGCAGGCTTTGCAGGCCAAAAACTAGGCCCGTTTCATCACTTCCTGTTTTTCCGACAATACCGGAAGTGACAAAACGGGGCTAGTTTTCAGCCTGCAAAGCCTGCAGAAGCCTCCCTCAAGCCTCTGGGAGGCCGAAAAAGGCCTCAAACCAGCCGAAAATCAGCTGTGAGGTGCAGTGTAGATAAGGGGGTGGCGGTGTGTGTGTGTGTGTGGGGGATTGCGCATGCATAGGGGGCATGGGTGGGCCTGCATTGCCTTCTGGGTGCTGGCACGTGAGAAAGCGTGCGCACAGTCTTTGTCACAGGAGCCCAATAAGGTTAGCCACCACTGTGCTATCGCTATTAACCAAGTCTTGCAGCCACATTCTCAAGAAACGGTGAATTCTCGCCTGTGGCTCAAGAAGAGCTAATGGGGAAATTTTTCTGCCCCTCCCTCTGTTCTCCTCCCACTCAGGATCTCCCTCCAGCCGGGAGCCCAGCTGTTCAGAGTGGCTGGCTGCTGTTCGGAAGCCGGCAGACAAACAGCTGGCAGAGATCCGTCGCTTATGCGCCTTCTATGCGCAGCCCTGTGCCCAGTCGCCCAGCCCAGCAGCTTGTGCCCAGGCCGCTGAGGAGAAGTGCAAGGGGAAGAGACAGCAATGTGGTAAGTGGTGTGTGGCCCCTGAAGAAACTTACACAGATAGTCCTTGACTTGACGACCACCCTTGGGTCCAAATTTTCCATTGCTAAGTCAAAATAATTGTTAAAGAGCGTTTTGCTCAATTTTACAAGCTTGCTTGCCACTTTGGGTTAAGCGAGTCACTGCAGTTGTTCGGTGAACCATCCGGTCGTTAAGCGAATCTGGCTTCCCTCGCTGACTATGCTTGTCGGAACCCGGCTGGGAAGGTGACAAATGATGATCGCCTGTCATGCCCCTTGGGAGGCCGAGCAGCTGACAGGGAGTGGGAGTGTGGCTCCGTTGACTGTGGAAAAAACTGGGGAAGGGCACAGTCCGGCTGGGCAGAGCAGGGGAGAGATAGAGCAAGGGAGAGGGAATTCAGAGGAAAACCCAGGCCCACCCCCTTTTCATCCTAGGGCACGCAGGGAGGAACGCAGAAGGGAGCAACGGGAGTTGCTTGGCTTACGGGGGAGGAAAGGGCCCTGATCCCCATCATTAGCTGCAGCTGGGAACACAGTGTTTTAAAAAGGAGGTTGCTGTTGACAGTAAATCATGAATTATCTGTTATTTCGCTCTTTGAGCAGGCCGGCCTGGGCTGATTTTAAATTGGGGTTTTAGAAATTGAGGTTTTTATATCTTAACTATTGGGGTTTTTAAGTATAAATTTTAGTAGTAGCCGTGTATTTAATTTCTTTTTAACTTTTGTTATTTGTATTATATTATAGTTGGTTGTGCACCGCCCTGAGTCCCTCGGGAGAAGGGCGATATATAAATTCGATATAAATAGATAGATAGATAGATAGATAGATAGATAGATAGATAGATAGATAGATAGATAGATAGATAAATATTGTCGAGGCTTATCTGGGTTCCTGGCGTCTTCCCAATTGTGTGTGTTTTGCTACCCTTTCAAGTCTGCCATTCCTGTCCAGTTAATTACTGCAGCGTGGTGTGTGTGGATTTTCATTTACAGTTTGTAGGTACTTTGTTTTCGGACTGAATTTCCTCCATTTAAAGTCTGTTCTTGGGAAAACATTTTCTCCAGTCGAAGGTCACCTGAACATTGGGGGCAAAGTTGGAGGTATTAAAGCGACTCTCCTTACTTATGTGACTGTGTTGCCTTCGTGCCACGCCCCTTTGGGTCATCACATCACATGACCCTGGGACAGTGCAACCGTCATAAATACACGCCGATTGCCAAGTTTCCAGATTTTGGTCACGTGACCGTGGAGGTGCTGCCATGGTTGTTAAGTGTGAAAACTCATCGTAAGTCACTATTTCCGGTGCTGTTGTAATTTGGGACGGTCCCTAAACGAATGGTTGATAGTCGAGGATTGCCTGCTCATCGGTCGGGTGTCATGATGGTCATAAAATGAGTCACTTAGGTTGACCAACCTGTAGGAGATAAGAAGATCGAGCCTGAAGGAGGGGTCAAATGTGTCATAAGTCACGAGTCCCTGCGTGCCCGCAAGAGATACACACCCAGCCCTCCTTAAATTCCTTTCTTATCTTCTGCTCATTTCCCTTGACTGTTAGTTGGTCAGATTTTTGTAGACCAGGGGGGGTCAAATGCAAGGCCCGCAGGCCAGATGCGCCCTGCAATGTGATCGGATCCAGCCCGCGGGACCGTCCTGGTGTACCCAATGAGAAGAGGAAACATGCCAGCAGTTTGGGGGAGTGGCTTCAAACTGGCCACGCCCACTCAGTTGGCCATGGCTGCCCGACCCCCCCCCAAGGTCAACATAGCCCTGATGCGGCCCTCAATGAAATTGAGTTTGACACCCCTGTTGTAGAGAGTTTAAGCTTGCAATAAATCTTTATGCAATATTCATTTGAACTGCTTGAATCTCCTGATTTCCCCGGCGCGTGATCTTAACCCAAGAATCTGACCAACTAACAGTCAAGGGAAATGAGCGGAAGACAAGGAAGGAATTCAAGGTGGGCTGGACTTAGATCTCTTGCAAGTGAGCAGGGACTCGTGGCGTATGACACATTTGACCCCCCTCCCTCGGGCTCAGCCTGGTCATCTCCTACACCGTCCCATTTTACGACCGTTTTTTAGTCAAGGACTACCAAGAAGCATGGTGGCTCAAGTGGTTGGAACCCTGGGCAGGAGGTTAGCAAGCCCGCGTTCAAGACCCAAGAGCTGCCATGGGGCAGGGTCGAGCTCACATCCTTCTCTCTAGCTTCTGCTGGGGACATAGAAGGAGCCCCCCAACCGGGCATCCCAAGGGCAACGGTGATGTCACCAACTAATCCTTTCAACCCAGCAGTAACTGGGAGAGGGATCTTGGAGTCTTAGTGGACAATCAGCTAAATAGGAGCCAGCCGTGTGCAGCAGCAGCCAAAAAAACCAGTGCAATCCTAAGTTGCATTAACAGAGGGATACAATCAAGATCAAGGGAAGTACTAACACCACTCTAAAAAGCCTTAGTAAGACCACACCTAGAGTACTGCATCCAGTTTTGGTCACCACATTATAAAAAAGATGTTGAGACTCTAGAAAAAGTGCAGAGAAGAGCAACCAGGAGGATTAGGGGACTGGAAGCTAAAACATATAAAGAAGGTTACAGGAACTGGGCCTGGCTAGTCTAGGGAAGAGAAGGACCAGGGGAGACAGGAGAGCAGTCTTCCAATATTTGAGGGGCTGCCACAGAGAGGAAGGGGTCCAGCTATTTTCTAAGGCCCCTGAAGGCCAGACAAGGAACAATGGATGGAAACTGAATAAGGAGAGATTCAACCTGGAAATAAGGAGAAACTTTCTGACAGGGAGAGCAATCAACCCATGGAACAGAAGTTGCCCTCGGAAGTTGTGGGAGCGCCATTTATTTTATTTATTTATTTATTTATTTATTTGATTTATATACCGCCCCCTCTCCCCGAAGGGACTCGGGGCGGTGAACAGCCAATAAAAACACATATACAATGTACAAAGTATGAGACAACATGATATATTAAAATTTAAAAACTGAAATCCAATATGGCTCTAATAAAATATAAACAAGTATTAAAAAGATTAAAACCCAATTAAAATTTAAAAACCCCTAGGCCAGTCCGGCCTGCCGAAATAAATGCGTTTTGCGATTTGCCATCCCTTGAGACTTTCAAGAAGAGATTGGACTCCCAAGTGTCAGAAATGGTGTAGGGTCTCCTGCTTGGGCGGTGGGTTGGACTAGATGACCTACAAGGTCCCTTCCAACTCTGATTATCTATTCTCTGTTATCAATTCGGAAACTTCAGTGCTTCTGACCTGGAAGCTTCGGTGCTTCTGGCTCGAATGCCAAAAAAAAGAAAAGAAAAGAAAAAGCCAAAGACTATCTGTAATCATAGAATTGGAGACTTTAAAGGTCATCTAGTCCTGCCTGGGATCTGGTACTGGCCATCCACAGGGGAGATCAAGATGATGGGTTGCAAGCGTGTGATTAAAACCTCAATTTTTTTTAAATTTTTTTTTCGGGGGGGAAATTTCATGGTTTCGATTCCGTGACTGAGGAAAGGAGGATTACAGGAAACGGTTCGACTTATTTCGTTTTTTAGGGCTAATTTCCCTTTCTTCTACTGTAACAGGTAGTTTTCTCTTTTCTACCCGGTGAAAGTGTGATTTTTCTGAGTGGTAATTTACCATCAGGGGTACGGCAAAATGAGAAAATAATGAGTTTTGTACGCGACGTTTATTCTTACATTTATCATCTTGGTGTGTTAGGGAAATGGAGTGATTCTGTACAAAATGCATTAGCCGCTTTCCATGTAAGGGTTTGGGATAATAAGTTAATTTCCCCATAAATGCTACACGCTTTCCTTCTGTTTTTTTTCCCCGAGCCTCTCTGAAAAACCTGGATCAGGCACGTTGCTATTTTTCGGCATTTCTCTGCTATTTAGCCTCTTTGTAAAATTGGCTGGTTTTAATAGCATTAGTCTGAATGAGGCAAGAATCCCTCTTTTTCGACTGCAAGGAATAGACGCTTTCATTTTTCTTAATAAAGATGGGATTACAATAGAAGGAGATGAGGAGAGAAAAAAAAAAACCATCTTATTCCATCCTTGGCTTTTAGGTTAAAAAAAAACAAACAAGTTATGAAGCTTGGAAGGGAAGGGAAGGGAAGGGAAGGGAAAGAAAAGGGGGAAGGGAAAAGAAAGGAAAGGAAAGGAAAGAGGAAGGGAAAGGAAAGAAAAGAGAAGGAAGAGAGGAAAGGAAAGGAAAGAGGAAAGAGAAGGAAACAAAAGGAAAGAAAAGGAAAGAAAAGAGGGAAGAGAAAGGAAAGGAAAGGGGGAAGGGAAAGGAAAGGAAAGAAAAGGAAAGGAAAGAGAAGGAAGAGAGGAAAGGAAAGGAAAGGAAAGGAAAGAGAGGAAAGGGGGAAGGGAAAGGAAAAAAAGAAAAGAGAAGGAAGAGAGGAAAGGAAAGGAAAGAAAAAGGGGAAGGGAAAAGAAAGGAAAGGAGGAAAGAAAAGGAAAGAGAAGAGAAGGAAAGGAAAGGAAGAGAAGGAAAGGAAAGGAAAGGGGGAAGGGAAAGGAAAGGGGGGAGGGAAAAGAAAGGAAAGAGGGTGAAGGGAGGGGAAGGGGAAAGGAAGGGAAGAAAAGGAAAGAGAGGAAAGGAAAGGAAAGAGGGGGAAGGGGAAAGGAAGTGTGGAAAAACTATCACGTCACATTTTTCAGGGCCGTCGTAACTTCGAACAGTCACCAAACGAACTGCTGTAAATCAAGGACTACCTGTATTTAACCACCTTAACCATCTTATCTCCCCAGAACTTCGTTCCTACCTCCAGACCCTACTGGATTTCCTGCGCCAGGCCGAAGCGTTCTTCCGAAACCAGATCGACTTTTCCTTCTTCACACATTCTGTCCCCCGGTTTGTGGAACAAATTTACGGGTATCTCTTCTCCCCGCGAGGGCACCTGGACGCCCAAGGTATTCTCTGGGCCTCCTCCCCTGGTGAATTTCGTGGAGCAGGGTGGGTGGGATGGGGGAAAATGACGGTTGTGTGGCCTGTGACTGATCAAGTTTAATAGTAACCAAGTTTAACGTGTTGGATGAATGCAGCGGTACTTTACCTGGCTTGAGGAAATGTGTCATGCCCCTGTTGGAATCTGATTCTGAGGGAGAGGTGGAAGAGCTGACAGGGAGTGGGAGGGTGGCTCTGGTGGTTGTGGAGGAAACTGGGGAAGGGCAGAGGCCGGCTGGGCATTCAGAAGAAGAAAAGAGGGGGAAGAGAAAAGGGGGAAAGGAAAGAAAAAGAAAGAGGGTGAAGAGAGGAGGCACACAGGGAGGAATGGAGAAGGGAGCAATGTGGGTTACGGGGGAGAAAAAGGCCCTGATTCCCTTCATTAGCCGCAGCTGGGAAAACAGGATAAAAAAGGGTGTTTGCGCACAGCACCTTGCTGGAAGCAAAGCATGAATTATCTTGGTTTGTCAATTCTTATCTGGGTTCTGGCGTCCTCCCAACTGTGTGTGTTTCATTATCTTTTGAAGTCTGCAATTCCCTACCCTGCCCTCTCTTGTTAATTCTTGCAGCGTGGTTTGTGTTGGTTTTTATTTCTAATTTATATGTACTTTGGGTTCGGACTGAATTTCTTCCCTTTGAAAACTGTTCTTAGGAATGTTTTTTCTCCAGCCGATGATAACTGGATACTTAGCCAAGTTGGATGAATTAAAGGGACTTTACTTACTTTGGTGACGGGTCATCACAAAATGTGTCACGGAAACAGGCCTGCATTTAAATAGTTCAAATTAGTTTTCAGCAAAAATATCAAGGGACAGGTCAAAAAACTCAGGATGGCAGCTTTGAAGATGCAGTTAAAAAAAAATCAGATTCCTATTGAGGATAATAGTAATTAGAAAAATATTAGAATGTGCAGAAATGAATAGATTAACACTTGCAATTAAAGAGAAGGAAGAAATGGAATATTATAAGAGATGGGAACTATTTTATCGATGGCTAGAGAAAAAATATGAAAGCTAGAAATAGCGAATAGATTAGTGAAATAATAGAAAATAGGTTGATAGAATTAAACATGTTAAGAAGAGGAGTGTTATAGGAATACAGATATTGTGTATATTAATAAGAATAAGATAAGAATAGAGTTAATAACAAAGGAATGAACATGGATTTAAATTTTTAATTACACAAGATATTTGTACCGAGGCAACATGCTGTTAAATGGAAGATGAATTGTATGTGCTTTAAATAAAATAAAATAAAATTTTTCAAAAAAGGGAAGATGCAGTTAAAAAAAAACCTTTTTTACCCAACCAAAAAGTTATGATTTTTTTGAACTCCGTGTCGATTCTCCCAGATTTCACTAAAATAGAATAGAATAGAATAGAATAGAATAGAATAGAATTCTTTTTTGGCCAAGTGTGATTGGACACACAAGGAATTTGTCTTGGTGCATATAGAATAGAATAGAATTAGAATAGAATAAGGGAATGGGAATAGAATTAGAACAGAATAAGAATAAGAATAGAATAGAATAAGAATAGAATAAGAATAGAATAGAATTCTTTATTGGCCAAGTGTGATTGGACACACAAGGAATTTGTTTTGGTGCAAATGCTCTCAGTGTACATAAAAGAAAAGATACATTCGTCAAGAATCATAAGGTACAACACTTAATAATAGTCATAGGGTACAATAGAATAGAATAGAAGGATATAGGAATAGAATTTAAATGGAATGGGATGGGATGGGATGGGATGGAACAAGATAGAGAATAGAATAGAATAGAAATTAGAATAGGATAGAAATTAGAATAGAATAGAAATTAGAATAGAATAGAAATTAGAATTGGAATTGGAATAGATATTGGAGAATAGAATAGAATAGAATTAGAATAGAATAAGAATAGAATAGAATTCTTTATTGGCCAAGTGTGATTGGACACACAAAGAATTTGTCTTGGTGCAAATGCTCTCAGTGTCCATAAAAGAAAAGATACATTCGTCAAGAATCATCAGGTACAACACTTAATAATAGTCATTGGGTACAATAAGAATAGAATAACAGAATAGAATAGAGAATAGAATAAAATATTGGAAAGAAGAATACAATAGAATATTGGAATGAAGAATAGAATAGAATATTGGAATAAAGAATAGAATAGAATAGAATAGAATAGAAGAATTCTTTATTGGCCAAGTGTGATTGGACACACAAGGAATTTGTCTTAGTGCAAATGCATACTAGGAAACAGTCAATATAAATAGTAACGATGCAAGCAACAACGTCACACAGTCACAAGTGGGAGGGGATGGGTAATAAGGAGTGATGAGAAGATGAATAGTAATAGTAGCGCCCTCCCTGAGGCCCAGGGGAAGCCGGAAACAGGAAGTTCTGGGACACCACGCCCACCATGGCCACGCCCATCCAGCAACCGGGCAACGAAATGAATCCCACCCTTCTGCTCTTTTGTACATTTTTCTGAATAGCTTTCAAGGCTTCGAACAATATTTTTCCACCACGGGACCTTGAAGACGGATGGACTTCAACTCAGCTGGCTGGGGAATTCTGGGAGTTGAAGTCCACCCATCTTCAAGGTCCCGTGGTGGAAAAACACTGACTAAAATCTAGAACAATCTGCTCAGGTTTTCAAATTCCAAACCTTCTTAGGCAACAAGGAGACAGCGCTTCCCCCCCACCCCCCCAAATTGACACTTTGTGTTACTTTAAAGACCAGGTTGCAAGAACAGAAGCTGGAATCGCAAGAGGAATAGGAAGTCATTTCTCCCAGATCAGGAAAATGCAGAAGCGCGAGGCCCAGAATGTTATTAAAAGGTAAGGCTACCATTGTGTCTTTCTTTGGGTGTGTGTCTACACAAGTAGGGGCATCTGTTGGGTGAGGAGGCGGTTTAAAAGAGTCAGATAGTCAGAATAACAGAGTTGGAAGGGACCTTGTAGGTCATCTAGTCCAACCCCCTGCTCAAGCAGGAGATGCTATACTCGTGATGGCGAACCTATGGCACGCGTGTGCCGCAGGTAGCACGCAGAGCCATTTGTGCCAGCACACAAGAGTCGAGCAGGGGGCTGGACTAGAAGATTTCTAAGGTTTGACATGAGCAGTTAAGGATTAGCCATTTTTCTAAGCAACAAAAAGGGAAGCCTGGAACAATGTTTAATGTTGGTTGGGTTAAGAATCCCGTTGCAAAGATGGTCGCTGAAAAAGAGCACGCGCTTTCCTTCGGTTGCAAGAACAGCGAACGGCGAACCTGTAGTAGAAAAAGTGGCAGAAACTGGGGGCGGAGTTAAAAGAGGAAGCAGCCTAGAATCTCTACGCAGTCCTAAGCGGTTTAAGCCCAACCCTCCTTGAATTTCCTTGACCCTTATCTAATTCTAAGCAGGAACTGACTCTTAGTTGAGACGACTCCAGTGCATAGACTTGTCAGGGCTCCAACAAATCCACCCCCATTCAAATCATAAGTCTCTAGCCGCATCTCTCAGAGTAAAAAAAAAATAGATTTATTTGAAGTGGCCATGTTGGCATTAACTGGGTGCAGCCGACACTAAAATACATCATTTATTTCCCCCTTGACCCTGCTCTTCCTCCCACCCCCTAGATGTATATTCTCCAATGGGACACTTCCATAGTCAAAAGTCATCAATCATGCTGTCCAGTAATATTGTTGTGCGTCAATGCACTGCTTTCCCCCATTCCCTTTCTGCTGGCAACTAAAAAGACCAAAGGAGTATTTTTTTAGATGACATAGATGAAGCTTGTCAAACTGGCAGCTGGATGTGTCACGCACAGGCCACGCCCATCCCGGCTCCGCAGAAACAAAAAACATTGCGATACGTCATGATACGTCACACGATGCGATCAAATTTGACACCATAGCATAGACTGTTTAGCAATAAATCAGTTTAACTGGACCCACCTCTGTGGACCTGATCTTTTGCCCCTTACAGAACCCTGATCAATTAGAAGGAAGTGGTGGGGTCTCCATGCTCTTTGCTGGACCCTTGCCCATCGCTTCACATCCCCAAAGTCTGCTTCCACCACAGGTAGTCTGTCATGCCCCTATCAGAGTCTGAATCCAAGGATAAGAAGATGAACAGCTGACAGGGGGCGGGAGTGTGGCTCCGTTGGCTGTGGAGGAGGCTGGGGAAGGGCAAAGTCCGGCTGGGCAGAGCAGGGAAGAGGTAGAACAAGGGAGAGAGAGTTTAGAGGAAGATCCAGGCGCACCCCCTCTTCATCCTAGGGCACGCAGGGAGGAACAGAGAAGAGAGCAACATGAGTTGCATGGCTTATGGGAGAGGAAAGGGCCCTGATTCCCTTCATTAGCCACAGCTGGGAATGAGAGTTTAAAAGAGATGCAAGCTGAGTGCGGCTTCTCCTGGGAACAAATGTGAGTTTATCTCGTGTTGACTTTGGTTATCTGCATTCCTGACATCTTCCCAACCGTGTTGAGTTATTGCCGTGCCTTCACATCTGAAATTCTTGCTCCTGCCCTGCCGAACTAATTACCTCAGTTTGGCTTGATTGGACTTAAAGTTACAGTTTGTGTTGACCATGTTTTGGACTTGATTCTCTGCAGCCCAAGGCTGTTCCTGGGAGAGTTTTTCTCCAGCAAGAAGGTAACCTGGACATTGGGGGCAAAGTTGGAGCTAATAGAGGGACTCTTATTGATTATCTGATTGTGTTGCCTTTGTGCCACGCCCTGGATCATCACGTAGTCCTCCACTTATAGCCATTTGTAGCCATTTGGAGTTTCAACGACACTGTAAAAAGTGACTTAGGACTGGTTCCCACACTTACGACCGTTGCAGCATTCCTGCAGTCATGTGATCAAAATTCGCTTGGCAGTTGACTCATATTTATGACGGTTGCAGTGTCCTGGGCTCATGTGATCTCCTTTTGCAACCTTTCAATGGGGAAGCTGGATTCACTTCACAACCGTCTTACTAACGTAACAATGGCAAGCGATACACTTAGCGGCGGTGTAAAAAAAAAAGGTCGTGAAATGGGGAAAAATGTACTTTTAAGTGTATGGTCACCAATGGAAATTTTGGATCTCGATTGTGGATCTCACATAACTCGAGGACTTTCTGTACTGTCTGTTGATGGAAGATGGAGCAAGCAAGATCTTGTCTTACAGGGCTTTGCAACTGATCCCCTTTTCCTCACTTTTACAGCCGTCCTCCGCCCCATCTCCCTTCCTTTGTCTCCTTGTTCCAAGGCACCGGGCCCAACCTGGCTGACTGGGTGCAGGAGCTGAGCACCCCAGCTGAGTATTTTGCAGCAGCTGCACCTGTACAGGAGACCCGACATTTCCTACAGGTATGGGAATCGGAGCCAGAGAAACAAAACGTCAACTCGTAAATCATTCCTATGAGTGATAAAAACCAGCCATTCAGGTTTGCATACAACTGGAGACCCCTAAACAATAAATAGGAGCTTTATTATGGAGCTTTTGCAAAAGGGAATTCTGAGCTCATGGCCGCAGAAGACAGGTTTCCTGGGAAAGCTGGGGTTTATATACAGTTTCAAATATACAGTCTCTGCCCCTTTCCGGATTCACAATCTATCCAGCTACGCATCACCCTACGCAACACCCCTATTATTGTAGCATAACATCTGTTTCCTTAACCTATTTACCCTTTTCCATTTCCAGTAACCTCCCTCATTAACATGTCACTGGACAGCATGCGCCAAATATATAACTTTTATACAAAACAATAGATAATTCTTACATAATATTCCAGTAAATTATCTTAGATTAACACAGAGGTTAAAAATGGCATTACCATTGCTTTATATTTTCACAGGTATAATTTTGCATATCACATTATGCCTGTTTCCGAGTTGCCGTAAGAAAGAGGGGAGGGGAAGGCCTGAGGGGGCAGTGAGGCAGATGAAGGCCAGAAGCACATTCCACACTTATCTTGTGAAGATTGTAGCCTAGGCTACTGGATCTTCTGCCTGGGAAAATCCTTCATTGGAGAGTTTGATTGATGGCACTCAGCCCATGAACGTGTTTTGTTGGAAATCTGATTTATGACACACCCAGGGGGTTAGTGGGGAAACAGGGCCATAGGTGATAGTAAATTACGTGTCTCAGAGTTGGCTTCATACTGGACATATTGCTCCTAATAAAGGCACAAAGATGGAAGGCATTGTGTCCTGAAAAGAATCAGGGAAAAATGAATGGCAACTTGAATGGCTGAAGGAGCAGTAGGTGTTGAAGCATTAACAATAGCCCTTAGACTTATATACCACTTTACGGTGTTTTTACAGCCCTCTCTTCTAAGTGGTTTACAGAGTCAGCCTATTGCCCTCCAACAATCTGGGTCTTCATTTTACCCACCTCAGAAGGATGGGAGGCTGAATCAACAAAGCTTGAAGGAAGGAAGGGAGAAAGGGTGAGAGGGAGGGAGGAGGAAGACGGAAGGGAGGGAGGGAGGGAAGGAAGGAAGGAAGGAAGGAAGGAAGGAAGGAAGGAAGGAAGGGCAATAGCACTTAAGACTTATATACTGCTTCACAGCCCTGTCTAAACGGTTTACAGAGTCAGTCTCTTGACCCCATCAATCTGGGTCCTCATTTTACTAACTTCAGAAGGATGGAAGGCTGAGTCAACTTTGAGCCAGTCAGGATCGAACTGCTGGCAGTGAGCAGTCTCGACCTCCAATACTGCATTAAAACCACTGTGCCACCATATAGTGGTTTGTAGTTCAGTGTTTCTCAGTGTTGGCAACTTTGAGATGTGTGGACTTCAACTCCCAGAATTCCCCAGCCAGCCATGAAACTCTGCTATCCAGATAGTGCTCGATTTATGACTACAATTGAGCCCAAAATTTCCATTGCAAACCCAGACAGTTGTTCAGTTGTTCAGTAATTTTTGGGCTCAATTGCGGTTGTAAACCGAGGACTACCAGCATTTTAATGTTTGTCATTCACATTGCATTTTGTCCCTCGTTTTGCATCCTTTCTTTAAGGATTCTCTTCCAACCATTTCTTCAATATCGGTGTCACTCTTGTCCTGCAGCGAGTTGGCCATGGCCAGTTGTCTTAGACCAGGGGTCGGCAATCTTAAACACTCAAAAGAGCCACAAAGATCCTCACTGGGAGCCCCTCGTTCAATTCCGGAACTGACCAGACTCTATGGCAGTTCCCTCACCATAGAGTCTCCTCCTAGTACAGTGTCCTTTTTCCTCTACCTGTCCTAACCAAAAAGCCCTATCAATTGTGGAGCTGACTGGTAACAGGGAGCCGCAAGGAGAGGGATGAAAGAGCTGCATGCGGCTCCAGAGCCACAGGTTGCTGACCCCTGTCCTAGACCCTATGAGAAGGTTTGTTCAGATTCCGGCAGTTACCCCCATTTAAATCATGACTGTCAAGCCAAACTTCCAAAACTTCAAAAGGGAGTTAACATGTCCGGCACTGCCTGGGTGTAGCTGACTGTCATGCCCCTGTTGGAGTCTGACTCTGAGAGAGAGGAGGAACAGCCGATATGGAGTGGAAATGTGGCTCTGGAGATTGTGGAGGAAACTGGGGAAGGGCACAGGCCGGCTGGGTAGTCAGAGTAAGACCCAGGCCCATTCCCTTTTCATCCTAGGGCATGCAGGGAGGAGCAGATAAGGGAGAAATGTGAATGGCAGGGTCTACAGGGGAGTAAAGGGCCCTGATCCCCTTCATGGGCTGCAGCTGTGAGGACTGTTTATCAGGACAAATCACGCGTGGCCCAATGCTGGAAGCAAAGCGTGAAATAATTCTAGTCTTTCAGTTCTTAACTGAGTTCTGGTGTCCTTCCCAGTGTGTGTATTCTGATATCTGTGGATGTCTTCAAGCCCTTATCCTGCCTTGTCTCACTAATTGCTTCAGTGTGGTTTGTATTGTTTTTTTCTATTTATAATTTCTATGTATTTGAAGGGC
The DNA here is from genome assembly GCA_023653725.1 of Bungarus multicinctus. NCBI lineage: Eukaryota > Metazoa > Chordata > Lepidosauria > Squamata > Elapidae > Bungarus > Bungarus multicinctus. The sequence goes on from CM042844.1 coordinate 5,612,018, forward strand.
ATTTCTTCCTTTTCGCAACTGTTTGTGGGGGAGTTTTTTTCTCCAGTCAATGATAATTGGAGCTTTGAAGCCAAGTTGAAGAAATTAAAGAGACTTCACCTGTTTTTGTGACTGTGTTGCTTTTGTATCCCACCCTGGGTCATCACACCAACTCTTCATTGTCACCCTGGTTTTTCCCCCCACCTCCTTGGTGTATCCTAATTCATATCCTCCAATGGAACACATCCATAGCCCAGAGTCATCAATCATGCTCTCCAGTTAGAATTTTGTGCGGCAGAAACTTCAGTCGCCTAGTTACTACCTTTGAAAACATTAATGGAATGCACTTTCGGTTTGCAAGCTGCCACACTGCTCCCCCCTCCCTTTCTGTTGGCAACTCTAAAAAAACCATAGAAATATTTTATGAGTTGACAAGGTCCACTTTGGCCATTGAAGTCAACTGTTGTTGGGATTCTTCTGGCAACTTTATGTGGGAATGTAGGAGGTTTTTTTGGGGGGGGGAGGGAAACCGGATGGTTGTGTCATCTACAGACTGCTTGGCTCACCGTCTTTACCCTGGGGGAGCCAACCCCTGCATATATGCCCCCCAAAAAAAATCCACAAAGAGGGAGACCAATTGTCAGTCGCATCAATGCCGTCACCTGCAACATGGCCCATCCAGTCAGAACTTGAGGAAGCTTCTCGGATGAGAAGCGAAATGTCTTCAAAGAAAAAACAAGGAAGTCCTGTTGCCTCCTGGTGTGTGTGTGTGTGTGTGTGTGTGTGTGTGTGTGTAAAGCACCTTTAGGACTTTTTCAAGATCAGGTCTGCCCTCTTGGTCTCACTTTTCCTTTTTCCTTCCCTTAGCTGACGGAAGAAGAGGTGGATGAACTGCGACTCCAAGGTCAGATGTTCCTTGGGCAGCTGCAAAAAGAACTACATCAGGATGTTTTTCCAGATGTGGAACCCGAGAGAGATGCCCTCATGGTCCAAACGCTCGGGTTGAATGGTACGTGGCTGGGATGGGGGAGGGGGGCCCATGGGAGGAAAAAAAAGAGACCGGGGGGGTTACGCCGTGGCTTGAAAATCTGAGGAAAGAAACCCAACTGTACGCCTTGATTTGACCAAGTTTTGGGCAGGACGTTCTAACCTAAGCTCTATTTATTTCGTTTACAATGAATTTCCTCCCCAGCAAAATCCCGGGCCAACAGTCCTTCATGATAGTTCCCAATTACAAACCTTTATCAGGCTTGCAGAATTCAGACCTGGCAATACTTGGCAAGCATGAACTAATGGTTTCCTGCAAAGCCCCACTCCCCCTTTCGCTCCTCTTTATTCCCTATGGGAGGGGCCATTCACCGTCCACCTGTGCCTTTACTCCCGAGTTGACCCTTATTCCTTAGTTGTTCTCTTCATTTGGCAGCTCTGTGCATGCGCACACTGGGAACAGGCTCCAGCTGTTCTTCTTCCCCACTGATCTCAGACTCCAAAGGCAGCTGATAACTGTCAGATGGCCCTGGCCCCATCTATGCCTCCAATGCAGAATACTCATCAGAGCCTTCCCCAGACTCCAGGACAGGCCCATGTTCCTCCCCAACCTCCTCACTGTCTCTCTACACCATTTCTGACCAATGGCAGTCCAATCTCTTCTTGAAAGCCTCCAGCGATGAAGCAATTGTATAGGGTTTCCTGCTTAAGCAGGGGGTTGGACTAGAAGACCTCCAAGGTCCCTCCCAACACTGTTATTCTGATTTTAATTCTAAATTCAAAGTGAAACATAGAGAGCTATTAGAAAACCAGCCATTTCTAGTCTTCTGAGTCTCCTCAGCAGTGATTTTCATAATTTCCAACCAAGCAAATGGTGCATTTCAAGTGCCCCCAAACCGGAGAAGAATTGAGAACTAAATAAGCCAAATTATTGATTTACTACAGGTGGTCCTTGATTTATGTCCATAATTGAATCCAAAATTTATGTTGCCAAGTGAGACATGATCAAAATTCAGATGCTTGGCGATTGGTTCATATTTAGGACGATCGCAGCGTGCTGGTATCATACAATTCCTTCCTCCCAAGCAAAGTTAACAGGAAATCCAAATTCACTTAACGACTGTAGTATTAACTGAACAACTGCAGCGATTCGCTTAACAACTGTGGCAAGAACGGTTGCAGAACGGGGCACAAAAGCCACTTTAACAAATGTCTCGCGTAGCAACATAAATTTATCATCAGTTGTGGTCGGAACAATTAGTCTCATTGGACGAACCCCTTCTCTTCCTCAGAGGACGACTTAAGGGACGACGATCTCATTCCTGGCACGTCAGAAACTGGGTTAATTAATGAGTGTGAACAGCCAGCTGAAATAGATTTATAGGAGGCTTCGGCTGGGGACAGCTTGTACGTCAGTGAAGAGGAGGAGGAGAAGGAGCTACCTTCTGTGGTGGATCCGAGAGCACACAGGGCGGAGAAAAAACAAGAGCAATGGAGATCTGCCAAATTACTCAGGAGAAGGCCCCCACCCGTTTTGATGAGCTCACCGGCAAGCCGTTGATCACAGCAGGCAGAAGGAGGCGTTGCCGGGAACAATGTGTTTGGTTTATGGCCGTGTGTGTTTATTCCTCGTGCTTCCTGCTTCACTTTATGCCTTGGAGACTCCGAACTTCTCTTGCCGAGCTCTTGTGGTTGTGTTTCAGTCTGGCCTGGTGGTGTTCAGTTTGTTTGATGGAGCGACTTTCCATTGTTTTATGGACTATTGGCCATTGCTCTGTGGACTAACCTTGGCCTGCTTGTAGCTGGGTTTGCAGTATTTGGGACAGTTCTGAGGCTGGGTGAAGGAAATTTCTGGGGAAGGTTAATAAATTATCTAAATTAAAACCGTGTGTGTGTGTGTGTATGAATGGGTCAGCACACTCACACATCAACTGGAGGGCTGTCCAGATATTAGCAGCTGTAATGTCCAATTCCTAGAGGGTTAAACTTTGGGACAACAGACCAAATTTGTCTCTTTCCTACTTTGCTTTGTGATAGATTCCTTGGTGAGAGAGACCCATCGAAGAGAGAAACGTGGCTTGGGCATGGATCCCTTGGAAGAAAAGGAGAATCAACTGCCCAGTGGTATCTATTTTTTTTATTTTAAATAATCTTTATGCTTCTTTATTTTGGAAAATTGCAAACAAGGAGCAGAATGCAAAGGTGCATTTTCCCCCCACCAAAAAAAAGGCAACTAGGACTTACTAAGCTCAATAACAAACATTAAAATAATTTGGATTAGTTATTTACTAATGGCTTTTATGTTTTTAATTTTGTTAATAAAATTGTTTTTAAATTTTTTTTTTAAAAAAAGGCAACTGGACTTTCTTGGGATTTTTTTTTCCTTGAAGAGGTTTCACTTCTCATCCAAGTAGCTTCCTCGGTTCTGACTGAATGGTGGCGTATGGCAGGATGTATATTCCTTGCAGTCCTCTGGTCGTTAGTACTCTCTCTGAGAATCATTGAGGCCACTTGGAGGTTTATCTGTGCCCTCAGGGTCAGCTGAATACAAGCAATCCTCCTCTTAGGGCCTCAATTGAGCCCAGCATTTTTGTCGCTGAGTGAGACATTTGTTAAGTGAGTTTTGCCCCATTTTACGACCCTTTTTTTGCCACAGTTGTTAAGCGAACCACTGCAGTCGTTAAGTTAGTAAAACAATTGTTGAGGCTTCCCCGCTGCTTATCAGAAGGTCGCAAAAGGGGATCGAATGACCCCGGGACAACAAATATGAAACAGTTGCCAAGCGTCTGGATTTTGATCCCGTCAGCATGGGAGACGCTGCTGCAACGGTCATAAGTGTGAACATTGGCCACATAAGTCTTTTTTCCTCCAATGCTGTTGTAACTTTAAACGGCTACTGAATGAAGCGTTGTAAGTCAAGGACTAAGCTGTATTGCAAATGGGTGTGTGGAACTTTCTTGGAAGTAAGAAAAGTCCAATTGCCTTTTTTGGGGAAAAAAAGCACGTTAGGGAAAACCACGACCGGATGACGGAGAATATTCGATGATCACAGCACAAATGATAACCGATAGAAAGGAGATTTGCAACATTAAAGGTAATTCATGAAAAACAGCAACAAAGTTAAAATTAAAGCAAATGGGAAGGAAAGGGAAGGAAGGAAGGAAGGAAGGAAGGAAGGAAGGAAGGAAGGAAGGAAGGAAGGAAGGAAGGAAGGAAAGGAAATAAGGAAGGAAGGAAAGGAAATAAGGAAGGAAGGAAGGAAGGTGAAGGGAAGGGAAGGAAAGGAAAGGAAAGGAAAGGAATGAAATGAGGAAGGAAGGAAGGAATGAAATGAGGAAGGAAGGAAGGAAGGAAGGGGAAGGGAAAGGAAGGAAAGGAAAGGAAAGGAATGAAATGAGGAAGGAAGGGGAAGGGAAGGGAAGGAAAGGAAAGGAAAGGAAGGAAATAAGGAAGGAAGGAAAGAAGGGAAGGGAAAGGAAAGGAAAGGAAGGAAATAAGGAAGGAAGGAAAGAAGGGAAGGGAAAGGAAAGGAAAGGAACGAAAAGGAAAGATGGAGGGAAGGATGGATGAAGAGGAAAGGAAAGGAGAAAGGAAAGGGAAGGGAAGGATGGATGAAGAAAGAAGAGGAAAAAGAAAAGGAAAGGAAAGGGGGAAGGGAAGGAGAAAGGAACGAAAAGGAAAGAGGGAGGGAAGGATGGATGAAGAGGAAAGGAAAGGAGAAAGGAAAGGAAAGGGGGAAGGGAAAGATGGATGAAGAGGAAAGGAGAAAGGAAAGGAAAGGGGGAAGGATGGATGAAGAGGAAAGGAAAGGAGAAGGGAAGGGGGAAGGGAAGGGAAGGAGAAAGGAAAGGAAAAAAGAAAAATACCACCACATTTTAAGGATTCTAATAAAATTTAGCATTAAATTGCGGCCTTAAACATTTAAGAATATATGTTAAATAGTTTGCTGCCCTTGCTGTACCAAAGATACCTTATTCCGCCGTATTATTATAAAATATATAGAGATAAAAAGGAAATTATCTAATAATACCGCTGTATCATTGTGAAATATCAAAACACCACGCCAAAGAAGAAGATATTGCTTTCTTCTTTTCTGAGTTGAAAATATTGCTTTTTTCTGCAATGGATGAATGGCACGTTTCTAAAAGCTTACCCCTAATGTATGGGAATGGCAGGTTTTGTGTTTGTTGTGTTTGTGTAAATGTTGTGTTTGTGTCGCTTGTGTTCGTTGCGTAGGACCCAGCAGATGTGGGGGAGGGGGCACAGGGCTGTTCCTGAGAGAGATCAATCAATCAATCAATCAGTCTATCAATCAGTCTATCTATCTATCTATCTATCTATCTATCTATCTATCTATCTATCTATATATCTAATTTCTATCTATCAGAATAGAGCTGGAAAGGAACCTTGGAGGTCATCTAGTCCAACCCCTGCTCTAGCAGGAGACCCTATACTATAGGGCCTATACCATTGCAGACAAGTGGCTGCCCAGTCTTTTCTTAAAAACCTCCAGTGTTGGAACATTCACAACTTCAATCAATCAATCAATCAATCAATCAATCAATCAATTAGAATACAGCTGGAAAGGGACCTTGGAGGTCATCTAGTCCAACCCCTTGCTCATGCAGGAGACCCTATACCCATGATGGTGAACCTATGGCATGCTTGCCACAGGCGGCACGTAGAGCATTTGTGTAGGCATGTGAACCCCTGGCAAATTTACCTGCACTGCACATGCGTGTGCCAGCTGATTTTTGGCCCGTTTGAGGCCCTTTACGCCCTCCTGGAGGCTTGAGAAAAGCCTCTGCAGCCTTGGGAGGCCAAAAAATGGGCCTTCCGGAAATACCAGAAGTGCCGAAACGGGCCCGTTTTTCGGCCTCCCGAGGCTGCAGAGGCTTCCCTCGAACCTCCGGAAGGGCGAAAACAACCTCAAACGGGCCTAAAAATCAGCTTGGAGGCGCGTGCATGCGCAGTGCAGGTAAGGAGGCATGGGCATGCGCGGAAGGGGCAGGGCGCATTGCATTGTGGGTGCCGTGTCACTGCGTTTATTTTGGATTTGTCTGTTGAGCTTCCAGAATTTACCAGAATGGTTATCACGTTACTATAGTAACAAGATGTGGAGTGCCTTGTGATGTTTGATTTACGGCGCAAGCATGCAGGGGAAGAGTTTTCCTTTACTTCACTTCCTTCTTTACTTTTGGCAACAAGAAAACACGATTCATTTCCTTTAATTTATAAAACTGAATTTTTTTTTTCCGCTTTGACATGCCGGCAACGCACGCGCTTTCGGCACACCACAACAAAAAAAGGTTCGCCATCGCTGCCCGATACCATTTCAGACAAACGGGCTGCGCAATCTCTCCTTAAAAGCCTCCCGTGATGGAGGCACCCACGTCTTCTGCAGGGCAGCCCTTCCACTGCTTGGACCCAGCTTTTTCCCCTTTGAGAGGTTCACCCCACCTCTTTCTTCTCCCCAGCCCTGGCTGTGGATTCCAGCTGCCTGGGAGTGAATGAATCTGCCCAGCGGCTCTATTCCGTGCGGGAGACCTACCGATGGATTTTGCAAGTGCCTCAGCAGGATCTCACCATGAACTTCCAGAAGGTGAGGCTGCTTGCATTTATTTATTTAATTTAATTTTATTTTATTTTATTTTATTTTATTTTATTTTATTTTATTTTATTTTATTTTATTTTATTTTATTTTATTTTATTTTATTTTTTGTTTATTTATTTATTTATTTTATTTATGTATTTATTTATTTTATTTATGTATTTATTTATTTAATTAAACTTATATACCGCCCTCTTTCCCTGACAGGACTCAGGGCGGTGTAATAGCCCTAAGGTTAAAAATATCGCAACAATACAAAATTAAAAAACAATTAAAATCAAATACATAGTGGCTGGAATAAAAGTATATAAAGGGGAATTAAAAAGATTAAAAACCAGATTAAAATTCTAAGAGAACCCTAGGCCAGACCGGCTTGGCGAAATAGATGAGTCTTCACCGCCCGTCTGCATGCCACCCCCCCTCTGACCTCCCCAGCCAACACCAAGGAGGATGGTGGGGATTCCTTCTATGTATTGTTTAAAAAATGAGGGGGTCTAAGTCTAACATTCACAACTCCTGTTTGTGTCATAATCTGTATCATAAATTTGTTTCCTCCCCTTAGCTCCCTTTTTTTCGTTTTTTTTTGCGTTCTAGCCATTCATACCACTTATCCCAGATCGAGTAAAATTCTGCCTCCTCTTTTCCTTTTAATTTGAATGTCAGTTTTTCCATTTCTGCATCTTCGCAAATTTTTTGGGATAATGAATTGTATTGGTGGTAAATTAGGCGATTTCCGGAATTTCATCGCTAAAAATAAATAAGTGTAATCCAAATATTAATAATGGAATGTTATGTTTGATAGAATATAAATAACAGAGAACCTACAGGTAACAAGAAATAATTGCCGCGTAATATAATTTAGGAAATGTAAAATGTAAAAAATGTCAAATGTAAAGAAGTTTAGTTTTAGTACAGATTATTGTGACGTTTGTTTGTATGAAACTTTGTCTTTTGAGTTGGTATATTCGTATATTTTAATTTTTTGTATTCAATAAAGTTTTTAATTATTTTTTTTTTAAAAAAAATAGAAGGGTGAGGGGAGGAGGGCTATACACTTATGATCACAGTGGAGCCCATAATTTCTGTTGCTAAGTGAGACGGTTCATAATAGCGATAGCACCTAGACTTATATACAGCTTTAGAGTGCTTTCCAGAGCGGTTGTATGGAGTCAGCCTCTTGCCTCCAATAATCTGGGTCCTCATTTTATTGACCTCGGAAGGACGGAAGGCTGAGTCAACCTTGAGCCGGCCAGGATCGAACTGTTGGCAGTGGGTAGAGTCAGACTGCAATGCTACATTCTAACCACTGTGTGGAAGGAAGGAAGGAAGGAAGGAAGGAAGGAAGGAAGGAAGGAAGGAAGGAAGGAAGGAAGGAAGGAAGGGAAAGGAAGGAAGGAAGGAAAGGGAGGGAGGGAAGGGAAGGCAGGAAGGAAGGGAAAGGAAGGAAGAAAGGGAAGGAAAGAAGGAAGGAAAGGAAAGGAAAGGAAGGAATGGAAGGAAGGAAAGGAAGGAAGGAAGGAAGGAAGGAAGGAAGGAAGGGAAAGGAAGGAAGGAAGGAAAGGGAGGGAGGGAAGGGAAGGCAGGAAGGAAGGGAAAGGAAGGAAGAAAGGGAAGGAAAGAAGGAAGGAAAGGAAAGGAAAGGAAGGAATGGAAGGAAGGAAAGGAAGGAAGGAAGGAAGGAAGGAAGGAAGGAGAGGGAGGGAGGGAGGGAAGGAAGGAAGGAAGGAAGGAAAGAAGGAAGGAAGGGAAAGGAAGGGAAGGAAGGGAAAGGAAGGAAGCAAAGGAAGGAAGGAAGGAAGGAAGGAAGGAAGGAAGGAAGGAAGAGCAATAGCGCTTGGACTTATATACCGCTTCATAGTGCTTCACAGCCCTCTCTAAGCTGTTTACAGAATCAGCCCCCAATAATCTGGGCCCTCTTTTTACTGACCTCAGAAGGACGGAAGGCTGAGTCAACCTTGAGCCGGCCAGGATCAATCTCAATCTCTGATGAGAAGCTGTTCCTCTGGTTAATTGTCCTCACTGTTAGGAAGTTTCTTCTTAGTTCCAGGTTGCTTGATCAGTTTCCATCCGTTGCTTCTTGTCCTGCCTTCTGGTGCTTTGGAGAATAGCTTGACCCCGTCTTCTTGGTGGCAGATATTGGAACATTGCTATCATGTCCCCCCTAGTCCTTCTTTTCATTAGACTAGACATACCCAGTTCCTGCAACTGGTCTTTGTATGTTTTGTCTCCAGGCCTTTGAGCATCTTAGTTGCTCTTCTCTGCACATTTTTTTCCCAAAGTCCCAACCTCTTTTTTGTAATGTGATAACCAAAACTAGATGCAAGTATTCCAGGTGTGGCCTTACTAAAGATTTATAAAGCTGGAGTAATTTATTTAAATGTAAATATATATATATATGTGTGTGTGTGTGTGTGAGGTTTTGAGCTGATAAATAATTAAATAAGGGAGACTAGGATAGATCTATTTTGAGCTAGTTAGCTCTCTTCAGCTAGCCATACCCTTACTGGGATTCGAACCAGGGAAGTATTACATGTGAGGCAGTTGCAATTGCCACTAGACCACTGGCTCTATCCTGTTCAGCTGAGGCCAAAAGACAGAAAAGAAAGCAGTATGCTTTCTCCCTTAATTGGGGCTTAACAGGGTGTTGTAACATAAAGTATATACTTATTCCCCTGCCTCAGCTGAACAGGATAGAGCCAGTGGTCTAGTGGCAATTACAACTGCCTCACATCTAATACTTCCCTGGTTCGAATCCCAGTAAGGGTATGGCTAGCTGAAGAGAGCTAACTAGCTTGAAATAGATCTATCCTAGTCTCCCTTATTTAATTATATATCAGCTCAAAAAACCTTACACACACACACACACACACATATATATATATATATATATATGTATATTCATTCATTCATTTAGTCAAGTGATTATAAGATAACAGGTATAAGTATAAACATAGTTATGAATTCATGAAATGGGTAAATATAAGAAAAATAAAAGAAACAATAGGACAGGGACGGTAGGCACATTGGGGCGCTTATGCATGCCCCCTACAGACCGCTTAGGAAAGGGATGTGGTCAATAGTAGACAGTCTAAGGTTAAAGTTTTTGGGGTTTGGGGAAGAAATCACAGAGTCAGGTAGAGTATTCCAGACATTGATCACTTTGTTGCTGAAGTCGCATTTCCTGCAATCAAGTTTGGTGCGGTTAACCTTGAGTTTGTATCTATTGTGTGCTCTTGTGTTGTTATGGTTGAAGCTGAAGTATTAATTGACAGGTAGGACATTGCAATGTATGATTTTATATACTATATTAAGATCGGACCGAAGGCGGCGTAGTTCTAGATTTTCTAGGTCTAGAATTTGGAGTCTGGTGGCATAAGGTATTCTGCAATGACTAGAGGAGTGGAGAATGCTTCATATGATTTCGATTCTAAGCCTTCCATTTAGACCAGCGGTAGGGAACCTTGGCTCTTTTATCACTGATGGACTTCAACTCCCAGAATTCCTGAGTGAGCCATAAACGTTTTCCCCATCCCTGGCCTAGTGGTTTTTCAGTTGTGAGGGAAATCAATTTTTGACTTGAATGGGACTGTTTAATATACAAATGTAGGACATATAAAGAATATGGATCATTCAAGTCAAAAATTAGGACATTTGTATATTGAACAATCCCATTCAAATCAAAAATTGATTTCCCTCACAACTGAAAAACCAGTAGGCCAGGGATGGGGAACTTTTTATAGCTCATTCAGGAATTCTGGGAGTTGAAGTCCATAAGTGATAAAAGAGCCAAGGTTCCCTACCACTGGTTTAGACAACCAAGGATTGCATTAGCTTTTTAAAAATTATCGGCCTCCTGCTCTCTCTCTTCTCCCCATGTTCCCCCAGATCCTGGTGGACTTGGCCTCCAAGAATGCCAAGGGCCTCTACCGAGCTCATATCCAAGCCATCGTTGGACAGAAGGCCACCAGCTTCTCTGGTCTGGTGGGCCTGGAGCAGGATTCTCTCTACAGGAGCATGCCTGAAATCATCGCTCTCGCCTTGGGGACTCTGAAGGTTTAACCCGAGGGCACTGCCAGGAAGGCCAAACTAGGGGATGTTCTGCCAAGCAAACCTGGAAGGCAGAAGACCGTGGTGGACATTTCAGGGAAATAAGGTTGACTCCCAAGGAGACCCGGCTGCTGGAAGTGGAAGAATGTAGAGATAACTGCCTGTTCTTCAGGATGGGACCTCAGGGATGTTAGTTGAGGTGGCAACCAAGAACTCCTTCCAATGCTTTTAGATCAGTGTCTATCAACCTTGGGAACTTTTCAGATGTGTGGACTGTGATGACCCAAAGGGGCGTGGCATAAAGGCAACACAGCCACATAAGCAAGAAGAGTCCCTTTAATAACTCCAACTTTGCCCCCAATGTCCAGATGACCTTCGGCTGGAGAAAAAAACTCCCCCAAGAACAGACTTTAAATGGAGGAAATTCAGTTCAAAAACAAAGTACATACAAACTGTAAATAACTTGACAGGAATTGCAGACTTGAAAGGGCAGCAAAACTTGGTGGTGCAGGCTGTTAATCATCTAGCACTTAGCCCAATTGCCTGCAATTAGTGCAGGTTCGAATCCCACCAGGCTCAAGGTTGACTCAGCCTTCCATCCTCTCGGGGTACGTAAAATTGAGGACCCAAGATTGTTGGGGGCAATAAGCTGACTTTGTAAAAATGCCGCTTGAGGGGGCCAAAAAAAGCCCTAGTAATAAGCAGGCATATACAATGGAATGAAGGCTATTGCCGAGCACTTAGCATGGTGCTCCAAAGACTGTAAGCCGCCCTGAGTCTCCGGAGAAGGGCGGCATATAAATGTAAATAAAAATAAAATAAAAAAAAAACAAACACAGTTGGGAAGACGCCAGGAACCCAGATAAGCATCGACCGTAAAAGATAACTCACGGTTTGCTTCCCACGAGTTGCTGTGCGCAAACGCCCTTTTTAAACAATGTGTTCCCAGCTGCAGCTAATGAAGGGAATCAGGGCCCTTTCCTCCCCCGTAAGCCACGCAACCCACGTTGCTCTCTTCTCCATTCCTCCCTGCGTGCCCTAGGATGAAGAGGGGGTGGGCCTGGGTCTTCCTCTGAATGCCCAGCCGGACTGTGCTCTTCCTCAGTTTCTTCCACAGCCAATGGAGCCACACTCCCACTCCCTGTCAGCTGCTCGGCCTCCCCCTCCGAATCAGATTCCGACAAGGGCATGACATGAACTCAAGAGTCTGGCAGAAATAAATTTCATAAATGATGACTATTATTAACAACTGTCAGATGTCTACGGAGATCCTCAGTCATCCGGGTCATGGTTGTCCCAAAAGTGCTTTTTTTTTTCAAGAGGTAACTGGACTTTCTTGTTTTTCTTTTGAAGACGTTTCGCTTCCCATCCAAGAAGCTTCTTCAGCTCGGACTGGATGGTGGGGAATGGAAGGATTGATATTCCTTGCAGACAGCTGGTCATTTGCATCCTTTTTAGAGGGTTGTTGAGGCCACTTGGAGGTTGATCTCTGTCCCCATGGTCACCTGACGTGGTGCAAATGAGAGCCTTCCTGGAACTGCTGAAAGGACCGTTATTGTAGACTGGAAATAGACGATGTTGTATCTCTCTCTCTCTCTATTGAGAGGGGGGGGGGCTGTTCAAATTTTGACATATAATTGGCCTCTCGGACCAGCTGTCTGCAAGAAATATAAATCATAAGCCACTTTTTTCAGTGCAATTGTTCCTTTGAACAAATGGTTTGTAAGGAGGACGGTAAACCATTTTCTGGGTTTGCAGGATATGTCGCCGCATGGCCTTTTCGAGACAGGCTGGAATCCCACAATGTGATTCAGAGACATGCCCAAAAAGTCAAGATGGGGCCTTCAGTGATGCCACCACTGGCCGCCATCTTGAATTGTTTGACCCTCCCGGAACCTTCAAGTAAGCTCAGTGTCAACTCATAAAATATGTCTCTGGTCTTTTTAGAGCTGCCAACAGAAAGGGAGGGGGGAGCAGTGCGGCAGCTTGTAAACCGAAAGTGCATTCCATAAATGTTTTCAAAGAAAGTTTCTAGGTGACTGAAGTTTCTGCCGTGCAAAATTCTAACTGGAGAGCTTGATTGATGACTCTGGGCTATGGATGTGTCCCATTGGAGAATATATGAATTACGATACACCCAGGGGCTGGGGGAAAACCAGGGTCAGGACCAAAATTTTGATGGTCCGCAGAGAAATGTCACCCCCAGACCAGAGGGGAACTTGCCCCACATGCCTTGCCTGGCCACTGGGCTACTTCTTTCTGCTTCTTCTGCTTTTGGCTGCATGCAAGGAAAGCAGCAAAAATCTTTCTTTCTCTCCCCCAAATTCCACCAGAAATGAGTCTTTGGGATCCTGCAAGGCCTCCTGCTCCAAGAGGCTGCGCCGGCACGACAAGCCTCACAAAGACTCCTTTCTGGCGGAGTTTGGGGAAGAGAAAGAAAGACTTCTGCAGCTTCTGCTGCTTTCCTTGCATGAAGCCAAAAGTCTCTCTCTTCCCCCCTGAGAACGGAGCTGCGATCCTAAATAAAGAACGATCGATCGGTAGGAAAACGGGGCGGGGAATTTTCCTGCAGACATTTTGGGGGATTTTCCCAGGGTCTCTGGTCCACAGGATTTAAAATTATGAGCTTGGTAGTCCCTGGGGTCCAAAAGGTTAGCGACCCCTGCTCTAGTATGTCCTATATTTCCTTTGTTTGAAGCCCAGCTGATAAGGTGCCTCAGCTGTTTTACTCACCGGGGCTTCAGTAGAAGGTAAGTTTAAAGCTGTTTTCAAACACACTGTGCGCTCGCGCTCACCGAATCGGTTGTTACACTGGTTGAATCCCACCACCGATTAAACCACGGCTGGCACGATTGTGGCCTTTTGTCGGTATTGTCATTTGATGTGCATCTGAATTTTTTTTCTTTCTTTCTTTTTTTCACGATGGCCTCACCAGGTGCTTATCTGCAATGTTGTTTTGTGACTGCTTGTGTCAGTGTTCCAGAAAACCTTCGCTCCAACCAATAACTCCAAAACAGACATCCTGTCCAAAGTTCTTTTTCATTTGGGTAGTATACCAGCACATCTGGGAAATCCCAAATCTGAAAGTTCCGGGTTTCCTTGCAATAAGTAAAAACTACAAATCCACCCCCTGCACCCATCATCGCATCACAGGGCCTAATCACCAACCGTCTCAGCTTGAGACTTCTTCTCACCCAGGTGCAGAAATAACATGACCTTGACTTAGAAGAAAAATGCTATTAGGTCTAACCACACACACTCCAAGAAATTCCCCCCCTCCCATTTTCCCAGGCTCAAAAATGTGGCAGCGTGGAAGCGGCTGGTGCTAATATGGCTTCCAAAGCTGGCAGCTTGTTTCCTGGCCACTGAACGGGGGCAGGAAAGCAGAAAAAGATGTCTTCAGCTGCCCATATTACAACCATGTTACGAACGGCACACAAAATGGTAAAAAAACACGCTCAAATCAATCAGAATAAAAACCAGTAAGAATTCAAGCATGCAACACACCTCAGTGGCCTTTGCAGGCACCAGTTAATCCTGCCTCCTCATCCCACTTGCTGTTCCTACTCTAAATCATGTCCGGAACCACCTCATAGCACCTCAAGGGATCTCGGCCCATGGGCTTTGGTTTCAACAGATCCCTATGTCTCCTTTTGCATAACATATTCCACCTGGTTGTTGCTTTCCGCCAGCGTTTCTCAACCTTGGCCTCTCGACGATGTGTGGACTTCAACTCCCAGAGTTCTTTGCTGGCTGGAGAATCTTGGGAGATGAAGTCCATACATCATCAAGCGACCAATATTCTGGGTTTTGCAGCGTTGATTCAGTGCCAGAAAAATAAACACAGATGGCTGATGCTTCATTTAACATCGTAAGTAGATTTTACAAACCAATTGTAGATTTCTCCAACGTGGAGCAAACTCAGACGGAAACATGTTGCAAGTAACTTTAGTAGCAACTCAGGAGCTCAGAAACAGAGCTAACTTTAGTTCAGCAGGCAAGCAGAGGAGAGAAGCAGTTTCATTTTCAACAGACAGACTCAGAGCTCAACATAGCTTCAGAGCTGCAGAGCTTAATATAGAGCCACGTCCAGGCTCTTTCCAATTTCAGTTTCCAAACAGCCCTCATTGACCGACTTAGTTGCTATGCCTATTCATTGGCTGACCTTGTAACCAAACTCTATTCCAGTTCATGAATATACTCTGACAGCCAAGGTTTAGAAATGCTACTTATGCCATGTCAAGGGGTCGATTCACCCACCGGCTGGCTTTCGACCAGATGTTAAGCCACAAAAAATAGACTGGAATTAAGGCAGAATAACAGAGTCAGAAGGGGCCTTGGAGGTCTTCTAGTCTAACCCACTGCTCCAGCAGGAGACCCTAAACCATTTCAGATATGTGATTGTCCAGTCTCTTCTTAAAAGACCTCCAGTGATGGAGCACCCACAACTTCTGGGGGCAAGCAGTTCCTCTGATTAATTGTCCTCACTGTTAGGAAGTGTCTCCTTAATTCCAGGTTGCTTCTCTCCTGGATTAGCTTCCATCCATTTTTTATTGTCCTCCTCTCTGGTGCTTTGGAAAATAAGTTACAGAATACAGAATAACAGAGTTGGAAGGGATCCTAGAGGTCTTCTAGTCCAACCCCCTGCTCAGAGCTATTTGTGCCGGCACGCGAGCTGCAGGCAAACTTACCTCATTGCTCATGTGCGCGCCTTACAGCTGATTTTTGGCGGGTTTGAGGCCTTTTTCAGCCTCCCAAAGGCTTGAGGAAGGCTTCTGCAGGCTTTGCAGGCCAAAAACTAGCCTCGTTTTGTCACTTCCTATTTTTCCGAAAATACCAGAAATGACAAAACGGAGCTAGTTTTCGGCCTGCAAAGCCTGCAGAAGCCTCCCTCAAGCCTTTGGGAGACCGAAAAAGGCCTCAAACTGACTGAAAATCAGCTGTGAGGCACAGTGCAGGTAAAGGGGTGGGGGGTGAGTGGGTGGGTGGGGATTGTGCGCGCATGCATAGAGGGCATGGGGACGCGCGCATTGCCTTCTGGGTTCTGGCACGCATGCGCGAACGTACAAATGCATGCACAATTTTTGGCACAGGAGCCCAAAAACTGCCCTACACCATTTCTGATAGAGGATTGCCCAGTCTCTTCTTGAAATCTCCCAGGGATGAAGCTTCCACAACTTCCGAAGGAGTGAGGGCATCTAAGTTTCGACCCAGCCTGGTCCAGAAAGTTGTGCAAACTCTTAAAGAGCAGACAGGCCAACTCTGCCAGTTGCCTACAAGCCAAAAAAATCCTTCTTGATTTCAGAGAGGAAGTTAGGCCCGGGATGCCAATCTCTTGTTTCTGCAAGCTGGCTTGTAATTCTCCCTTCCCCCAGCTTCCAGCTGCTGTTGTCCCTCCGCATTCCCAAATTAAGCTTGCTTCCAGTACCACCGGACACGCACAGAGGCAGAGAAAGGACGGAGAGCAGCCCATCCCGGAGGCAAGATGGACAATCGGATACTTCAGCTCCTTCTGTTTTGCACTTGGTCCTTGCTAGGTAAGATGCCCTAAAACCCACCTGAAGCCTAGGATGAGGGCACAGCTACGACCCTAATGGAAAACGGTGCCACGTTTTGCAAAAGAATAATTTTTTTAAAAAAAAGCATTAGAAAAACCCTGCCTTTGGCATTTCTGAATTGCAGAAACAAGCGTCTTTAGGAAGCCACAATTCTGAAACTTGGAAATTGATTGATTATCAGGGGGAGACATCCGCAAAATGTCTTTCTTGTCTACCTTTGACTTCGGAGGGTGTAATTTGGGATCTGAGACTCCGGAAAGGTTTGAGTTGAGATGTAGGTGGTTGTCCTTGACTTGATTTGTGTGCAAAACATGTAGGATACCTTCTCCCCCAATTCTTGGCATTTCCTTATAGGAAAAAAAAGAAAGCAATTGCACTGCACCCAAACTGGTGAGTGGATTGTGGTAGCCGGGCTCCAGTTTTACATGTTGAACCTTCCCATCTTCCTCCATATTTTCTCCGCTGCTTGCGGTCTTCCAAGCCCAACGGCAACTGTTTTGTGCACTTGTGTGTCTGTATGTCTGGGTGTCAGCTTGCCCTCAGAAGTTGTAGGTGCTGCATCACTGGAGGCTTTTAAGAAGAGACTTGTCTGAAATGGTGTAGGATCTCTTGCTTAAGATATTATTATTATTATTATTATTATTATTATTATTATTATTATTATTATTATTATTATTATTAAGCAGGGGGTTGGACATGGACTAGAAAAATCTCTAAGACATCTTCCAGCTCTTTTCTGATTGATTGATTGATTGATTGGTTGGTTGGTTGATTGATTGGTTTAAATGAAACTAGAATTTCAGGATCTCCGAAATATTCAATAGCAGGCTCTTCCTAGTGTAATAGCAACATTCTTTGGTTTGTAAAGAAAGGAAGCTGAGATTTCAGCCAGAATGTTCGTAATAGTTTTCCTCCCAGTTTAGGAAAATTTTTCCATCAAAGAACAACCGTAAAAACCAAGGATCTTACACCGTTCAAGAGATCACCAAAAGATCTACCAGTTGCACGGTGTAATATATTCAGCTTCCCTAGTATTAACCTTGGCTAGTTTTGTTTTTTGTTTTGTTTTCTGAAGTCAAGGCTATGGCTTTCCCAGGACCCTGTGAACCCTGCTTGGGGAGGGGGGGGACTGGGGAACCCCGGCCAACCATTCATGCTGCCCAATTCCAAATAGGCCCCAGCCTGGTACTGGGCCATGGCCCAAAGGTTGGGACCCTTGTTTTAGACACAACCAGAAGATAAGAGCACACTATAGAAAATTAGCATCCACCTGCAATGAAATATCCTAGGAAATATTAAAAAGGTGGAATATTTCCACTAAAAGAGAAAGAAAAATCTTAAAGGAAATGAAAACTCAGCCTCAGTTCTCCTGCCCCCAGGAAGATATTTGGGTGCCATCTACCTTCACCCTCAGGACATAATAGGATTAGCCCTCTTCTCATCTAACAGCAGAGCTCCCCACATGGCCCTTGGGGATATTACATCAGCCCAAAGTTGATTCAGACCAACATGATTCCACATGGGAGTCTGACTACAGCAACCAATAGAACACCTGCTCTTGCCATAGGAACAGGAAGCTCAAGGGCAAGGCCCAAGAGAGGGTATAAATAAACCTCACTCTCCACTCCAAGTGGTCAGCTACCCAGAATAACACGTGCTTGGTGGTTCTGCTTCAGGAATAAACCATCTTTCCAATCAGCCTCCATGTTTCCAGGTGTCTTTCTCCCCACTTGGAACTGAACCCAGATGGACATTTCTCCCAACAACACCGAAAGCAGTTTCTTTGCAAGCAAACCACAGTTTCATTTCCTGAAACCAGGAATAGTCGTGGAGGCATGGAAGGGCACATTGTTGGCAAACGGGAAGCGTCCGGTTGAAACGGATCACATTACAAGCAAGTGAGCAGGGAGCTCGAGACAGATTTCCCTCAGGGAAAAAAAAAAAAAAGTCCCTTCAGATCTTACCGAATACAGAAAAACAGAATAACAGAGTTGAAAGGGACTTTGGAGGTCATCTAGTCCAATCAGGAAACCCTATTTCAGACAAATGGCTGTGCAGTCTCTTCTTAAAAGCCCCAAGTGATGGAACCTTCACAACTTCCGGAAGACAAGCTGCTCCGCTGATTAATTGTTCTTCCTGTCAGGAAATTCCTCCTTCATTCCAGGTTGTTTCTCTCCTTGATGAGTTTCCATCCCTTGTTTCTTGTCCTGCCTTCAGGTGCTTTGGAGAATAGGTTGACCTCTTTGTAGCAACCTCTCAAATACTGGAACACTGTTATCATCTCCTTCTTAGTCCTTCTTTTCTTTAGAGTAGCAATACCCAATTCCTGCAAACATTCTTCATATGTTTTTGTCTTCAGGCCCTTCATCATCTTAGTAGTTTACACTTTTATAATTGATTAAATGGTTTATAATTAATTGGGATGCAGAGTAGAATAGGATAAGATAGGATAGGATAGGGCAGGGCAGGGCAGGAATAGAATAGAATAAGGAATAGAGTAAAATAGGACAGGACAGGAATAGGAACAGAACAGAACAGAACAGATTAGAATAAGGAATAGAAAAAAATAGAATAGCTGAGCTGGAAGGGACTTTAGAGGTCTTCTAGTCCAGCCCCCTGCACAAGCAGGCGACCCTATACCATTTCAGACAAGCAGTTGTCCACTCTCTTTTTTTTTAAAAAAGCCCCCACAACTTCTGGAGGGAAGCAGTTCCACTGGTTAATTGTCCTCCCTGTCAGGAAATTTCTCCTTAATTCTAGGTTGCTTCTCTCCTTTGTTAGTTTTCATCCACTGCTTCTGGTCCTGTGTTCTCTGAGGATGTGCAAAATATCAGTGTCGGGGCAAATCTATAACACAGAGGCTAAAAACTGAGCTATCAACCACAAATCCCCCAGGAAAATTTGCCCTGACCTTCGTTTAAACCCAAACTCTCATCTTTTCCTTCGAAGAAGTGAATTTTTGCATATGTCTAGCTTATTTTTATAGCAACAGAATGGAAATGATTTGCTATTTCTTCTTGAGTTATTCCCCACCCCCACCCCCACCAGTTTTAATGTCCATCTTACAGAAAGAGTCTGAAAATGATTTCGGTTTGACATGTGTGTATGAGAGTCTGCACTGTTTTTGTCTGTTCTCTTTTCTCCCTGTCATATTTTATGTTAAGCGGGGTGAGATATTTTGTCTAACAAGAACAAAGGTGTCTATAAAGTTCCAGAGTTCTTTCCTGTTGGAGAGCTGGTTTGACTTTTGGCTGCTGATATTTAAGTATTGACCCTTTGAGGAGTGCTACGGATTGTACTGTGTATGGCTGGAATGGCTGAATTATGTTTGGAAATAGTTCAAATTGGGAGAGTTATTTAAATGTGTACTGGTTTGATTGCCTTAACAGTATTACGCAGGTAACTGTTAACTCTTTGTATTGTCTCTTTGAATGCTGTGTTGAAGGGTTAAAAAGGTGCCCCAGATGATTTACGTTGATCTGTAATATGTAATATGTGGTAGGGTTTGTTTTTCCCCTTCTTAGTAAACAATAGCAACATCAAAAGACTCTCCCTTAACACCAGATACATCATACCCGTCCAAAAAGAGTTTTGGCTACATCAGTATCTATCAGGAAAACACAACTGCTTCCTCAGGTCTCACCTTCACAGTTACTAAAAACTCCTGATGAGAAGGAAGTGTTAAAAGCCTTTGACCCCCCCCTAATCATCAAGTAGGGTATACAGCCTCTGCTGCATTCTCTGCCTGTCCAGGCAATTTCTCATAAAATGCCACATGCAATACTTACCTCTTTAGCAGCTGTATCTGTTCCACGAAAAAAATTCTATTCTCTCCCCTTCTCCTTCCTTCTCCAGTAGATATATATACGGATATGAAGCCCCATTCCCGCGATTATTATTAACTATTACAAGTCCAAATCCATCTGACTTATTATCCTTGCTCTCTCTCTAGCTTTGTTACAGCTTCGAACACAAAAAACATAAATTGACAAGATTTCATGTCATTACAACTTAAAAAAAAAACCTTCAGTAATGCTTAGTATTCTGGTTTCTCTGAAGAAAAAAAAGCAGAACACTTATTCAAACTAACCCTAATTCTAATCAAGACTTCTGCCGGCAATTCATCTCTTAACTGACCTGCCTAAGAAAAAAACTCTAACCAGATTCCTTAGTACCAGAATACTTATTATCAGAATACTTTACAATGACAGCATAGACAGCTTATAAGACCCCAAAACAGAGGAAGTAAGTAATAAGGCTATTAGGTATTTTACATTACGAATAAAACTCCTTTGCCTTCAATTCTATAACTATTTATAAACATAAAATTGCTTACTCAGGAGCCCTGAGGTGGCCATCCAGTACCTAATTGTGGCCATTCCTGTACTATTTATTTCCTACCACGAAATCTGTCCCTCTTTTTTCTCTGTCTCCCTCACAAACACACATTACTTTTACATGCTTTCTGCCTATTTTTCTAAAAGGCATAACAGGCAGTAGATTAATTCTCTTTAAGATTGCCATTAGTCTGTACCATTCCTTAGACATACATAAACATCAAATCTAAAATACACTTTTAGTTAGAATATTAAAAACAAATTGCTTCTGAATTCTCAGTGATACATTCCTGTGATTTGTTTTCAATTTGTAAAGAACAGTGAGAATATTGCTTTTCATGGCTATTTTTCTTTGTTTTTTCACTCACTTCCTAGAAAAATAGACATTTAGACCCAACAATTTCTGCAAAGAATTTTAACCTTTTCCTAGTTTCCTTAGGATATGAGGGGTTACTGAAGTACGTGTCTAATCCTTGTAACATGCATACCAATGGGGTGTTGGGTATGCTCTGACGCCCCCCTCATCCTGACACACTGCCGCTGACTCGCAGTCCTGGAACTCACGGTCACTGGCAAGAACTGCAACGGCGTAACCGCCCACACAGCCTAGCATGGACTACTTTAGGGTCGCCGCTCCAAGTCCAGGAGGGTGATCAGTCCCCCTCTTCTGTCTTCAAGTGAGACAGGTACACCAGATTTAGTAATATTCGCCTGATACGTGTAGTCAGATTCCCTTGTCCTGGCCAGGAGTTGTTCAGACCACCACTGTTCCTACAATGCAGGGTTCTTGGACTCATTCAGAGCGCCATAGGAATCACCGAACTGTCATTCTCGTCTCCCGGAGGCTGCAACCCTCATGGCGCCTGGAGAATGTTCAAGAATGACTGTCAGGTGTGCCCAATGGGTAGAACGGTCCTCAGTGAAATATCGCCTTGACCTATACGTGTCCCATCTGGGTCGCTGTATATTGTAGGAGGAAATAACAGGGACCAGGCCAAGCTTTTCAAAGTAGGAAAAGTTTATTTGCGCAGGTTCAAACTGCTTGGAAGCATGAAAAAGTCTGAACCCCGAGGGGCTCTAAACAGTACATTTTTATAGAGTAATTACATACATTACATCAGTCTTAAACACTTATCCATATAGGGAAAATAAGGAACTGCAACTTGGTTAGTCAGGGAGAATGTAAGATCATAACAGGATACATCTGTTAGAGTAAGCATACATTTTTGCCATTTCAGCGATATAGATCTTTGCAATCGCAGCTCTTTCCTCTTACAATGTGTAAATGGGTATGCTGGCATATAATAGCAGGCCTTTAAGATATCTGAGGCCTGCAGATAAAACTTAAGCCGTGCTTTGGGCTACCTCAGTCATACATATCTTAACCCAGCCTAGTCCCTCTCTCCTTCATGAAATTAGGCCAAGTTCACGGGGCTTTAAGATCAACTACAAATCCTCATCCGTCGAGCAAATGCACCATTTCTCAACCTTGCCAAGTTTAAGATGTGTAAACATCTTCAACTCCCAGAATTCCTCAGCCAGCATGCCTGGACTTCAACTTCTAGAATTCCCCAACCAGCAAGCATGGACTTCAACTCCCAAAACCCCCCAGCCAGCATGCGTGGACTTCAACTGCCAGAATCCCCCAGCCAGCATTCGTGGACTTTAACTCCCAGGATCTCCCAGCCAGCATGCGTGGACTTCAACTCCCAGAATTCCCCAGCCAGCATGCGTGGACTTCAACTCCCAGAATCCCCCAGCCAGCATTCATGGACTTTAACTCCCAAAATCCCCCAGCCAGCATGCGTGAACTTCAACTCCCAGAATCCCCCAGCCAGCATTCATAGACTTTAACTCCCAAAATTCCCCAACCAGCAAGCATGGATTTCAATTCCTAGAATTCCCCAGCCAGCCATGCTTGCTGGGGAATTCTGGGAGTTGAAGTCCACGCATCTTCAAGTTGCCAAGGTTGAGAAACACTGATCTGGAGAGAAGGATTACCGTTAAGAACTTCTCTTTTCCAACCCTCCTTATAGAAAATATAGAAAACAAATGGCTTCCAATCTGTGAGCTGTGTGGACTTCAACTCCCAGAATTCCCCAGCCAGGGTAATCTGGGAGTTGAAGTTCACCCAGCTTAAAGTTGCTGAGAAAGATTGGTCTATCATTTTGCAGAAGGCCTGGCTTAGGTGTTTGGGCAGCATCTCTTCCGCGCACCAACCCAGCCTCATCCACCAACTTCTCTCCCCATCCTTGCAGGTGTCCTGGGTGTAAACATGGAGGAACAGCTGGTGAACCATCTTTTCACGGAGAGACAGTACGACAGGAAGCTGCGCCCGGTGGTATCCAAGAACGACACCGTGAAAATCGAAGTGGGTTTGACGCTTTCCAACCTTCTGTCCCTGGTAAGATCTTCCTCAGGCCTCTCTTGTCAGTTATCAAGCAGCGCTGTCCATCAAGAGGGGGGTCAAAAAGATCAAACATATTCCAAAGTTGGTCAACATCACACATGTCACACATCACACATATAACACACCGTCTGCTACATCCATAAGTTGCTTGGAGGTCCTTTTTCATTTCAGGTTTCTGACACTAAAAGATATTGGACTAAAATCCACACATGGTTGGAAAAAAATGACAAAAAAAACACATAGACTTGAAACCAGAGATATTTTTATTGGGAATTTTACCTAAAATATACAGTAGGGAATTGAAATATTTGATTGTAAATGTATTAACAGCGGCTAGGATTGTATTTGCTAAAAATTGGAAAAATGAGAAAATACCAATGCAGGAGGAAGTTATTAAGAAAATAATGGAATGTGCTGAAATGAGTAGATTGACATTTGAAACCAGAGAACAAGACGATAAACAATTTTATAAGATTTGGGATTTATTTTATCAATGGTTAGACAATAAAATATAGTAATGAAATATGTAGGACTTTACGATATAAGGAGAATAGAACTATATAGAATATATAAAGATGTATTATCATATTATAATTATGGGATGGATTTAGGATGATAATATGAATTGTTATAAGATAAATCAATTAAAAATATGGAATATCTCGCATAACATGAATGAATAATAGTATAGTCAAATGATTGATTAACAATGATAATAATGTTTAACTTTTGTATGGATTGGGGTAGATTTGGCTGTACACCGCCCTGAGTCCTTCGGGAGAAGGGCGGTATATAAATGTCAAAATAAATAAATAATAATGTATTTAGGAATATTTGATTGATAATATGAGAATATATACAAGTAATTGTAAGTGAAGACTATGAAGTGGATGCACAAAACAATTTGTAAACCAATCGACACATTGTAAGTACGTAAGTGGAAGATGGCTTGATGTTTTTATGTTGTGTTTGTGTATATTTGTCTAAAAAAAAAATTTGTTATAAAAAAAACATCACATATGTCACACATCGCACACACAACACACCCTCTGCTACATCCATAGGTTGCTTTGAGGTCCTTTTTCATTTCAGGTTTCTGCCAGTCGATTTGAAATGAAGATTTTTCTTTCTGATATAACCATCCTCTTTTAACGACCCCATAATCCCTTGCGGGGTGGAGTCTGGGAAACTGAATGGAGCTGAGTGTTTACTGGCTGGTTGCCCTTCCTGTTGCCAATGAGGAATTTTGTTTCAGCCGATATATTCTCAACCTGCCCAGAGAGAGAAATATCTGCCCTCTAGCTAGGATCGATCTCACAGCCTCCTGATTGTGAGATGAGAGCACCGCACCACTAATTTTCCTTTCTGATATGTTTTTACTAATTAATTATCCCTTTAACTAACAGATTAACAGATGAGTTGGAAGAGACCTTGGAGGCAGGGGTGAGATTCAGCCAGTTTGGATTGGTTCGGGCGAACCGGATGTTAAATTTACATCTGGTTCGCCAAACCGGTAATTGAACCGACTGGCTGGCCCCTCCCCTCCCAGGAGTCTCTACGAGGCCTGTTTTGGATGCAGGATCTGTGTGGAAGCTCTGGGAGGGGGAAAATGGGCCTTCTGGAACTACCGGAAGTCTGGAAATGGGCCTGTTTCTGGCTTCCGGAGGGCCTCCAGAGCAGCCAACCGGATGCTGGGATTTCTGAATCCCACCCCTGCTTGTAGGTCATCTAGTTCAACCTCCTATCCAAGCAGGTGTCCCTCCATCATTTCTGGGCCTCCTTCCCTCTTATCCAACTGTGAGATTTGGATAAAAATAAATTAACAAGACTATGATAATCCATAGGATGCTTTATTACATAAGATACTGCAGTACCGGACCCCCTAACCCCCCAAACAACCGTTTTAGGAGAAAGGAGACAGTCCCTTTCAGTAGATATAGCTTTTATATTGGATCTTCAAATAGAAGATAATAGATTACATAATACTTCCTGTTTCCCCTACATAGAAGTTATACAACATTTCTCATAAGAAAGTCCCATCCTTCTATGGAAATCTCCCAACTTTCTTCACTTCACTTCACTTCACTTCGCTATCATATTCTATAGAAGATCTGTGGGCCCTGAGATATGTCCCCCTGTCTCAGGAATGGCCCTCTAATCTCTCTAAGGCTTATCTCAAGGACGGATCTTGGGATCCGGAGAGATGGTGGGGTCGTAGGAAGCGTGGGAGGGAGGGTTGTTTAAAATTTTTAGTTAGATTTTTAAAGGGGTTAGGAGTGTCCGGGCGGGGGTTGGGGGACAACTCGCCTGGGGCTGGGGCCAGGCCGTGGGTTAAGCGTGGCCGGGAGAGTCGGGATCCGGATAAGGCTGTATTAAGGATGGGGGGCTTTGCCAGGGAGGGTGAAATCAAAGTTATTAGTACGGTGAGCGGGAGAGGCAGATTTGGCGGCTATAGGGGGCCATATTTTGTATTGGGAGCGCGTCCCCGCTGTTTGTCTACTGTGGCGCGCTCCGACCCCCTTGTTATCTCCCGTTCCCCAGGGGGTCTGAGCGATCGGGCCCTGGGCCTTCGGCTGATGCTATGTAATGCCAGGTCCGTCGTTAATAAGGCCCCTCTCATTCACGATTTAATTTGTGAGGGGGGTGCGGACCTGGTGGGTGTTACCAAGACCTGGCTGGGCCAGGAGGGGGGAGTCCCTCTGGTGGAGATGTGCCCAGCCGGGTTTCGGGTTTTTCAATCGGCCGAGGGCCCAGGGGAGGGGGGGTTGCGGTGGTTATTAAGGAGGATCTGTGTCCGAGGGAAGCCACTGTTTCTCAGACGACCAGGTGTGAGCTCCTTTTCGTGAAGTTCGGTCCCAGGGTACAGGTGGGCCTGTTGATCGCATACCTGGCTCCCTGCTATGCGGCAGCGGCCCTGCTTGAGCTCCTTGAGGTCATAGCCGGCGTGGCAGTTGGGACCCCCAGGCTTATGGTCATGGGGGATTTCAACTTGCCTTCTGCCGGCGGTGCCTCGGGGACTGCTCAGGAGTTCATGGCTTCCATGACAGCCATGGGCCTGACCCAGTTAATTCGGGACCCTACTCATGTGGGAGGTCACACCTTGGATTTGGTTTTTGTCTCTGATCAGTGGCAGAGTGATCTGGGTATAGGGGATATAGTTGTAGAACCCCTGTCATGGACTGATCACTCGCTCCTGAAGCTCGAATTCCGTTCCGCACCCCCTGACCGCAGGGAGGCGGGACCGTTAAAATGGTACCGCCCCAGGCGCCTGATGGACCCTGATAGGTTCCTGACGGAGCTTGGGCCATTTCCCGAAGCTCGCACACACGACTCGGTTGAGGGCTTGGTCGCCACCTGGGATAGGGTGGCTGCGGGGGCCCTTGACCGGGTCGTGCCCTTGCAGCCTCTGACCCAGTGCCGATCCCAAGTGGCTCCTTGGTTTTCTGAGGAGCTAAGGGAGATGAAGCACCAGAAAAGACGCCTAGAGAGTAGTTGGAGGGCTAGCCGCTCTGGGTCTGACCGAACACTACTACGATCTTATATTAAGACGTATTTAGTGGCGATAAGGATGGCGAGGAGGTCTTACCTCTCCACCCTTATTGCGTCCGCGGAAAACCGCCCAGCCGCCCTGTTTAGGGTGACCCGCTCCCTTCTGGAGGTGGGAGCGCAGGAAGATCCCTTGCAGGGGCGGGCTGAGGAGTTTTCTAGGTTTCTGCAGGACAAAATCGCTCAGATCCGGGATGAGCTGGACTCCGACTGGGCATCTCCGGGCGGGGGGGTGGGGGGGGATATCGGTGAGGTCAATTGGGTTGAGTTCGACCCTGTTACTTTGGAGGACGTGGACAGGATACTGGGGAGGCTTAATGCCACCACTTGTTTGTTGGACCCGTGACCCTCCTGGCTGGTTTTGGCCACTCGGGAGGTGACACGAGGCTGGTTCCAGGGTATTATAAATGCTTCCTTGAGAGAGGGGCTGTTACCCGCCGCCTTGAAAGAGGCGGTGGTGCGGCCCCTCCTCAAGAAACCGTCCCTGGACCCAGCATTGTTATCAAATTATCGTCCTGTCTCCAACCTTCGCTTTGTTGTGAAGGTTGTTGAGAGTGTGGTGGCACGTCAGCTCCCGCAGTACCTGGATGAAGCGAGTTATCTCGACCCCCTCCAATCGGGTTTCAGGCCCGGGCACAGCACGGAGACGGCGTTGGTCACGTTGGTGGATGATCTCTGGAGGGCTCGGGACAGGGGTTGTTCCTCTGTCCTGGTCCTGTTGGATCTCTCAGCGGCTTTTGATACTGTCGACCACAGTATCTTATTGTGGCGGTTGGAGGGGTTGGGGGTGGGAGGCACCGTGTTGCGGTGGTTCGCCTCCTTCCTCTCCGACCGTTCGCAATTTGTGTTGACGGGGGCAGAGATCGGTCCCGAGGCCCCTACTGTGTGGGGTGCCTCAGGGGTCGGTGCTCTCGCCCCTGCTGTTCAACATTTATGTGAAGCCGCTGGGTGAGATCATCCGTGGCTTCGGGGTGGAGTTCCATCAGTTCGCTGATGATACTCAGCTGTACATCTCCACCCTGGGCCACCCCAACGAAGCCGTCGAAGTGATGACCCGGTGCCTGGAGGCCGTGTGGAGTTGGATGGGTCGTAACAGGCTTCGTCTCAACCCGACCAAAACCGAGTGGCTGTGGTTTCCTGCGCCCAGATACAGCCAGCTTGTTCCTTCGCTGGCCGTGGGGGGAGAGGTTTTGACCCCCGTGGAAAGGGCATGCAATCTGGGTGTCCTCCTGGACGTATGGCTGTCCTTAGAAGAACACATTGCAGCCGTCGCCAGGGGGGCTTTTTATCAGATTCGTCTGATTTACCAGTTGCGGCCCTTGCTGGATCTGGGCGCACTTCGCACAGTCACTTCCGCCCTCGTTATCTCCTGCCTGGACTATTGCAATGCTCTCTACATGGGGCTCCCCTTGAAGAGTCTCCGGAGGTTACAGTTAGTCCAGAATGCAGCCGCGCGGGTGATTGTGGGTGCCCCTCGGAGCTCCCATGTAACATCGCTTCTCCACAGGCTGCACTGGCTTCCTGTGGCCTTCCGGATTCAATTCAAGGTGGTACTGACTGTATTTAAAGTGCTCCATGGCTCGGGACCCGGGTACTAACGGGACCGTCTGCTGCCATCAACAACCTCCCGCCGCCCAGTTCACTCTCACAGGGTTGCCCTGCTTGGGGTGCCGCCGCCTGATCGTTGTCGGCTGGCGGCCCCAAGAGTACGGGCTTTCTCTGTGGGAGCTCCCTCCCTATGGAACGATCTCCCCCCGGAGTTCCGGGCCATGACGGATATCCTGACCTTCCAGCGCGCAGTGAAAACCCTATTTTTTAGACAGGCTGGCCTGGCCCAGTAATGGGTTCGGGTTTTAAATTTAATTGGGTCTTAACTGTTAAATTTTATATTTTTAACTTTTAATTTAATCCCTGATTTTACATTTCTAAATTTTCAATTGGATGGGATACAGCCGGACCTATGTATTTAATATATTTTTAAACTGTATTTAAATTATATTTATTCTTGATGTAAGTTATGTGTTTTTAGTAGGCTGTACACCGCCCCGAGTCCCTTTTTGGGAGAGGGAGCGGTATAAAAGTTCGAATAAATAAATAAATAAATAAATAAATAAACTTTCTTCACTTCACCATTGTATTATCAGATTTCCTGTTTTCTGCTTAAAAGATTACACAAGAGATCATTAATATCCCTATAATGTCAAGATGACCTTCTTATTAACTCAAGCCAAGAACATATTATTTCGCAACCAGACAGGACATTAGCAAAACGTAACTGTTCTGATCTCTAATAGGTCACATAGGGAACAAACATGGCTTCAGACTTGCTCTTTATATTCTTAGGTCTATAAGGCAAATTTCCATATAGAATAGAATAGAATATTTTATTGGCCAAGTGTGATTGGACCAAGTCAAATTCCTCTCTGACTGCTTGCAATTTGTGTTGACGGGGGGGGAGAGGTCCACCCCTAGGCCCCTCATTTGTGGGGTGCCTCAGGGGTCGGTCCTCTCCCCTCTCTTGTTCAACATTTATGTGAAGCCGCTGGGGGAGATCATCCGTGGTTTTGGAGTAAAGTGTCATCTTTATGCGGATGACACTCAGCTTTACATCTCTACTCCAAACCATCCCAACGATGCTGTGGAGGTTATGTCCCGGTGCCTGGAGACCATGCGGAATTGGATGGGTGAGAACAGGCTTCGACTCAATCCTTCCAAGACTGAGCGGCTGTGGTTTCCGGCGTCCTAATATAGTCAGCTGACTCCATCGCTGACTATTGGGGGTGAGATCTTAGCCCCCACAGAGAGGGCTCGCAATCTAGGCATCCTCCTAGATGTACGGCTATCATTAGAAGAGCATATTACGGCCGTCTCCAGGGGGGCTTTTCATCAGGTTCGCCTGATGCGCCAGTTGCGGCCTTTTCTTGATCGGGACGCTTACGCACGGTCACTCATTATTATTATTATTATTATTATTATTATTATTGTTATTGTTATTGTTATTATTATTATTATTATTATTATTATTATTATTATTATTATTATTATTATTATTATTATTATTTAAATTTATATACCGCCCCCTCTCCCAAAGGGACTCAGGGCGGTGAACAGCCAGAGTAAAAATACACATATGAAATATATATACAATATTACAATATTAAAAATTAAAAGAATTAAAAATAATTGACTCTACAAACAATTAAAATGAGGGAATTAAGAAAAATTAGAAACCAGATTAAAATTTAAAAACCCCTAGGCCAGTCCGGCTTGCCGAAATAAATAATATATACAGTACACACTTAAAAACCTTACACACATATATATATATATATATATATATAACTGGTTAACTACCAGTTCGGTCATTTACGAGGTTCAGTGATTTACGATGTGCTTCCCTGCACGCTGCCCAGCGCGCACCTGTAAATCGTCATCAGCACGCTGCGTGCAGAGAAGCAGCCTTTCAAAAAGTCCTTTTTTCCTGCTTTTTAAACTGCAGCTGTGCCTCGCATGGCAGCTGAAGTTGAAAAAAATCAGGAAATAAAGATCAGGTAAGAGCCCGGGTGGGTAGGTGGGCAAAAACATCAGCAGACATAGAACCGGTTCTATGTCTGCTGCTCTTCAGAGCTACCGGTTCTACAGAGGTGGACAGAACCGGTAGAAACCCACCCCTGAACCCACCGGTGGATCAGATTCACTTAACAACTATGTTACTCAAAGAACAGCTCCAGGGATTCACTTAACAACCGGGGCAGTAAAAAGTCGTGAAATGGGTCAAAAACTCACTTAACAACTGTCTCAGTCAGAAGGACAATAATAAAAACAAGGACAAATAGCTTCTATCCCAGGGCAGTAGCTCTATTGAATTCTGCTATATAGTGCAATATTAATGTGGATATCAGGGGTGTGATGATATCCGGGGTATTCCATGGCATCGGACCAGGATATTTACAAGACCGCATTCTGCCATTTTCCTCCCACCGTCCGGTGCGCTCCCACAGGGAGGGTCTCCTGCAGGTCCCGTCGGCATCTATGTGCCGGCTGGTGACCCTGAGGAATAGGGCCTTCTCTGTGGGGGCGTCTGCCCTCTGGAATGGGTTGCCCCCGGAGTTACGGACAGCCACGGACCTGGGGACCTTTAGGCGTGCTTTGAAAACCTGGCTTTTTGACCAGGCTGTCTTGGGCTGATTTTAGTTTTGGGGTGTTTGGTTTTTATTAAATTTTAGGGTTTTAGAGTAGGGTTTTAAATTTGTTTACAGCCAGGGTTGGGTTTAATTTAGTTTTATTGTTTCACATATTTATTGTTTTAATTTTAATGCCTCCAACCTGACCTCCAATGTCCAGTTCAAACTCTTTCAAAACCAGTGTATGAAGAGAAGAAATGCAGTCCGAACTCAAAGTAAAGATAATTAGAAATAAACAAACTAACACAAACCACACTGAAGTAATTAACACGGCAGGCCAGGATGATAAATTACAGACTTCCACAAGATAACCGCAGCACCCACAGTTGGGCGGATGCCAAAATCCAGATAAGCCTCGACCAGGGCAACCCCTCAAATAGGTGCGGTGGCCAAGAGGTGGAGCTCTTGCCTCACAATCAGGAGGCTGTGAGTTCAGTCCCAGGTAGAGGCTAATATAGGCTCCTGCTTGAGCAGGGGGTTGGGCTAGATGACCTCCAAGGTCCCTTCCAACTCTGTTATTCTATGTTCTAAGACAGTGGTTCTTAATCTTTTTGAAAGACTCGCCCCCTTGAGCCATTGAGGAAGTTATCATCGCCCCCCCTCCCCCGACATAACCTCTCGATCACAACACAGGGAAATAATTCTTCAATTTATGTAAACATGTTTTTTTTAATTTTCTTTAAAATTGTCATTAGGACATATCGATGCAAATAATTTATTTCCAGTCTTTTTCCCATATCTCAACGGTGTGAAAAATTCTGATGCCATCCATCACTTTACTCCCAAACTTCATGATACATGTATTTCATTATTATCTTATTTATTCAAGACATTTAAATGCAATGACCACTGAAAACCAAATTCAATTGCAGGAAAATGAAATGCCTGAAAAAAAACAGTAACATTTAATGATTTAATTACAAGTGAATTTTAAGACTCAAAAAGAAATATAAAAAGGGCATAAGAACAAACCGCAATGCAGGAACTCAGAATTTCAAGACGAAAACTCTGAAACCAAATTAAGATTCGAGGGAAATATATATTCATGCACACTGTAAAAAGGGTTAAAAAGACACAAAGAAAATTTTTACAGAAGGAAAGCAACAAAAATCAGCACGACAAATTCAATGGGTAGAGTGATAGAGGCTGCTGCGCAACGCGCATGAAGATAAGCGATGCGTATTCACACATGTATGGCGTTCTGTAGCTGGAGGAACATTTTAAAACACAGTTCAATCCACTAATAACGAGCGATCTGATGTTTTTATACGACAGATATACAGCGGTTCAGTGTACGAAAAAAGTCTCAAAAGTGTCCCCAAAACTTCTCGCTCCATCGCCCCCATATCGCCCCCCTTCTGTTCCTTCGCCCCCGCATCGCCCCTTTTCGTTCCATCGCCCCCCTGAAAAACAAAATTGCCCCCCGGGGGGCGATATTGCCCAGGTTAAGAACCACTGTTCTAAGATAATGTAGGCTTTGCTTCCAGCAAGGAGCTATGTGCAAACGCCCCACTTATATCCTGTTCTCTCAGCTGCAACCAATGAAAGGGATCAGGGCCCTTTTCTCCCCCATAAGCCACGTTGCTCCCTTCTCTGTTCCTCCCTGCGTGCCCTAGGATGAAGAAGGGATGGCCCTGGGTCTTCCTCTGAAGGCCCAGCTGGACTGTGCCCTTCCCCAGTTTCCTCCACAGCCACCAGAGCCCACACTCCCACTCCCTGTCAGCTGCTTGACTTCCACCTCACCTGTTGGGCGGGGGGGGTCATTGTGGTCATTGTCCACTTCAGAGGCTTCTCTTCTTTTTGTAAGGCTGGATCTAGTCATCTTTCCTTGGTTGTTGTTACAGAAAGAAGCAGATGAAACTCTCACCACCAATGCCTGGCTTGAGCAGGTGAGTTGCCCTGTTTCTCCGGGATGGTTTAAGATAGCCAAGCTGTCCCTTCGGATGGCTGAGGGACATGAGTGAATTGGTGAACTCTAACCACTCACCGCTAACTCCTCACCCCTAACCCTAGCACTTTCGTTAGCAGAGCTGGATGGATCATCGGCTGAAATGGAACGCGGAGGAGTACGGAGGGGTCTCAATGCTCCGTCTGCGGCCGGAGATGCTGTGGCTGCCGGAAATTGTTCTGGAGAACAAGTAAGCTTCTTGTTAGCTTCAGAATTGATAACGTCCAATGAATTTTGCATTTAATAGCGCTCTCTCTCTCTCTCTTCCTCTCTCTCTCTCACACTCTCCCTCTCTCACACACACTCTCTCCCTCCCTCTCTCTCTCTCACACACTCTCTCCCTCCCTCCCTCTCCCCCTCCCTCTCTCTCACACACACTCTCTCCCTCCCTCCCTCTCTCTCTCCCTCTCTCTCTCTCACACACACTCTCTCCCTCCCTCCCTCTCTCTCTCCCTCTCTCTCTCACACACACTCTCTCTCCCTCTCTCTCTCTCTCCCTCTCTCTCTCACACACACTCTCTCTCTCCCTCTCCCCTTCTCTCACGCACACTCCCTCTCTCCCTCTCTCTCTCCCTCCCTCTCTCTCACACACTCCCTCCCTCCCTCTCACTCTCTCTCTCACACTCTCTCTCCTTCCCTCTCTCTCTTACACACACTCTCTCTCCCTCCCTCTCTCCCTCCCTCTCTCTCTCTCACACACACACACTCTCCCTCCCTCCCTCCCCCTCCCTCCCTCTCTCTCACACACACTCTCTCTCTCCATCCCTCCTTCTCTCTCCCCCTCCCTCCCTCTCTCTCTCTCACACAAATACATTCTCTTTCCTTCCCTCTCTCCCCCTCCCTCTCCCCCTCCCTCCCTCCTCTCCCTCGCTCTCCCTCCCTCTCTCTCTCACACACACACTCTCTCCCTCCCTCTCCCTCCCTCCCTCCCTCTCTCTCACACACACTCTCTCCATCCCTCCTTTTCTCTCCCCCTCCCTCCCTCTCTCTCTCTCTCACAAACACATTCTCTTTCCTTCCCTCTCTCCCCTCCCTCTCTCTCTCACACACACACTCCCTCCCTCCCTCTCTCTCTCACACACACTCTCTCCCTCCCTCCCTCTCCCCCCCCTCTCTCACACGCACTCCCTCCCTCCCTCCCTCCCTCTCTTTCTATCTATCATCTATCTGATCTGTCATCATTCTCTCTCTTTAGCTGTCTAGCTATCATCTATCTATAATCATCATCTATTTATATCTATCTATTTCTGTCTATCTATCTCTATCACCTATCACCTACCTATCGATCTCTATTTCTATCTCTAAAACTTTAGTTTCTGTAACCTTTACCTGGGCCAAATGCTATTAGGGGACCAGAAAGTGGGACTGGGGTTATAGGACTCGATTCCCAAGATGCCACAAAGGAGGAAAAGGCTTCCTGAGGAGGAATCAAAGAAGCTGCCAAGATCCAGCTGAGAAAAACCATCCCTCACTCTTATGTGTCCTTCTTTCCTTTTCTTAGCAACGACGGAAACTTTAAGATTACGTACAATGCCAATATTCTGGTGGACTCTAGTGGACAAGTTTACTGGCTACCTCCTTCCATCTTCCGCACTGCCTGCCCTATCAATGTCAATTACTTCCCCTTTGACTGGCAGAATTGCACCCTGAGGTTCTGGTAAGCTGGTTGAGGAATTCTGGGAGTTGAAGTCCACATCTCCTCAAGTTGCCCAAGGTTGGAAAACATGCAGAAAACAAAGGAAATTGACAGCAGAAAAAGATCCAGGGGTCCTTGGAGTGTTTTCTTTGCATGTATGTAATGTTTTCTTTCCTTTTTTTCTTTTCTTTTTTCTTTTCTTTTCTCTTTTTTCTTTTTTCTTTCCTTTTCTCTTTTCTTTTCTTGTCACTCCAGTGCAGGCCACTCCACTCCTTCCCATTCCATTCCATTCCACTCTGCTCCATTGCAATTTTTATTCTATTCGGTTCTCTTCTGTTTTGTCTTTTTCTGTCCTGTTCTGTTCCATTCCATTCCATTTTAATTTCTATTCTATTCTATTCTGTTTTATTCTATTCTATTCTTATTTCTCTTTTCTTTTCTATTCTATTCTTATTTCTATTTTCTATTCTATTCGGTTCTTTTCTGTTCTGTCTTCTTCTGTCCTGTTCTGTTCTGTTCCGTTCCATTTTAATTTGTATTCTATTCTATTCTTATTTCTCT
The DNA here is from genome assembly GCA_023653725.1 of Bungarus multicinctus. Lineage (NCBI taxonomy): Eukaryota > Metazoa > Chordata > Lepidosauria > Squamata > Elapidae > Bungarus > Bungarus multicinctus. The sequence goes on from CM042844.1 coordinate 5,646,822, forward strand.
TTTCTTTTCTTTTCTATTCTTATTTCTATTTTCTATTCTATTCGGTTCTTTTCTGTTCTGTCTTCTTCTGTTCTGTTCTGTTCCGTTCCATTTTAATTTGTATTCTATTCTATTCTTATTTCTCTTTTCTTTTCTATTCTATTCTTATTTCTATTTTCTATTCTATTCTTATTTCTCTTTTCTTTTCTTTTCTATTCTTATTTCTCTTTTCTTTTCTTTTCTATTCTTATTTCTATTTTCTATTCTATTCGGTTCTTTTCTGTTCTGTCTTCTTCTGTCCTGTTCTGTTCCGTTCCATTTTAATTTGTATTCTATTCTATTCTTATTTCTCTTTTCTTTTCTTTTCTATTCTTATTTCTATTTTCTATTCTATTCGGTTCTTTTCTGTTCTGTCTTCTTCTGTTCTGTTCTGTTCTGTTCCATTCCATTTTAATTTGTATTCTATTCTATTCTTATTTCTCTTTTCTTTTCTATTCTATTCTTATTTCTATTTTCTATTCTATTCTTATTTCTATTTTGTATTCTATTCTTATTTTTATTTTCTATTCTATTCTTATTTCTATTTTCTTTTTTTAAAAAGTTTTAAAATAGACTTTATTTACAAAAGATTAAAATACAAACATACAAATATATAAAAAGAATATAAATAGAACAATAAATGTATTTCTTTCTATTACATTTGATATTAAAATTGACAGCTCATAGTAAACTGTAGTAAGTAATCATTGGCAAGTATTCCTTATTCCTTATCAATTACCTATTGATAATATAATATAAATAATATATTATTCTGCTATTACTATTGGATTATAACTGTATTGGTTAATCGAATGGAGCCTTCATAATATTTATATAATAGACAACAAGCTTGAAATTGTTATTATTATACATTCAATATATACAACTATAGGATATTTACAAGACTGCATTCTGCCAGTAGTCTCCCACCGACCGGTGCGCTCCCACAGAGAGGGTCTCCTTCGGGTCCCGACGGCATCTATGTGCCACCTGGTGACCCCGAGGAATAGGGCCTTCTCTGTGGGGGCACCCACCCTTTGGAACGGGCTGCCCCCGGGGCTACAAACAACCACTGACCTGAGGGCGTTCAGACATGATCTGAAAACCTGGCTCTTTGAGCAGGCCGGCCTGAGCTGACTTCAAATGGGATTTTAAATAAGGGGTTTTAGATTTGATTGGTTGGGGTATGAAAGTTTTAGCTTATTTTAATTGGGGGTTTTAAATTTTTAATTGGCAGCCTATAATTTAATTCTTTTTTAATTGTATTTATATTTGTAATTTATATATATTTTAGTTGGCTGTTCACTGCTCTGAGTCCTTCGGGAGAAGGGCGATATGTAAAATTATTTAATAAAAAAAAATAGTATGTGTCCTGGGTTCATTTATCCTGTATTTATTTATTTTATTCAATTTATATACCGCCCTTCTCCCGAAGGACTCAGTGCGGTGAACAGCCTACTAAAACAGCACATATACAAAAGTTAAAATGGAATTAAATAAGGGCTGTTACCGAATCTAAAATCCCAACCTTAAAATTCATTACTTAAACCCCATTAAAATTAATTTAAGATCAGCCCAGGCTATACCTCTTTTCTTGTGCTCTACCCAGCTGTATCATTTATCCCAAACCAAATAATACTCTGACTCTTCCTTCCCATTTAATTTGAGCGTAAGCCTCTCCATTTCGGTGTATTCATAGCTTTTTTGAATAATAATGTGCATCGATGGTACATCAGACCTTTTCCAATATTGCGCTAAAGAAATTCGTGCCGCTGTTAATAAGTGGATGATCAGATATCTCACTTTGGGAGGGTGTTCCCCTTTAATCATTCCCAGGAGGAACAGTTCCAGTTTCTACTCCAGTCCACATTTGATAATTTCTTCTATCCAAATTCTTATCCTTGTCCAATATTTTTTAATCTCAGGGCATGTGCACCAAAGATGGAAATAGGTACCAAGTTTCTCTTTGCATTTCCAACAGCTTGGATTTGCTGTTGGATATATTTTAGCTAATCTAGAAGGTGCCAGATGCCATCTATATATCATTTTATATAAATTTTCCTTACATGGTATTGATTTTGTAAATGTAAGATTTTTTTGCCAAATTTCCTCCCAATCATCCCAATCTATATTATAACTGAATTTTTTTGCCCAAAATAACATTGGTCCTTTCACGATTTCCTCAGATAATTCATATTCTAATAGAAAATTATACAATTTGGATATCATATTTTTCTCCGGGCCCAAGAGTATTTTATCTAATTGAGTATCTTTTGTTTCAAATCCATGTTCTTTTGCATCCCTAATATGTCTCATTTTTATTTGAAAGTAAGACCAATTGTCAATAATTATTCCTTGGGTTTTTAGCGCCTGAATCAATTTAAGTGATCCCTCATTATCTAATATTTGGTGTTATTTGAGCTTTTTGCTAATGTCCATCGTGTTAGGATAGCACATCACCTCCATTGTTGAAAGCCACCTCGGGATTTTAGTATAATGGTTTCTTCTAATATCTGTCCAAATTTTAATCAAAGATTTACATAAAGTGTGTCTGGAGAAATATGAATGACTTTTGTTATTTGGGTTCCACAAAAATACGTGCCATCCTATTTGTAAATCATGGCCCTCGAGTGTTAAAATTCTTTTGTTTTCCAATTTAATCCAGTCTTTTATCCAGACAAGTGCTGTCGCTTTGTAGTAGGTCTCCCAGGCAGGGAGTCCAAAGCCACCTCTGCTTTTATTGTCTTGTAAATAGATTTTTTTTATCCTCATTTTTTTCCTGCCCAAATGAATTTCGTAACGATTTTGTCCAGTTCTTTAAAAAAAAAAGATCCAATAGTACCGAGATTGTTTGAAATAGATATAATATTTTGGGTAGGACATTCATCTTAATTGTTGCTATTCTACCTAATAGTGCAATTTGCATTTTGTTTCACTTTTCCAAATCCTTTCCAATTTGTTGTAATAATTTGGTATAATTGTCCTCCCTCAGGGATACTGTTCTAGGTCTTAGCCAAATGCCTAGATATTTAATCTTATTCACGATTTGTAATCCCATCATTTCCTCTAGTTCTTTTTGCTTACTGTTTGTTAGATTTTTAACTAATATTTTGGTCTTTTCCCTATTAATATTTAATCCTGCCAATTTACCAAATTTGTCTATTTCATTTAATAATACTTGTCCCGAATCTATTGGTTCTTCTATGACAAATACCATGCCATACGCAAATGCTTGTAATTTGTACTCTTGACTTTTCATTTTTATTCCCTTAATTTCTTTGTTTGATCTAATTCTATCCAATAATGTTTCTAGAATTGTTATGAAGAGCAGAGATGACAACAGGCATCCCTGACACCCTTCTTTATCTCAAATGGTTTAGTAGCTTCTCCATTTATCAGAACATTGGCTTTTTGTGTGGTGTAAAATTGAATTTAGCATATTTGCAAAATTACCACCAAATTTCATCAGATTAATCCGGTGTTTCATAAAATCCCAGTTGAGGTTATCAAAGGCCTTTTGTGCATCCAGGAAGACAAGGGTCACTTGACTTCCTGGGTGCAGTTCATAAAATTCTAATATATCTATTATCGTTCTCGTATTATATCTAATCTGTCTTGTGGGGAGGAATCCATTTTGGTCAGGGTGAATTTTGTCATTGAGCACTTTCTTTAGTCTTTTTGCCATTATAGTCATGAAAATTTTATAATCTGAATTTAGAAGATATATTGATCTATAGTTCTTTATTTGATTGGCATCTGCACCCTCTTTGGGGATTAGTGTTATATACGCTTCCTTCCATGATTCAGGAATTTTAGCTTCCAGCAGTACCTCATTGCAGACCTCTAGCAACACATTCTCTAATACCTCTCCTATCTCTTTATATAGCTCACTTGGAAAACCATCTGAGCCTGAGGCTTTATTGTTCTTTTGTTTTTTGATCGCCTCTTTTAGTTCACTCAAGGTTATTTCTTTATTAAATAACTCCTTTTTATCCTCTGATAGTGGGTGTATAGCTCCTTCTTTCAAATATTCTTCTATTTTTTTTACATCTACTTTATCTTGCTTATATAAATTCTCAAAATACTCTCTTACAATTCCAGATCAGTCTCCGTTACTCCATTTTTGTTCACTAATTGATATATTGTTCTTTTCTGATTGTTGTTTTTTGATATTTTTGTTATCTTTTCTGATAACTTTGTTGCTTGTATCCTCTGTTTCCTAGTATGATTTGATGTTGATTGTACCCTATGACTATCATTAAGTGTTGTACATTATGATTCTTGCCCCCGGAGTTGCGTACAGCCACGGACCTGGGGACCTTCAGGCGTGCCTTGAAAACCTGGCTCTTTGACCAGGCCAGCTTGGGCTGATTTTAGATTTGGGTGTTTTACTTTTATATTAAATTTTAGGGTTTTAGGGAAGGGTTTTAATTGATTACAGCCAGGGTCTTAGTTTAATTTAGTTTTAATTTTTTACATATTTATTGTTTTAATTGTATGGCTGTGCACCGCTCCGAGTCCTTTGGGAGAGGAGTGGTATATAAATAAATATCTATTATTATTATTATTATTATATTATTATTATTATTATTATTATTGTTGTTGTTGTTGTTGTTGTTGTTGTTGTTATTGTTATTGTTATTATTATTATTGATTCTTAACGAATGTTCCTTCTTTATGTATACTGAGAGTATTTACACCAAGACAAATTCCTTGTGTGTCCAATTACACTTGGCCAATAAAGTATTCTATTCTTTTTTTAGTTTATACGCTAGCCATCTACCAGGTTTATTTGCGTGTTCAAAATAATTTTGTTTTGTATATTGTAGCTTCTTAATTAATTCCTCCTGGTCTAAAATGTTCACTTCATGCTTTCATGCCAGCTCATTTCTAATTTGCTCATCTCCTGGGGTTTCCATTTGTCTGTTCTCCAAATCTTCTATTTATTTTTTTTATTAGGATATTTTGTTTTTCCCATCTTTTTTTATTTCTATTTGCTATGTATGCTATAGATATTCCCCTCAAATACGCCTTTGTTGTATCCCAGAGATTCTGCAATGAGGCATCCTGTTTTTTTATTCAATTCAAAAAAACCGATTAATTCTTCTCTAATTTTTTGGGTGTAGCTTTTTTCTTTCAATAGTTGCGAGTTAAGCGTCCATCTACTTTTCTTATGAATTCGGTCCTTCCAATCTATCTGCAGCGGGTTGTGGTCTGCCCAGGTGTTGGTTAAAATCTTTATTTCCTGGATCTCCTTAAATAAGTCGCTGTTTACCCATGCCATATCCAATCTAGACCATGATTTATGCGGACTGGAGTAGAAAGTGAACTGAATCACCCCTGGGTTTAGCTTCCTCCAAGCACCCACTAACTCTAGTTCTTCAGCCGTCACAAAAAAACTTTTGAGCAATATATTCCCTTTTTTTTTTATGCTTTTGTTCATATGCATAATCTTGATTGTTATTTGCAATTGCATTGTAATCTCCAAATATACAAATTCTTGGGTTGCCAATTTCTATCAATTTCTCATATAAAGTTTTATAAAATTCATTCTGATTTTTATTAGGGGCATATATCCCCACGAACAGCATGTTTTTATTTTGTAGGACCACCTCTACCATTAATATTCTCCTCATTGTATCGTTATAAATCAATTTTGAGGTTATTTCCTCTTTAATATACAGTATCACTCCTCTTTTTTTTTCCTCTGCTAATGTTGTGTATATTTTCCCCAATCTTTTATTTTGTAAATAGCTCTGATCCTGTCTTTTAATATGAACCTCTTGGAGGCATATTATATCGGCTTTCTACTTCGCTAATTTGAAAAATATTCTCTTCCTCTTAGGTATGTCATTTAATCCATTAATGTTCATCGATATTAATTTCATTCCTCTTTCCATTTACCCTCTAATTTTTATCCCTCGTTAGTTTTAGCCATTGTTTGACTCCTAGTTCTCACTCCTGTCTCTTCTCAAATGGCTATTTCTTCTCTTCTTTCCTTCTTTCTCTCTCTCCCTCCCTCTAGCTTTAGATTGTGATTCTTCTTGACTTGAAGTCTCGGGTTCATCTCTACTACTCAGTTTCTCTTCTATTCCATCTATTTGTTCGAAGAAGTCTTGTGCCTTTGTTAAACTGTCTATTTTCACTCTCTTCTCCTTCCATGTTGCCAAGATACCCTCCGGGGTGATCCATCTAAAGGAAATGTTTTTTTTAATTAAGATAATTAGTGAGGAATCAGTAATCTTTCCTCTGCTCGCAGACTTTTCTTGGCACTTGCTTCAACACAATTACTTCTCTACCTTTATATTTTATGGTTTCTTCTCTTGAGATCCTGTAGATTATATCCTTAACTCGCCTCCTAGCAAACCTGATATGAATTTCCCGGGGGAATCTGTGCCTCCTCACGTAACTTGTGTGAACTCTATACATGTCATCCAATTCATTTGCTATCTCGTTTTTATCTCTTTGTAGGAGTTCCACTGGTATTTCGGCCATTGTCAATGCTAGGTTTTCTTCTCTATCTTCCTCCACATTCTGAAATCTGAGGTAATAGGAGGCTCTGTCCATCTCGAGGTGGATTAAAGTCTCTTCCATCTCTTTGTTCTGGTCTGTGATTTTTTGATCTATACGTTCTAGTTTCTTCTCCATTTGGTTGGCTTGTTCTTCAATTATTCTAATCTTTTCTTCATTTATCTTGATGGATTCCTGAATCTGGCCTATTTTCCCCTCCAAATTCCTGATTTCAATTTTCATTTCCCCTATTTCATCTTTCAATTCTGTTTTCATTGTTTCTATCGGCCCTACTTTCAGTGTGGTTTTTTGACATCGACTCCTGGAGTGCCAACATCATTCCTTGAATTGCCAACAGGCTAGCTTGAACCAATTGTGTGCCAGTTGAAATATTTGATTTCTCCAGGGCCAACATCCCTTCGATCGTTCGTTGTGTCGCTGGTGTATGGCTAGGTAGTGCTACTGATGGTACAGATTTTCTCCCAGTCTTTGTGATGGTAGCGGTACTGCTCATCATACCTTTAATAATTCTATACTGTTCATCCACTATTCTAGTTATATGATCCCAGATCACGTTGTTGACTACCATCAACTTTATCAATATTTTATGCTTTTAATTTCCCTTATTAATAAATCTGAAATTCTTATTGTTGAATAGTTAAGTTAATTTCCAGTCCCCATTTGTTTTAAAGCTTTTTGCCAATTAATCAACTATATACTCAAACTTTTAAAACTTTATCAATCGTTATTAAATTAACTTCTCAGGAATAAGTTAAGGTCTTAATAAATAATAACTGTATTCTAATGTCAGATCTCAGATAATCCAGTAATTAGTCTAGTTAATCAACTAAATAAATATCCCACAGTGTTATACCCTGATATAAATATTTGAATTCATTATAATATTTTGTCTATTGCTTTTCTAAATAAAGTATAAAATTCAAAATTTAAATTAACACTTCTTAACTCTAAATAGACCACACTATCCAACCAAGAGAGGGGAAAAGAAAGAGAAGGAAAGAAAGAGCAATTGTTTATGTTGTCATTGTACTGAACAATGTACTAAATTCATTAATCTACAATAAATCAGCTATATAAAAGAAAGGAAAAGGGAGGGGGGAATATCCAAATCAGAGAAATTACAAAGAAATTAAATTATAAGGTTAATAAATATCACTTTCCAAGCCAATTTCTATATAGAATAACCAATCAGTATTAGTCTCTTGTTATTATTTAAGTATATATGAATATATGAAATATATGAAATAGGTATATATAGAATAAAACTATCCAAGCCCAATAAATTCAAAGGAGGGATAAATACTTCAAGAGAGGGGGTATAAAATCTCTTAATATCTTACTGTCACCTTAATATCTTGCTATTAAATAATAACGAATACCTAAATACCTAAGTACATAAATAGTTAACTCTATTCAAATTTTAAATACAATAGTAGAGGCATCCAAAATAGAAAATATTTATCCAGCTTATTTTGTATCGATTTCGTTCTGTTCTTAGTTCTATTTATCAGTCCAGTTACGTTGATACAATTTACTGAGGTTTGCTACTTTCAATGGCCATCAAAACTTTCTTAAAGTTCTGTCCAGGTCCCAAGTCCCTTTCTCAAGTGGAATAGATCCGATAGTCTCACTTCAATCAGTTAATGACAGAGGGCTCCTTCCAGTAATATCCCCTTGTCTCTCCTTCTTGATTTTCTTTTCCTAAATTTGTATTTCCACTATATTCCAGCGTTGGGGGTAGAAAACTAGATCGCTCCCACCACTTTGCACCTTCACCCCTTTCACTCTGGCTTTCAGTGATACAAGCAGTTCTTCTTCCCACGATACTCCAGTTATAATCCAAAAGGTGTTTCTCGTACCGATAGCTTGTCTGATCTCAGCTTGCTATCTCCTCGCTGCTTCCTTTCTTTGCTGGTTCGTCGTATCTTCGGGTCTGCCTGCGCAAGGCTCACTTCTTTCACTTCGGACTTTGGGCTCTCTTCTTCACTGCCTCGGGATGGCAACTCCCAATTGGGCTCGTCTCCTCTCCTCACTTTGGTGATCCCTCCAGGATTCAACCGCACCACGAACGGCTATCCAAAAGCAAAAAAACCCGATGCAGTGAAGCAGGATAGAGTTCCCCTGCACCACCATGATGCAACATCACCAGAACTCCTTATTTCTATTTTCTATTCTATTCTTATTTCTATTTTCTATTCTATTCTATTTCTATTCTATTTTTATTGCAATTTTCTATTCTATTCTTATTGCTATTTTCTATTCTATTCTATTCTTACTTCTATTTTCTATTCTATTCTTATTGCTATTTTCTATTCTATTCTATTTTATTCTTATTGCTATTTTCTATTCTATTCTATTCTTATTTCTATTTTTTATCCTATCCTATCCTATTCTGCTTCTTAACAATCCCTGGGTTTGGGCATTTGCAGAAAATGCTGTTAGCAATCTTACTTTGGCAGCCCAAATGTTACAAGACCTTCCCTCTGTCTTCACCAGCTCCCTGAGGTACAATGCCAATGAGATCGACCTGCAGATCATAACCAAAAATGATACCAAGACCAAGCTCCTGTATCAGGTGGAATGGATCAACATTGAATGGCACAGTTTTAAAGGTAACAAATGTTTGCTGGCTGCTGTGGTTTTGCCATCACCCAAGCCATGGTCGGCTTAACTCTGGCTTGCGACTGCAGCCACAATAGCCAGTCTTACCTGAGGTTTTCAAGTCACAGGAACAGGGTTCAAACAGCAGCCGAATTCCCACAAGCCACAAAGTGGGTTGGGGGGGTGGGGGGGTTGTAAAATTAAACAGGCTTTAGGGTCCAAGCAATATTTGGTTTGTTGTGATGTATATTTTATTATTTATTCCAGAAATCCTTGCCTTTCTTTTAAGGCATTCATATTTTTGAAAGAGGGAATAAGGAAAAATAATGTGAAAAAAAAATGCAAAGACAGAAATAGAAGACAAAAAAGAAAAAAAAAGGAGAGGAAAGGGTGAGGGAGAGGAGATGGGGAGGAGAGGAGAGAGAGAAAGGAGAGGAGAGGCAGAGGAGCGGAGAGGGAGGGAGAGAAGGAGAGGAGAGGGAAGATGAGATGGAGCAGAGAGGAGAGGGAGAGAGGGAGAGGAGGGGAGAGGGAAAGAGATGGAAAGGGAGAGGAGATGGAGAGCAGAGGAGAGAGAGAGGAGGAGAGAGACAGAGGCAGAGGCGGGCAGGGGAGGTGGAGGGGAGAGGGAAAGAGACAAAGAAGGAGAGAAGATAAGATGGAATGGAGAGGGAGAGGAAGGAGGCAGAGGAGGGAAGAGGGAGATGAGATGGGGAGGAGAAGAGAGAGAAAGGAGGGCAGAGGAGGGGAGGCAGAGGAGAGGAGAGGGACAGAGATAGAGAGGGAGAGGGGGGAGAAGAGAAAAAGGAAGGGGGAGAGAGGCAGGGGAAGGGAGGGGAGAGGGAAAGAGATGGAAAGGGAGAGGAGATGGAGAGGAGAGAGAAAGGAGGGGAGAGGAAGATGAGATGGAGCAGAGAGGAGGAAAGAGGGAGAGGAGGCAGAGGAGGGGAGAGGGAGAAGGAGAGGAGAGGAAGATGAGATGGAGCAGAGAGAAGAAGGAAAGAGGGAAAGGAGGCAGAGGAGGGGAGAGGGAAAGAGATGAAGAGGGAGAGGGAGATGAGATGGAGAGGAGAGGGGAGTGAAAGTGGGGGGAGAGGCAGAGCCAGAGAGGCAGAAGAGGTGAGAGGGGAAAGAGATAGAGAGGGAGAGGAAAGGATGATGAGTAACTGTGAGCGGGAACTTGGAGTCTTAGTGGACAACCAGCTAAATATGAGCCAGCCGCGTGCAGCAGCAGCCAAAAAAGCTAATGCAATGCTAAACTGCATTAACAGAGGGATACAATCCAGATCAAGTTAGGTACTAATACCACTCTATAAAGACTTAGTAAGATCACCCCTAGAATCCTGCATCCAGTTTTGGTCACCACATTATAAAAAGATGTTGAGACTCTAGAAAAAGTGCAGAGAAGAGCAACCAGGATGATGAGGGGACTGGAGTCTAAAACATATGAAGAACAGTTACAGGAATTGGGCCTGGCTAATCTAGGGAAGAGAAGGACCAAGGGAGACAGGATAGCAGCCTTCCAATATTTGAGGGGCTGCCACAGAGAGGAGGAAGGGGTCAAGCTATTTTCAAAACCACCTGAAGGCCAGGCATGGAATAATGGATGGAAACTGACCAAGGAGAGATTCAACCTGGAAATAAGGAGAAACTTTCTGACAGTGAGAACAATCAACCAATGGAACAGAAGTTTGCCCTCGGAAGTTGTGGGAGCGCCATCACTTGAGACCTTCAAGAAGAAGAAGAGAAGAAGGGGAGAGGAGAGGAGGCAGGGGAAGGGGGAGAGGGGGAGAGGGGGAGAGGAGGATAGACGGGGAGGGAGAGTTAGAGGAGGAGAGGCAAAGGAGGGAAGAGGAAAGAAAAGGATAAAGAAAAGACTTCCAATCTGGCTTGCAGGTCTTTTTAATCTAATGATTGGTGTTTAGGGCAGTTTTTTGCAAGCAAAGAAGCTTTTTGTATTTTTGTACAGGTAATCCTCGACTTACAACAGTTCATTTAGTGACCATTCAAAGTTACAATGGCACTGAAAAAAGGGACATGATCATTTTTCACATTTATGACCGTTGCAGCATCCCCACTGTTATGAGAGGCCAGGCGAGGAGAAGCGCCCCTTGACATGAGTGATGTTCAGGAATGGGATTCAAATTTTTAAACAACTGGTTCTGTGGGTGTGGCTTAGTTGGTGGGCGTGGCCAACTCAACATCACTCACATCGAGGCACACATCTCCTCGCCTGGCCTCTCGTGATTGTGGGGATGCTGCAACAGTCATAAGTGTGAAAAATGGTCATAAGTCACTTTTTTCAGTAACTTTGAATGGTCGCTCCACACAAGCAAAGTACCAGCAAAGGAGGGGAAAAAAACTCCAGAGAAGTTCCAGAGACAGGAAGTCTAGTCCTGCCAAGAATGTAAATCAGGGTTAACGGAGAGGCAGTTTCTGTAAGCAACGCCAGAATGTTTCCTTCCTGCCTTCCTTACAGGATTAGGCCAGGAATTTCTTCTAACAACCGGTTCTCCCAACTGCTTAGAATGTTAACAACCGGTTCTAGCAAATAGGTGTGAACTTGTAATATCCCACCCCTGGTGATGTCAAGTTGGCCATGCCCACCCAGTCACATGCCCACCAAGCCACACCCATCAACTAAGCCACGCCCACAGAACCGGTTGTTTAAAAAAATAAATCCCACCCCTGATTAAAGAGCCTGGAAAATATATGAAAAACAGATGAAGAACAGTTGCAGGATTAGGGTTTGGCTAGCCTAGAGAAAAAAAGGACTAGAAGTGACCTAATATGTGAGGGGTTGCCTCAAAGAAGAGGGAGTTAAATTATTCTCCAAAGCCCCAGAAGGCAGGACAAGAAGCAACGGATGGAAACTTGTCAAGAAGCGAAGCAACCTAGGAGAAACTTGTTGACAGTGAAAACAAGAGCTGTGAGTGCTCCATCACAGAGACTGGACAACCACTTGTTTGAAATGGTATATAGGGTCTCCTACTTAAGCAGAGGGCTGGATTAGAACAGTGGTCGCCAACCAGTGGGCCGGGGACCACTGGTGGTCCATGAGAAAATTTTGGTGGTCCGCAGAGAAATGTCACCCCCAAAGCAATTAATCCAGGCTGTGTGGGAACACAAGGCTGCGCCGCCCACATGGCCCGCGGGAACCCAAGGCTTGCGTCGCTTGCATTGCGAACAACATGAGGAAATGAGGGGAGGGGGGAAAGGGCAGAGGGGGGAACTTGTCCCACTTGCCCCACGTGCCTCGCCCGGCCACCGGGCTGCTTCTTTCCGCTTCTTTCTTCTTCTGCTTTTGGCTGCAGGCAAGGAAAGAAGCCAAAGTCTTTCTTTCTCTCCCCCAAACTCCTCCAGAAATGAGTCTTTGGGACCTTGCAAGGCCTCCTGCTCCAAGAGGCTGCGCCGGCAAAGATTCCTTTCTGGCGGAGTTTGGGGGAGAGAAAGAAAGATTTCTGCGGCTTCTGCTGCTTTCCTTGCATGAAACCAAAAGTCTTTCTCTCTCTCCCCCTGAGAACAGAGCTGGAGACGGTATCCTGCAATCCCAAATAAAGAATGATCAATTGGTAGGAAAACAGGGTGGGGGATTTTCCTGCAGACTTTTTGGGGATTTTTCCCAGGGTCTCTGATCCGCGGGATTTAAAATTATAAGTTTGGTGGTCCCTGAGGTCCAAAAGGTTGGCGACCCTTGAGCTAGATGACCTCCAAGGTCCCTTCCACCTCTATTCTGAATGTGCATGTTTATTGGACTTCAAATTTGCCTGGGGATTATGGGAATGGTTGGGAAAGGTCAGTGGGATAGTCTCTTTAAGCTGCTTCATAGCTCACAGTCTCTCTTCTTTCTCTCTTTTCTCTCTCTCCTCTGTTTCTCCTCTCTCTCCTCTTTCTCCTGTCTCTCTCCTTCTCCTCTTTCTTCTCTCTCCTCTTTCTTTTTCTCTCCTCTTTTTCTCCCCCTTTTCTTTCTATTGTCTTTTCTCTTTCTCTCCTCTCTCACTTTCTCTTCTCTGTTCTCTGTCTCTTCTCTGTCTCTCCTCTCTCTTTTTCTCTCTCCTCTTTCTCTTCTGTTCTCTGTCTCTTCTCTCTCTTTCTCTTCTCTGTTCTCTGTCTCCTCTCTCCTTTCTCTCTTTCTTCTCTTTTTTCTCTCTCCTCTTCTCTCTCTCTCTCTCTCCCCTCTCCCTCTCTCTCCTTCTCCTTCCCCTCTGTCTGCCCAATCAGAAAATGGCGAATGGGCGATTATCCACCGCCCGGCTCGCAAAAACATCAACTGGTTGGTCCCTCGAGACAGCAACAAACACCAGGACATCACCTTCTACCTCATCATTAAGCGCAAACCTCTCTTTTACATCATCAACATAGTCATTCCCTGCATCCTCATTGCCTTCATGATTGTTTTCGTCTTCTACTTGCCAGCTGACAGTAAGTGGTCCTTTTCAACCTCCTAGACTTCCTGCTGAGATCCAATTTAGGCTTATCTATGTCCAGGTAGTCCTCTACTTACAACATTTGGGGACAGTTTGAAGTTACAGTGGCACCGAAAAAAGTGATGTGATGTATGACCGTTTTTCACCCTTATGACCGTTGCAGCATCCCAGTGGTAGGATGCTAACTTTTTTACTACCAGTTCTGTGGGTGCGTGCTTTGCTCCCGGAGCGTTCTAAAACGGGCAGTTTTAAGCATGAAAACTTACTTTGCGGTCAAGTGGTGAGTGAAACAGCTGATGTGCAGCAATCCGCTCTGCCTCGCGATTCAGCTGAGTTACAAACAAAGGCAATATAGGACAGGAAGGGGTGGGGCCAACTGCTGACTGGCGCTACCAGGTTGCTAGAACCGGTGCAAACCGGCAGCACATCACTGCAGCATCCCCATAGTTAGGTGATGAAAATTTGGATGCTCGGTAACTGATCCATATTTTATTTTATTTTATTTTATTTTATTTTATTTTATTTTATTTTATTTTATTTTATTTTATTTTATTTTATTTTATTTTATTTTATTTTATTTTATTTTATTTTATTTTATTTTATTTTATTTTATTTTATTTTATTTTATTTTATTTTATTTTATTTTATTTTATTTTATTTTATTTTATTTTATTTTATTTATATTGCCACCTATTCACCCACGGTGACTCAAGGCAGCTTTCAGAATATAAAACCACATTTAAAACAATAAAAACTAACAAAAAAGAATCAAATCAATTAATATCACTCACCACTTCCCATCCCCTGTCCCAGCGGCAGCAGATCATACGAGCTATTTGATGGGCTTCATCCTGCTCTGGGTTCCCCAGACCTGCTTCAACGCCTTCCGGAAGAGTATTAGAGTGGCAGCCATTTTAATCTCTGAGGGGAATGAGGTTCCAGAGAGAGGGAGCCACCACGGAGGAGGCCCTTCTTGTGTGGGTCCCACCAGGTGTATCTCCCTCGGGGATGGGACCCTCAACATTCCCTGCCTCCCCCACTCTGATGGGTCAGGTAAAGGTGACCGGCAAGAGACGGTCCCTCAGTTCACCCGGTCCTAAGCCATGAAGGGCTTTAAAGGAGACAAACAGCACACCTTGAATTGCACCCAGAAGCCAATCAGCAGCCAATGCAGCTCCTGCAGGTGAGGTGACACATGTGCACACTGGGGTTTGCACAAAACCATGCGGGCCGCTGCATTTTTGCACCAACCGGAGCTTCTGGATGCTCTTCAAGGGCAACCCCATGTAGAGCACATTGCAATAGTCAAGATGGGAAGCGACCAGGGCATGACAAGTGATTTATGACAGCCACTGATTTATGACTTTTGTCATAAATATGTGCCTTTCTGGCAAGCAAAGTCATCAGGACAGCCAGATTCACGGAAAAACAATGTTGTTGACTGAATAATGGCAGTGATTCACTTATACACCGCAGCACGCACGGTCGTCCTAATGGGGCAAAACTCAGCGAACAACGATCTTGCTTAGCAACAGGAACGCTGGGCCTAATTGCGATCGTAATTACTTAGGAAACTATGTGGTCGGGCTTAGCTTTTGGAGAGGAAAATAAGGGGAAAAAAATTCTGCCTACCAGCATCCATCGGTATTCATCTGGCTAGCATCCTGTCAGTGTGTGAGAGAGTTGAGGGCTGTTTGGAAACTGAAACAGTATTTGCTGTGTGAGCAAGAAGGAGACAGCAAGGAGCCTGGGTGTGGCTTAGCTCAACTGTTCTATACTAAAGCTGCTTAGTGCTGTGAAACTAAAACTGAAACTCCTCTCCTCTGCTTGTATTTTGCATTTGGAACAGATTTCTGTTCTGGAGATTTTGTGATGATGCGTGGAGTGGCATTTTGCTTCTATAGAGCGAGATTAAGGGGGACCTATTGAACAGATGATGGGGTTGCAAAGAAGACGAGTGTGGATAGATTTCCAAAAGGCTATTCCAAAATCTAGGAAGTGAAGAGGTGTCAAAACTTGGTGCAGATGTTCTTTTTTTTTTTTGAATTTTTTTTTATTTTTAAACAAACATACACAAACAAAACATAAAAAACATAAAACCATCTTCCAGTTATATACATACAGTGGATCAGTTGGTTACAAATCTTTTGTGCTATCCTTTCATAGTCCTCACTCACAGGTTGTATAGGTTGTCACATCGCCAATCCAACGTATGTTTATACATTATCAGTTGTTAGTCATTCATTTGACTAAATTATTGTGCCATCATTTTATACGAGATATTCTACATTTTATTATAAATTTGCATTATAGATTCATCCAATGGTTATGTATTTTTATATTATATTCAGGGATGGGATTCTACAGGTTCGCACCTATTCACTAGAACCGGTTGTTAATACACTAAGCAGTTCGGAGAACCAGTTGTTAGAAGAAATTCCTGGCCTAATCCTGTAAGGAGGGCAGGAAGGAAACATTCTGGTGTTGCTTACAGAAAATGCCTCTCATTAACCCTTATTACATTCTTGGCAGGACTAGACTTCCTGTCTCAGGAACTTCTCTGGCCTTTCCCCCCCCCCCTCCTTTGCTGGTACTTTGCTTGTGTGGAGTGACCGTTCAAAGTGATAATGGCATTGAACAAAGTGACTTATGACCCTTTTTCACACTTACGACTGTTGCAGCATCCCCACAGTCACGAGAGGCCAGGCGAGGAGATGTGTGCCTCGATGTGAGTGATATTGAGTTGGCCACACCCAGCCAATTACATGATCACCAAGCCATGCCCAACCAGTCATATGACCACCAAGCCACGCCCACTGACTTAGCCACGCCCACAGAACTGGTTGTTAGAAAATTTGAATCCCACCCCTGATTATATTCTATATCATTCTATTAATCTTATATTATAAAATTTCCTAGCCTATTTCATTACCATGTCTTTTTTTGTCTAACCATGGATAAAATAAGTCTCATATCTTGTAAAATTGTTTATCTTCTTGTTCTCTAATTTCAAATGTCAATTTACTCATTTCAGCACAGTCCATAATTTTCTTAATAACTTCCTCCTGCATAGTTTTTTTTCTTTCTTTCTTCATTTTTCCATGTTCTGAGGTTCAATTCCCATCTTACTTCCCAGGTGGAGAGAAGATGACGTTGGCTATCTCCATCCTCTTGGCTCAGTCTGTCTTTCTGCTGCTGATTTCCCAGCGCCTCCCGGCCACCTCCTTCGCCATCCCCCTCATTGGCAAGTAAGCCTCCCCACTCTTAAATAAAAACCCCTAAATCGGGAGCCTTCGGAGGGTTTTTTGATTGCCACGGCCATCAGTTCTTACCTAGATTTCCACATGGATGGAAATTAAACAGGGAGAGGAGCAACCTAGAATTAAGGAGAAACTTCCTGACAGAACAATTAATCAGTGGAACGACTTGCCTCCAGAAGTTGGGAATGCTCCAACACTGGAAGCATTTAAGAAGAGTCTGGGCAGCCATTTGACTGAAATGGAATAGGGTCTCCTGCTTGGGCAGCGGGTTGGACTAGAAGACCTCCAAGGTCCCTTCCAACTCTATTATTCTGTTCTGTTCTGTTCTATCCTATTCCTATTCCTATTCTATTCTTCATTCTGATATCTATTCTATTCTATTCTATTCTTCATTCCAATATATATTCTATTCTATTCTCTGTTCTCTATTCTATTCTATTTTTCATTCAATATCTATTCTATTCTATTCTTCATTCAAATATCTATTCTATTCTTCATTCCGATATATATTCTATTCTATTCTGTTCTGTTCTGTTCTGTTCTCTGTTCTCTGTTCTCTGTTTTCTGTTCTATTCTATTTTTCATCCAATATCTATTCTATTCTATTCTATTCTATTCTATTCTATTCTATTCTATTCTATTGAAATGAGATTTCATCAAAGCCATGAGTGATAGGATTTGGTTTGGCCCAGTGTTTCTCAACCTTAACTACTTTAAGGTGGGTGGATGTCAACTCCCAGAGTTCCCCAGCCAGCCATGCTACCTCTGCTGCCTGCCAGCTGCCTCCAATTTGGCAGTTCGAATCTCAGCAGGCTCAAGGTTGACTCAGCCTTCCATCCCTTCCGAGGTGGGTCAAATGAAGACCTAGATTGTTGGGGGAAAGAGACTGACTCTGTAAACAACTTAGAGAGGGCTTTAAAGTACTGTGAAGGGTTATATAAGTCTAAGTGCTATTGCCCTCCCTCTCTTCTTCCTTGCATTCCCCCCCTCCCTTCATTCTTTCCTTTGAGCCATGTGGCACAGTGATTAGAATGCAATATAATTCTGCATTCTCACAGCCAGGAGTTCGATCCTGACCAGCTCAAGGTTGACTCAGCCTTCCATCCTTGTGAAGTGGGTAAAATGAGGACCCAGATTGTTGGGGGCAAGAGGCTGACTCTATACCCTTAGAGGGGGCTGTAAAAGCACTGTGAAGAGGTATATAAGTCTAAGTGCTATTGCCCTTCCTTCCTTCCTTCCCTCCCTCCCTCCCTTCCTCCTGTAATGGAACAGTGGTTAGAATGCAGTATTGCAAGCTAACTCTGCCCACAGTCTGAAGTTTGATCCTGACTGGCTCAAGGTTGACCCAGCCTTCCATCCTTCCGAGGTGGATAAAATGAGGACCCAGATTTTGAAGGGCAATCTGCTGACTCTGTAAACTGCTTAGAGAGGACTGTAAAGCACTGTGAAGCGGTATATAAATCTAAGTGCCATTGCTATTGCTATTTTATAAATGGTCATGTATGTGATTAATAGGTACCTGCTCTTCGTCATGCTTCTCGTGACGGCAGTCGTGGTGGTGTGTACCGTGGAGCTCAATATTCATTTTCGGTCCCCCAGTACCCACGTTTTGTCTGAATGGACAAAAGAGGTAAGCCGGAAGGAACGATCTAAAATATAGATAGCCCTCGAATCGCAACAGTTCCATGGACCACTGCCTTGCGTCGCCACGTGCAAGTCGGCGGCCGTAGAAATTTTCTATATATAAAAAAATGGATGTATGTGTGTGTGTGTTCCAGCATAACTCTCGAATGCCTCGAGCAATTTCAGCCAAATTTGGTACACAGATTACTTTACTCTCTGGAAACAAATACTGGCGGGATAAGACACCCCTAGCACCCTTCGGGTTATGTGTTCTTAAGATACAGCCTGTTGTGCCTTCAAATGGCTTCTACTGTACTGCCTTCAAATGGCTTCTACTGTACAGCCCTGTGGAGTTGCCATGGTAACGGTTCCACAGTACTCCTCAAGGAGTCTCTCTCTGGTAAGGGGGAAAATCCAACATTAGAAATTATTATTATTATTATTATTATTATTATTATTATTATTATTATTATTATTATTATTATTATTATTATTATTATAACTTTTATACTGTCTCCTCTCCCAAATAGGGACTGGGGGCAGTGAACAGCCGTAGTAAAACAACATAGTCCATAAAATTTAAAATAGAATTAAAATTATTAAATTAATGGCTGAATTTAAAAATAAATCAATAAAACCCGATAAAAGTTTAAAATGTAGAAATTAAAACCCTTCTAATTAAGTTTCTTCTGGACATTTTCAATGGGGCACAGGGAAAACATTTATAAGTAATTTAATTGTCGCCGAAATCGGGGCGTTTCCTGTCTAATACAGGATTAGGATAAACAAATACCCAGGCAATGCTGGGTTATCGGCTAGTTTTCTACATGAAATAAAAAAATAAATCAGTGGAATAGCCGTTCAAAGTTCTAACGGCACTGAAGAAAATGATTTGTGATGAATTTTTCACGCTTGCGATTCATTTAATGACTGGCATAAAATGGGGCAAAACTCACCAACAACCGTCCTGCTTAGAAACAGAAATGTTGGAGGTAATTGTGCTTGTTAATTGAGGACTAATTTTCTCAAGTCAATATTCCCGTGAAATAAAAAGAAATCAACATGTTTTCTCTCCAGTAAGTTCAGAAAACTCTATTCAGGCAACCTGTTTGTAGCAGGGCCTGAATTAACCCGTTTTCTAGGTTCCACATCATTTTAGAAAACCTGGTTTATCAGAGTGGACTCAGACAGGAAATACAACCAGATGAGCTAATCCCACTTGATTTTGCAATCAACAGAATTTTTCTCCCGTCTCCTTTGCATCCCAAGAAAAGAGGGAGTGTCCCTTGTAAGCCTCTTACCCTGCCTATTATGCAACTGCAGGCAAAGGAGCCTCTTATCTAACCTGTGATGACCGGGGCGTGGCACAAAGGCCACACAGTCTGATAAGCAATAAGAATCCCTTCATTATCTCCAACTTTGCCCCCACTGTCCACGTTACCTTCCAGCTGGAGAAAAACTCTCCCAGGAACAGCCTTTGGCTGCAGAGAATTCAATCCAAAACATGAGCAACACAAACTGTAACTTAAAGTCCAAACAAGCCAAACTGAAGTAATTAATCCAGCAGGGCAGGAGCAAGAATTCCAGACTTGAAAGCATGGCAATAACTCAACACAGTTGGGAAGACGCCAGGAACACAGACAAGCCACAACGATACAAGATAAAGTCACTTTTGCTCCCAACAGCTTGCTGCACGCAGCTTGCCTCTGTTAAGCACTGTGTTCCCAGCTGCAGCTAATGAAGGGAATCAGGGCCCTTTCCTCCCCTGTAAGCCATGCAACTCATATTGCTCCCTTCTCCGTTCCTCCCTGTGTGCCTTAGGATGAAGAGGGGATGGGCCTGGGTCTTCCTCTGAATTCTCTCTCCCTTGTTCTACCTCTCCGCTGCTCTGCCCAGCTGGACTTTGCCCTTCCCCAGTTTCTTCCACAGCCAACAGAGCCACACTCTCACCCCCTGTCAGCTGTTCAGCTTTGTCCTCCGAGTTAAATTCCAACAGGGGCATGACACGATCATTCCCTTGATGGCATCTCTTGACCCTATCCCCAAAGGTCATTCTCACATACTATTACAACTGCTAACACGTCCCATTTCCCACAGTCCTCCAGGTCATGGTTTTGTCCCAAAGTTGCTTTTCCAAAAGGCAACTGGACTTTCTTGGGTTTTTTTTTTTTTCTGGAAGAGGTTTCGCTTCTCATCTAAGAAGCTTCCTCAGTTCTGACTGAATGCTTCTTGGATGAGAAGTGAAACCTCTTCTAGAAAAAAAAAATCAAGATATCTTCGAGGAAAAACAAAATCCAGCTGCCTTTTGAAAAAGCAACTTTGGGACAAAACCATGACCCGGGTGGCTGAGAATCTCCATAGACCTCAAACACTTCCATTGACTGGAGAGATTCTCAGTCACTAAAGGTGTTGTCCTAAAGGTGTTTTTTTTTTTTTCCCAAGAGGCAACTGGACTTCCTTGTTTTTTCTATTGAAGACATTTTGCTTCTCATCCAAGAAGCTTCTTCAGCTCTGACAGAATAGTGGGGAATGGAAGGATTGATACTCCTTGCAGACAGCTGGTCATTTGCATCCTTTTAGAAAGGCGTTGAGGCCACTTGGAGGCTTAACTGTATCCTTAGGGCCACCTGAGTGATGCAAATGGCTGTGGAGCCTTCTTGTAACTGCTGAAAGGACTGTGTTGTAGGCCGGAGATAGATGATGTCATATCCCCCACCCTCTGTTGAGAGAGACGGCTGTTCAACTCCTCTTTCAAACCAGCCGTCCTCTCTGTCCAAAAGTTGGACTTTGCCACTTGGAGCTTTATCTGTGTCCTCCAAGTGGCCTCAATGACTCTCTGAAAGGATGCAAATGACCAGCTGTCTGCAAGGAGAATAGATCCTTCCATTCCCGTCCATCCAGTCAGAGCTGAAGAAGCTTCTCAGATGAGCAGTGAAATGTCTTTAAAGAAAAACCAGAAAGTCTAGTTGCCTCTTGAAAAAAGCACCATTGGGACTCCAAGTGGCCTCAATGACCCTCTAAAAGGATGCAAATGACCAGCTGTCTGCAAGGAGTATAAATCCTTCCATTCCCCAACATCCAGTCAGAGCTGGAGAAGCTTCTTGGATGAGAAGCGAAACGTCTTCAAAGAAAAACCAGAAAGTCCAGTTGCCTCTTGAAAAAAAAGCACCTTTGGGATTCCAAGTGGCCTCAACAACTCTCTAAAAGGATGCAAATGACCAGCTGTCTGCAAGGAGGGCAAATCCTTCCATTCCCCTCCATCCAGTCAGAGCCGAAGAAACTTCTCGGATGAGAAGCGAAACATCTTCAGAGCATAACAAGAAATTCCAGTTGCCTCTTGAAAAAAAAAAAAGGCACCTTTGGGACAAACACTTCCATCCTTTCTGTGTTGTGTAGTTCTGAAAAGGCCCATTCTGGCACACGCATCTGGGTGGCTGCACCTAATCCACTTGGGTTTATTTTGAGGCTTGGATGGGACACCACCAGGAGATCTTTAAGCTGCCGCCAAAGACTGGGACGTTGAAAAAAAATCACTTTCCCCTTTTCCTTCTTCTATCCGCAGTTGTTCCTTGACACCCTTCCTCGCCTCTTGCACATGTCCAAGCCAGAGGAGAGCAACCCCACGCCACAGGATGGCGTGATCCGGCGTTCTAGCTCGGTCGGTTACATCGTCAAGGCGGAGGAATATTTCACCATTAAATCCCGCAGCGAGCTCATGTTTGAGAAGCAGTCGGAGAGGCATGGCTTAACGAGCCGGATTACCCCTGCCCGTAAGTCCCCAAAGGGGAGTGGGAGTGGCAGAGAAGACAAGCCAGGGGTTATAGTTAAACCATCGTGTCTCATGGCAGCATGGACATCACTGAAAAGTTCCCTAATTCAGTCTCATTTAAATGCCCTCGCTCATGACACACCGCAGGAAGGCAACGGCTGGGTACCTGTCAGGTTATAACAGTGGTGGGCAATCTTAAATTCTCAAAGAGCCACAAAGGTTCTAATCAAAAGCCACCCCCCCCCTGTTCAATTCTGGACCAGACCAGAAGTCTGGTTCCCACACCATAGAGTCTCCTCCCAGCGCAGCGTCCTTTTTCCTCTGCTGACCAGAAGTCCAGTTCCCCCACCATAGAGTCTCCTCCTAGTGTGGCATCCTTTTTCCTCTGCTGACTGGAAGTCGGATTCCCTCACCATAGAGTCTCCTCCTAGCATGACGTCCTTTTTCCTCTGCTGACCGGAAATCCAGTTCCCCCACCATAGAGTCTTCTTTCAGCATGGTAATTTCCCCCCCCCCCCATCTGTCCTAATCGAAAGCCCTATCAATTGCGGAGCCAACCAGCAACAGGGAGCCGCAGCAGAGGGATTAAAGAGCACATATGGCTCTAGAGCCACAGGTTACTGACTCCTGGGCTATAAGAACCAAGAAAGACATGTATGCAGTGAACCGGTCAAGATCAAACTGCTGACAGTGGGCAGAGTTAGCCTGCAGTACTGCATTCTGACCACTGCGCCACCCCTAGCCCTCATATTGCAGCTTTCTAGATCTCTTCGTTCCCTGACTCCGAGCTTCCTTCTTTTCTCTCCTCCAGGACCAAGTCCCCAGGGCGCAGGCGATTTGCAGGACCAGCTGTACAATGAGATCAAGCCAGCCGTTGCTGGAGCCAACTTCATTGTGAAGCATATGCAGGAGAAGAACAGCTATAATGAGGTAGGGGTGAAAAAAACCACCTTGAGGTTCGCCAACTTATCTTTGCTTCTCCAGATTATCTGTTGTGTCCTGCTGGCAGCCAGTGGAGCTGGCAGCAGTCGGACAGTGAGGAGGTTGTGGAGGAATCTGGGCCAGTCCTGAAGGCTGAGGAAGGCTTGGATGAGGGCTCTGCATCAGAAGCAGAGATGGGGCCAGGGCAGGCTGGCAGTCGTCAGCTGCCTTCGGAGTCAGACAGCAGTGAGGAGGGGGAGCAGCTGGAGTCGGTTCCCAACCTGCGCATGCGCAGAGCTGCTAAAAGAAAAGAACGATTACAAACTAAGGGTCAACGTGGGAGTAAAGCCACAGGTGGACAGTGAATGGCCCTTCCCATAGGGATTAAAAGAGGAGCAAAAGGGGAGGGGGCTTTTGCAGGAAACAATTCGTTCGTTGCAGCCGTGTGAAGATCTGTCTGTGCATCTCAGAGACTCTGTGCCGAGCCCTTCCTTGTCAGCACTGAGTTTGGAAGTATTTACTCAGCAGCTCTCCAAGCTAGGTAATGTCTGTGCTCCTAATTACACCCTTGAAAGACTGTTTGCCAGGCCTTTGGCTGAAGGTGAATGCAAGAAATTTACCTTCGTTTAATAAAAAGGATTTTGCTGGGACAAAGAGTCGGCTTAGTGTTTTTTGGGGAAGTGAGACCACTATCCTTCTGAGAACAGATTTTCCCAACCGGGAGCTTGCGCTGCAGGTAGTCCTCGACTTATGACCACAATTGAGCCCAACATTTCCATTGCTAAGTGAAACAGTTGTTGAGCGAATTTTGCCCCATTTTACGACCTTTCTTGCTACCATCATTAAGTGAACCACTGCTGTTGTTAAGTTAGGGACAGGACTGTTAAGTGAATCAGGCTTCCCCGTGGACTTGGGTTGTCAGAAAGAGAAGCACTGAGACTAAATATGAGTGGATATATAAAGATGAGTATTTATATGAACATAAATAAATATGAATTAGTTGCAAAGCACCCAAATTTTGATCACGTGACTATAGGGATGTTGAAATGGTCGTAAGTGTGAAAAACGGTCATAAGTCACTTTTTTCAGTGCCGTTGTAACTTTGGTCCCTTAATGAACTGTTGTAAGTCAAGGAGTATCTCTAAAAGCGTAAAACTAATTCTGTAAAGTTTGAGATAAATGTGTAGCCAAAGCAATTAGCCCAATTGACTTTTCTCATGAACCATACTACTATAACTGTAATATTTTCATTTTCTGTAGCAGAACGTGGTCAGCAGTTGACCAGAAATGGGGAAAGCCACGGAGAGGTGTATGGTGCTGTCACAAGACTCACTTAACCTGGTTGCTGAATTAAGCCAGGTTCAAGCTTAGTCTGCTGTCTAAGTAACACCCACCAGACTCCAATCCTGGCTACTTTAAGACCTGCGGACTTCAACTCCCAGAATTCCTCAGCCAGCATGGTTGGTTGAGGAATTCTGGGAGTTGAAGTCCATGAGTCTTACTAGACTTTACCTGCTGTGAACATAGCTTTTGAGTTCCTTGTGAAGTGTAAGAAAAGCGCTTTCCCAATTCTTATTATTTTACCTTTTCAGGAAAAGGATAACTGGAATCGCGTGGCTCGGACCATGGACCGCCTCGGCCTCTTCTTGGTGACTCCCATTCTGAGCCTTGGGACCTTATGGATCTTCTTGGTGGGAATTTACAATCACCCTCCCCTCCTGCCCTTTGAGGGTGACCCTTACAACTACCATGAGAATAACACGCGTTATATCAAAAACTGAGGGCTAGCTTTGCTCTTGGGCACCAGCACTGCTGTTCAGAACACCTGTCACAGCTGCCAGATTCGGTGGATCGCAACCAGCAGTGGGATCCTTCCACTACCGGTTTGACGTGCGCAGCTTTCCCCACACTGAGTCCTGCAGCGCCAATCAGCTGAGAGGAGAAAGAAGAGAAAAGCGCAGGGGCAAGTGGGAGTGCCGATCCTGTGCTTTTCTCTTTTTCTCCTCCCAGCTTTTCTTGTCTTTCTCCTCTCAGCTTTTCTCTTATTTTTCCTCTCAGCTTTTCTCTTCTTTCTCCTTTCAGCTTTTCTCTTCTTTCTCCTTTCAGCTTTTCTCTTCCTTCTCCTCTCAGCTTTTCTCCTCTTTCTCCTCCCAGCTTTTCTCTTCTTTTTCCTCTCAGCTTTTCTCTTCTTTCTCCTCTCAGCTTTTCTCCCCTTTCTCCTCTCAGCTTTTCTCTTCTTTCTCCTCTCAACTTTTTTCTTCTTTCTCCTCTCAGCTTTTCTCTTCCTTTTCCTCTCAGCTTTTCTCTTCTTTTTCTCTCAGCTTTTCTCCCCTTTCTCCTCTCAGCTTTTCTCTTCTTTCTCCTCCCAGCTTTTCTCTTTTTCTCCTCCCAGCTTTTCTCTTCTTTCTCCTCCCAGCTTTTCTCTTCCTTGTCCTCTCAGCTTTTCTTGTCTTTCTCCTCTCAGCTTTTCTCTTCTTTTTCTTCTCAGCTTTTCTCCCCTTTCTCCTCTCAGCTTTTCTCCCCTTTCTCCTCTCAGCTTTTCTCTTCTTTCTCCTCTCAGCTTTTCTCCTCTTTCTCTTCTCAGCTTTTCTCTTCTTTTTCCTCTCAGCTTTTCTCCTCTCAGCTTTTCTCCCCTTTCTCCTCTCAGCTTTTCTCCCCTTTCTCCTCTCAGCTTTTCTCCCCTTTCTCCTCTCAGCTTTTCTCCCCTTTCTCCTCTCAGCTTTTCTCCCCTTTCTCCTCTCAGCTTTTCTCCCCTTTCTCCTCTCAGCTTTTCTCCCCTTTCTCCTCTCAGCTTTTCTCCCCTTTCTCCTCTCAGCTTTTCTCTTCTTTCTCCTCTCAGCTTTTCTCCCCTTTCTCCTCTCAGCTTTTCTCTTCTTTCTCCTCTCAGCTTTTCTCCTCTTTCTCTTCTCAGCTTTTCTCTTCTTTTTCCTCTCAGCTTTTCTCCTCTCAGCTTTTCTCCCCTTTCTCCTCTCAGCTTTTCTCCCCTTTCTCCTCTCAGCTTTTCTCTTCTTTCTCCTCTCAGCTTTTCTCCTCTTTCTCTTCTCAGCTTTTCTCTTCTTTTCCTCTCAGCTTTTCTCCTCTCAGCTTTTCTCCCCTTTCTCCTCTCAGCTTTTCTCCCCTTTCTCCTCTCAGCTTTTCTCCCCTTTCTCCTCTCAGCTTTTCTCCCCTTTCTCCTCTCAGCTTTTCTCCCCTTTCTCCTCTCAGCTTTTCTCTTCTTTCTCCTCTCAGCTTTTCTCCTCTCAGCTTTTCTCCCCTTTCTCCTCTCAGCTTTTCTCCCCTTTCTCCTCTCAGCTTTTCTCCCCTTTCTCCTCTCAGCTTTTCTCTTCTTTTTCCTCCCAGCTTTTCTCTTCTTTCTCCTCTCAGCTGATCATGGGAGGCTTTTTTTTTGTTTACTACCTGTTCAGTTGAACTGGTCTGAACCAGTAGCATAGCATACCACTATTGATCGCAACAGGAGATCGTATAGGCCCTTGCTGTGGCTCCCTCACCCCAAATATCCATAGGGTTGTGTTCCTTTAAGTTATTTTTGATTTGATTTTATTTTTTTGTAATTCTTTTCCCTGGGTTTCTCAGCCATAGATACTATTGAGGCATTTGGACTTCAACTCCAAGAATTCTATGCTGCCTGGGGAATGCTGGGAGTTGAAGTCCAGACATTGTAAAGTTGCCAAGAATGAGAAATGAGAATTTAATAAAGGCAGTTTCCCAAGGGTGTTTGGGAAAATCTGAGAAGGCAAAGGGATGTTTTGGTTGTTGTCGTTTCTAAGGATTTTGATGATTCTTTGTTTTAAAAAGTTATTTTATTCATCTTGGGTGGGGGGGTTCTGTTGATTTCACCACCCATTCCTTCATAGGGGTAATGCAGAATCTTTCCATCTTTGTGCATAAAGCTTGTTGTTGCATTAATCATATTGTCAGCTTTGGAAGCCGTATTGAGACCAGATGCTCCCACGCTGCCACATTTTGAGCCTGGGAAAATGGGAGCGGGGAATTTCTTGGAGTGTATGTAGTTAGACATAACAACATTCTTTTTCTAATTCAAGGTCATGTTATTCTGTGCATAAGTGAGGGGAAGTCTCAAGTTGGCACGGATGGTGATTGCGGCATGTGATGCGATGATGGGTGCAGGGGGCAGATTTGTAGTTTTTACTTGTTGTAAAGAAGCCCAGAACTTTCAGATTTGGGATTCCCCAGTTGTGCTAGTTTACTATCCAAATAAAACAGAACTTTTGAGAAGATGCCTGTCTCGGAGTTATTGTTTGGAGTAGAGGTTTTCTGGAACACTGACACATATATACTGAAATAATTTTCTATGACTTTTTTTTTCTAACTCTGCACCCATCAGTCCTAAAAGGAAAAGTTTCAAATAGTCCTTGACTTACAACAACAACTGAGCCCAAAATTTCTGTGGCTGAGCGAGACAGTTGTTAAGTGAGTCTTTTGCTCCATTTCCCGAACTTTCTTGCCTTGGTTGTTAAATGAATCATTGGAGTTGTTACTAACACAGTTGTTAAATGGCTTCCCTACTGACTTTGCTTGTCAGAAGGTCACAAAAGGGGATCAAGTGACCCCAGGACACTGCAACCAGTCGTAAATATGAGTCAATTGCCCAGCATCTGATTTTTGTTCACGTGGCTATGGAGATGCTGCAACGGTTAAAAGTTTGAGGAATGCCCATAAATCACCTTTTTCAGTACTGTTGTAACTTCAAATGGTCATTAAACAAACTGTTGTAAGATGAGGACTACCTATATTAATCTTTAAAATCCTCTCTGTGTATTTGAATCCATTTTTAAAGTTTTTTTTTAATGTCTCCATCAAACACGATAAAATGTCCCACCATATTGTTCACATTCTCAATATATATTTGAAGTGCCTTTATACATTCTAGATAATTTATCAGATGTCAGTAGAATTGTAAGCCATCCAGAGCAGCTTGGTTGAATTGGATAAACAAATAAAATAATATAGATTTTATTTTTAAAAATTCTCTTTAAGATCCTAACGTAATGGAAATTTCAAGCCCTTTGACTACATATTTTCCTATGGATTCATCTATATGTTATCTTTTATATACTGTATATAAAAGCAAAATACCACTCATGCATCATCACAAAATCTCCAGAACCGTAAAGCCTACAAACTTGAAATTTGGCATATATGTTCCTCTTGGCTTCTAGGGACTCACTAAGAAAGGATTTTTCGAAATGACCATCAGAGCTATTAGTATTTGCTATATTATTATTATTATTATTATTATTATTATTATTATTATTATTATTATTATTATTATTATTATTATTATTATTATTATTATTATTCTCTGATGCTAAAGAGTTCTACTCCCCCTCCCCACCTGAAAAGAAATATGTTCCAAATGCAAAACACAAGCAGAGGAGAGCAGTTTCAGTTTCAGTCAGTTTCACAGCACCAAGCAGCTTTAGAGCAGAATAGTTGAGCTAAGCCATGCCCAAACTCCTTGCTGTCTCCTTCTTGCTCACACAGCAAACAGTTTCCAAACAGCCCTCAACTCTCTCACACACTGACAGAATGCTAGTCAGAGGACTACCAGTGGATGCTGGTAGGCAGAGACAGAACCCTCCCCCCCTTATTTTCCTCCTCAAAAACTAAGCCCGATCACCTAGTTTCATAGCGAAGCCCAGATATCGAACTAGTATCCAATATGGTGCAAACAAGTTGGTTAGCACATACTTGGTTAAGCATGTTCTGTGAATGCAGACAGAGGCAGAGAACAAGGAGTTAAGAGAAGTATCCGGAAAGGTTAGGAAGTCCCACCTTTCTTAAATCAGGCTCGCCCGTTCTTCTCTTCAGCTCCATACACTTTGTGAAAAACAAAATGAATGGAGCTGAAAAACAAACTTCTATTCCAACTACAACTGGCCTTAAATGCAAGCTACTCAATGCAAGAAGCCTTATAAATAAAATACCTGAATTTCTCCTCTTACTAAATACGGCTAAATTTGACATTATATTTGTCTGTGAAACATGGCTCAACGCATCTCTCCCTGACTCCATTACCACAGTAAGAGACTATCATGTTTACCGACCGGATCGTGAAATCCGTAGAGGAGCTGGTGCTACTATCTTCTATAAAAAGTCCCTACATCTAAAAAGCATCCAAGTTACCCAGGACCTTGCTCTTCCTGAGACCATCATCTGTGAACTGTCCTTAAATATCACAATTCGATTCTTACTATGTTACAGAGCACCTGATTATGACATCGAACATGCAAACAAGCTAAATACACTACTAACATGGGCAGCATCCTGCCCACACGCTTTCATCTTTCTTGGTGACTTCAATCTATCTCATATTAACTGGACCCTTAACAAATGTACAACTGAACCCACACATGCAACCTTCTACAATGCAGTAACAAATCTGGGACTAGAACAACTAGTAACCAACAACACTAGACTTAACAACTGCCTCAATCTCATCTTCTGCAATACTTTGAATTCAATTACATAATACAAATTAAAGAACCCTTTTCCAACAGTGACCACAACATGATTGACTTTTGTCTCAACATACGTCCACACAAAAATCATCACAACGACGGAATCCCCAATTATAACTTCAAAAAAGGCAACTATGATCTTATAAATAACAATCTCTCATCCCTTGATTGGCAATTTCTATTCTCTGGATGCAATACTGTAGAAGACCATTACAACATATTTTTACTTGAAGTCAAAAGAGTCATCAAACTATATGTACCATTAACAACTCCCAAAACCAGAAAAAACAAATTACCCCCCAAAATAAGGAAGCTTCAATCCAAAAAGAAATCACTTTGGCGGAAAAACAAATCTGGTCACGTTGCCAACTTCAAAAGCTGATACAAAAAATTTATGCCACCAGATAAAAACTGAATGCACCAATTATCACATTAAACAAGAGGAAAACCTTCTACGCACCAATTCCACCCGTGCTTTCTACAATTTTGTAAACAACAAACTAAAAGACTCAAGGTCCATCCCACCCCAGAAAGGACCTAATGGTAAAGACTGCAATGATGACACTATTAAAGCCAACCTCTTTAACACATTCTTTGGCTCAGTATTTGTAACCAGCAATGGATCATGCCCAGTATTTCCTAGTCAAACCACAGACAACTACAATGATCTAATACATATCGATTTTACAGAAGACAATGTTGAAAAAGCACTACACAATCTAAAACCATCTCTATCTATTGGACCGGACGGAATATGTGCATACTTCTTAAAAATGCTATCCACTGCCATAGCAGAACCTCTAAGCATAATCTTTGAAAAATCTTTCAGGACCAGCTCCTTGCCAAAACTATGGTCACAAGCCACGGTCATCCCCATCTGCAAAAAGGGAGACCTCAGCCTAGTTGAAAATTACAGACCAATCTCTTTATGTTGTGTCACCTGTAAAGTCATGGAATCAATTATTAACCAATCCATCATTCTCCACTTAGAAACAAACAACCTACTCTCTAATAAACAATTTGGTTTCAGAAAAAACTATCATGTAATCTGCAACTCTTACATTGCAAAAACATATGGACTACACAACTCGATCAGGGCAAAGCAATAGACACAATCTGCATAGACTTCTGTAAAGCCTTTGATTCAGTGGTACACGACAAACTACTCCTAAAACTAAAATCTTATGGTATCTCTGGACACCTGCATAGCTGGATAGAAGCATTCCTGTCAAACAGACACAAATGGTCAAAATTGGGAGCGTCCTATCAAATTCTGTACCTGTCAACAGTGGTGTCCCCCAAGGCAGTGTTCTAGGACCAACTCTTTTCATACTCTACATAAATGACCTCTGTGATCATATCAAGAGCAACTGCATTCTCCTCGCTGATGATGTAAAGCTATTCAACACCACATACAATACTGCTACCCTTCAAAAAGACCTTGACTATGTATCAGAATGATCAAACAAATGGCAACTCCAAATCTCAACAAATAAATGCTCTGTCCTACATATTGGCAAAAAAAATCAGAAAATAAAATACAGGCTGAATAGCCAAGACCTTGTTGATAATCCAAACTCTGTCAAGGATCTTGGAGTACTCATCACAAATGACCTAAGTGCTAGAGCTCACTGTAACTACATAGCCAAAAAGGCATTAAGAATTGTTAACTTAATCTTACATAGCTTTTTCTCTGGTAATATTACACTACTAACTAGAGCATACAAAACATTTGCTAGACAAATACTCGAATACAGCTCATCAGTCTGTAATCCACATTATGTATCTGATATTAACACAGTTGAGAAAGTCTAGAAATATTTTACAAGAAGAGTTCTTCACTCCTCTACTCGTTGTAGAATATCTTATGCCACCAGACTCGAAATTCTAAACCTTGAAAGCCTACAACTACGCCGCCTTCGGTCCGATCTAAGTATAGTAGATAAAATTATACATTGCAATGTCCTACCTATCAATGAATACTTCAGCTTCAACCATAACTACACAAGAGCAAACAATAGATACAAACTCAAGGTTAACCGCACCAAACTTGATTGCAGAAAATATGACTTCAGCCACAGAGTGGTCAATGTCTGAAATCCTCTACCTGACTTTGTGGTTTCTTCCCCAAACCCCAAAAACTTTAACCTTAGACCGTCTACTATTGACCTCACCCCTTTCCTAAGAGGTCTGTAGGGGGTGTGCATAAGCGCACCAACGTGCCTACCGTCCCTGTCCTATTGTTTCTTTTTTCAATATCAATCAATATCAATCACATCAAAGCATGCATCTCTTCACCAGGCCTCTCATGACTGTGGGGATGCTGCAACAGTCGTAAGTGTGAAAAATGGTCATGTCACTTTTTTCAATGCCATTGTAACTTTGAATGGTCACTCCACACAAGCAAAGTACCAGCAAAGGAGGAGAAAAAAAAATTCCAGAGAAGTTCCAGAGACAGGAAGTCTAGTCCTGCTAAGAATGTAATCAGGGTTAATGGAGAGGCAATTTCTGTAAGCAACACCAGAATGTTTCCTTCCTGCCTTCCTTACAGGATTAGGCCAGTAATTTCTTCCAACAACCGGTTCTCCAAACTGCTTAGAATGTTAACAACCGGTTCTAGTGAATAGGTGCGAACTGGTAGAATCCCACCCCTGAGTATATGTCTAGTTTAATGAAAAGAAGGACTAGAGGTGACATGATATCAGTCTTCCAATATTGGAGGGGTTGCTACAAAGAAGAAGAGGGAGGCCCAAGCTATTCTCCAAAGTCCCTGAAGGCAGGACAAGAAGCAATGGATGGAAACTAATCAAGGGGAGAAGCAACCTGGAATTAAGCAGCAACTTCCTAACAGTGAGGACAATTAAGTAGTGGAACAACTTGCTCCAGAGGTTTTTGGTGCTTCATCACTGGAGGTTTTCAAGAAGAGATTGGATATCCATTTGTCTGAAATGGTACCGGGTCTGCTGCGAGAACAGGGGGTTGGGCTAGAAGATCTCCAAGGTCCCTTCCAACTGTATTATTCTGTCAAAACTCCCAGAATTCCTCAGCCAACAGGAATTATGGGAGCTGAAGTCCACAAATCTTAAAGTTGCCAAGTTTGGAGACCCCTGTTATAAATCATTAGGTTTATTTTTAATGCTAGGGGCTGGGCACAGCTCCTGCCAGCTGTTATGCCAGCTGTTGTGTGAAAATAAGGTTAGGAGGCCAGGTGTCAAGGAGAAGTGCTCAAGCCCATCGGGAAGTAGTTCTCTCAGAACAGGTCTCATTACATTCAAAGCAGCTGAAGCTCCCTGGCTGAGAATGCAAAGCCTCAGGGTGAGGTTACGAGAGAGACAGCTGCCGCCAGAGGGTATCCGGGAGGGGAGAAATGATGCAAACGCCACATTGATTGCTCTTGTGAGTTTCCTAAATACACACCCAGAGTCACAGAACATTTAATCAGTGGAATGAGTAGCCCCCTGAAGTTGTGGGTGCTGTAACACTAGGGGTTTTTATTTTATTAATTAATGTATTTATTTTGTCAATTGCTTACAAGATAATAGGTATAAGTAAAAAAAAAACATAGTTATGAATACATGGATACATATAAGAAAAATAAAAAAAAGAAACAATAGGACAGGGACGGTAGGCACGTTGGTGCGCTTATGCACGCCCCCTACAGACCTCTTAGGAAAGGGGTGAGGTCAATAGTAGACGGTCTAAGGTTAAAGTTTTTGGGGTTTGGGGAAGAAACCACAAAGTCAGGTAGAGGATTCCAGACATTGACCACTCTGTGGCTGAAGCTGTATTTCCTGCAATCAAGTTTGGTGCGGTTAACATTGAGTTTGTATCTATTGTGTGCTTTTGTGTTGTTATGGTTGAAGCTGAAGTATTCATTGACAGGTAAGTCATTGCAATGTATGATTTTATATACCATACTTAGATCAAACCGAAGACGGCGTAATTCAAGGTTTTCTAGGTCTAGAATTTCAAGTCTGGTGTCATAAGGTATTCTACAATGAGTACAACAAAGAGTTTGGACAACCATTTGTCTGGAATGGTATGGGGGGGTCTCCTATTTGAGCAGTGGATTGGACTACAAGGCCTTCAAGGTCCCTTTGAACTCTGTTATTCTGACTTTGTTGTAAGGGGTGGATGAGAAATAAGACTGAAAGAAATTCTAACAAAACAAAACCTGATGGCAAGAAAAGAACATTAGAAATTCTGTTTTATATAAAGCACCATAGAAAGCAAATAAAAAGTATAGTCACCATGTGCTTTACTGCTCAATTATTTATCTGAAACAGGAAACTACTTGGAACAAAAGAGCTTAGAGCAGGGGTGTCACACGCTGGCCACGCCCACCCCAGGTTTAGCGAAGGGGGGGAAGTCACGCTACATCACATGACAACAAGGTGACGACACGAGTTTGACACACCTGGCTTAGAGTATATACCATAGATACCGTAGATCCAAACTTGAAATCACCGCCATCTATTGGCTAAATACTACTATAGTTGTTGCATAAAAATACATTCCAACAATGAATTCCAACAAGGTAAGGTTTTGGCAAAAACAACAACAATCCTGAATTCACAGGTTTAGAATAGGTGGTACCTGGCTCAAGAATAGTAACTGCGAGAGCAATATTGGAGTCCTTGTGGGTAATCCCTTAAATATGAGCCAGCAGTGTGTGGCAGCCACCAAAAAAGCTAACACAGTTCTAGGCTGCATTAAACAGAGGGATAGAATCAAGATCATGTGGAGTGTTAATATAACTCTTGGTAAGACTACATTTGAAATATTGCATCCAGGTTTGGTTGCCACTATACAAAAAAGATGTTGAGATTCTGGAAAGAGTGCAAAGAAGAGCAACAAAGATGATTTTATTTATTTATTTATTTATTAAATAATTTTATATACCGCCCTTCTCCCGAAGGATTCAGAGCGGTGAACAGCCAACTAAAATATATATAAATTACAGATATAAATACAATTAAAAAAGAATTAAATTATGGGCTACCAATTAAAAATTTAAAACCCCCGATTAAAATAAGCTAAAACTTTCATACCCCAACCAATCAGATCTAAAACCCCTTATTTAAAATCCCATTTGAAGTCAGCTCAGGCCGGCCTGCTCAAAGAGCCAGGTTTTCAGGTCACGTCTGAATGTCCTCAGGTCAGTGGTTGTTCGTAGCCCCGGGGGCAGCCCATTCCAAAGGGCGGGTGCCCCCACAGAGAAGGCCCTATTCCTCGGGGTCATCAGGCGGCACAGAGAAGGCGGCACATAGAAGGCATTGGGACCCGGAGGAGACCCTCTCTGTGGGAGCGCATCGGTCGGTGGGAGACTACTGGCAGAATGCGGTCTTGTAAGTATCCTGGTCCGATTAGGGGACTGGAGGCTAAAATATATGAAGAACTGAGATCATAATTAAGCACACGCTTAGTCCAAACAACTCTTGTTTTATTTCAGCGCTGGGGATTATTTTCATTCCCAGCCCGTAATGAGTCCCAAACAGTCCCTCGAGATAAGCACCCACCTTTCTCTCCTTTGAATTGCTGCCAAATTCACTAAAAAGCCAAACGAAGTATAAAGTCCATACAGAGCTTCAAAGTTTAATCCAAACAGAGCAAACGACTTTGCTTCCTGCAAAGATTTCTGTACCTTTGCCTGTCCTTTATACCTTATGGGAAGGACAATCACCTCCAAGCTTTACTCCCGAGTCGCCCCTTTTGTCTTAGCTGCTGTCACCTTCTAGCAGCTCTGTGCACATGCACACTGGGAACAGGCTCCCCTTGTTCCTCGGCCTCACTGCTGCCAGACTCTGGAGGCTCTGGAGTCAGCACACAACTCTCAGATGGTCCTGGCCCCATTTCTGCGTCGGACGCAGGACCCTTGTTGGAGTCTTCCCCAGATTCCCAGACTGGTCCCCGTTCTTCCCCACTATCCGATTCCGCTGCGATCTGCACCGGCTGCCGGAGAACCACAACAAGATAACAATTTATCTGAATTTGTATAGGGGGGGTTGGATGAGAAGCTCTCCAAGGTCCCTTCCATCTCTGTTAATCTGTTAAATTATATGGAAGAGTAACTTTTAATCCCAGGGAAATTAATTCAGTTTAATGAGTGCCATTGCTGTGTTCCTTTATTGGGGGAGGGGGTGGGTGGGATATGGCCTTTAATTCTTTGCTTTATTGCTTTATAGTGCGTTGATCCAACATCTTTACCAAATGAAGCACTTTAGATGCTGAAACATGTCATCTAAATTATCTAAATCCAAATCAGAAGAAACAGAAAAAACGGAAGCCTAACCCAGCTGAATGAACCGTGTGAATGTGACACTGAGACCCAACCAGGGGTGGGATTCCACCAGTTCGCACCTATTCGCTAGAACCGGTTGTTAACATTCTAAGCAGTTTGGAGAACCGGTTGTTAGAAGAAATTACTGGCCTAATCCTGTAAGGAAGGCAGGAAGGAAACATTCTGGTGTTGCTTACAGGAACTGCCTCTCCATTAACCCTTATTACATTCTTGGCAGGACGAGATTTCCTGTCTCAGGAACTTCTCTGGAGTTTTTTTCCCCTCCTTTGCTGGTACTTTGCTTGTGTGGAGTGACCATTCAAAGTTACAATGGCATTGAAAAAAGTGACTTATGACTGTTTTTCACATGACTGTTGCAACATCCCCACAGTCATGAGAGGCCTGGTGAGAAGATGCGTGCCTCGATGTGAGTGATGTTGAGTTGGCCACACCCAGCCAGTAATATGACCACCAAGTCATGCCCACCCAGTCACCTGACCAACAAGCCATGCCCACCAACTACGCCACGCTCACAGAACCGGTTGTTAAAAAAATTGAATCCCACCCCTCGATCCAACTAGGATTTGCAGTTTGGGAAACAAATCACACCAATTGCAAGATGTTTCGGGGAGCAGGCCTGCTTTCAAAAAGGCTGACATAGCTTCAGCAAATCCCAGCTTCCAGACAATGAGGGAGCGGTGCCAAGTAATCTGAAACTAAAAATATATAGCCAAACAATAGCGCTGAAAATATGCAGAGTTTTATATTCCGTCTCAGAGGTTGCAAGCTTGGGAAATAGGATTCTCATTCAACAGAGGAACTTCGTAAGCAGGTGCTGCATGTTTCTTCTTCTTCTTCTTCTTTTTTTTTTGCAGAAATGAAATGTCAGAAAAGATGGTTTATTTGGGGTAGCTTCTTTACATTCTTTGAGGATGTTTGCACCACTCAGAATAACAGAAGGGACCTCGGAGGTCTTCTAGTCCAACCCCTTGCTGGAGCAGGAAACTTCGTACCGTTTCAGAGAAATGGTTACCCAATCTCCTCTTAAAAACATCTAGTGTTGGAGCATCTGCAACCTCTGAAGGGAAGTTGTTCCACTAATTAGTTGTTCTGTCAGGAACTTTCTTCTTAGTTCTAGGTCGGTTCTCTCCTTGATGAGTTTCCACCTGTTGCTTCTTGTCCTGCCTTTGGGTGCTTTGGAGAATAGCTTGACTCCCTCTTCTCTGGGGCAGCCCCTCAAATATTGGAAGACTGCTATCATGTCTCCCCCTAATCCTTCTTTTCATTAGACTAGACATACCCAGTTCCTGCAATGGTTCTTCACATGTTTTAGCCTCCGATCATCCTAGTTGCTCTTCTCTGCACTCTTTCTAGAGTCTCAACATCTTTTTTACATCATGGGTGCCTTTTCTTTTTTCTTTTTTTACAAAAGTTTTATTGAGTAAATTGTTAAAAACATTGGACGTGGTGTTATCGTCCAGGCAATCCTGTTTTGTCATACATATTATGGCACGGGAACACATGTTTTATGTACATTTATACAATATTTTCTATTTCTAATCATTCATTCTGCCCGCCCTACTTTCTTTTGATTCTAGATCAGTGGTGGCTGATCTTTTTTGGGGTCCTGTGCCAAAAATTGTGTGCACCCAGAAGGCAATGCGCGCCCTCCCACGTCCCCTATGCATGCACGCGCAATCTCCACCCCCACCCCACCTCTCCTCTTATATGCATTGCACCTTACAGCTGATTTTCAGCTGGTTTGAGGCCCTTTTCGGCCTCCCAGAGGCTCGAGGAAGACTTCTGCAGGCTTCTGCAGGCTTTGCAGGCCGAAAACTAGCCCCATTTCGTCACTTCCGGTATTTTCAGAAAAACAGGAAGTGATAAAATGGGGCTAGTTTTTGGCCTGCAAAACCTGCAGAAGCCTTCCTCAAGCCTTTGGGAGGCCGAAAAAGGCCTCAAACTGGCTAAAAATCATCTGTGAGGCGCATGCATGTGCAGTGAGATAAGTTTGCCATAGGTTTGCCATCACAGTTCTAGATCCTTCCTTTTCCTGCCACAATTGATGGAATTTATCCCATACTTCATAATAATATTCTGTCTCATCTTTATCTTTCATTTCCAAAGTTATTGTATCAATCTCAGGGATTGCAACTTTTCCAGTGGACACATTTTAATCCAAAATTACGAAAGCTTGAGCTTGGCTTAAACTCTTGTCTATTTAAAATCTGTTTAAAAAGCCAATGCAATCCTAAGTTGCATTAACAGAGGGATACAATTGAGATCAAGGGAGGTACTGATATCACTCTATAAAGCCTTAGTAAGACCACACTTAGAGTACTGCATCCGGTTTTGGTCACCACACTATGAAAAAGATGTCGAGACTCTAGAAAAAGTACAGAGAAGAGCAACCAGGATGATTAGGGGACTGGAGGCTAAAACATACAATGAACGGTTGCAGGAACTGGGCATGGCTAGTCTAGGGAAGAGAAGGTTCAGGGGAGACAGGATAGCAATCTTCCAATATTTGAGGGGAGGCCAAAGGGAGGAAGGGGTCAAGCTATTTTCTAAAGCACCTGAAGGCCAGACAAGGAGTAATGGATGGAAACTGAACAAGGAGAGATTCAACCTGGAAATAAGGAGAAACTTTCTGACTGTGAGAACAATCAACCCATGGAACAGAAGTTGCCCTCGGAAGTTGTGGGAGCACCATCACTTGAGACTTTCAAGAAGAGATTGGACTGCCATTGGTTAGAAATGGTGTAGGGTCTCCTGCTCGGGTGAGGGGTTGGACTACATGACCTATAAGGTCCCTTCCAACTCTGATTATCTGTTATCTGTCTGTCGGAGAAGGTGCTATGGGAATTCTGATTCTCCGGCCCCACCAGAGACTAACGTGGCGGCACTTTCCGACATTGCTAACTTGGCTCCTTCATGGCCTTGGCATTCTCTCAGCCTTTCTCTC
The DNA here is from genome assembly GCA_023653725.1 of Bungarus multicinctus. NCBI lineage: Eukaryota > Metazoa > Chordata > Lepidosauria > Squamata > Elapidae > Bungarus > Bungarus multicinctus. The sequence continues at coordinate 5,685,699 of CM042844.1, forward strand.
TTCAGGGCAGATCACTACCTCCCATCACAATAAAGGCTTAAGTATTTCCGGTGATGAGAACAGGCAGCCCTTAAAAAAGAGGACCGCTCCCTCTTAAAAAAAAGGCCGCATTGTTCCCAGCGATGGGCTGCCAACAGCTGACAATGCCCAGCATAACAGCTGAGCCACAACTATCTTAGAAAGCGGTGGAGTAGGGGGGTTGCCATGAAGAAGGGAGGGTGGAGGGAGGGTCCAGGCTGTTCCTCAAAATAACATCCCAGGCCCTCCAGCTTGCACCAGTGGCCTCATTACTGCCGAGGGACAAAGAAAGAACGGTGCCCAGGCGTATAACATGAGGATCAGATGCTCAAGTTTAGCTCTTATGTTCAGCTTCCTTGCCGGTAAGTTAAAATCGTTCAGACAATTAGCGGTCGATGGGGAAATAAGGTGGAGCAGGAGATTTAATTTAGTTTAGTTTAATTTAATTTAGTTTAGTTTCAATTAGATTAGATCAGATTAGATTTGTTCAGTTTAGTTTCAGTTTAGTTTAGATTTGTTTAATTTTAGTTTAGCTTCAGTTTAGTTTCAGTTTAGTTTCAGTTTAGTTTCAGTTTAATTTAGATTTGTTTAGCTTCAGTTTTCAGTTTAGTTTAGATTTGTTTAGCTTTAGTTTAGCTTCAGTTTAGTTTCAGTTTGGTTTCGTTCGGATGTGATTAGAATTGGATGTGATTAGAAGCCCACACCTTTTCAAGCTGCCACGGTTCAGAAAGACTGTGCTAAACCCTATCTGATCACTTGGGATTTGCTGGGTTAATCCGCCGCTCTGCCCAATGAATCAAATTTAGAAATAACAGAGTTGGAAGGGACCTTGGAGGTCTTCTAGTCCAACCCCCTGCCTAGGCAGGAAACCCTACACCACTTCAGACAAAGGGTTATTCAACATCTTTTTGAAAACTTCCAGTATTGGAGTATTTACAACTTCTGGAGGCAAGCTGTTTCACTGAATAATTCTTCTAACTGTCAGGAAATTTCTCCTTGATTCTAAGTTGCTTCTCTCTTGGATTAGTTTCCAGCCATTACTTCTTGTCTGTTGTGGTTTGCCGGCAGCCAGTGCAGCCGGTAGCTGAATCGGACAATAAGGAAGAAAGGGGACCAGTCAGGGAGTCTGGAGAGGATTCGAACGAGGGTCCTGTGTCCAATGCAGAAATGTGGCCTAGGACAATCTGGGAGTGGAATACTGCCTCCGGAGCCTCTAGAGTCTGGTAGCAAGAAAGAGGACCCAAGGAAGCCTGTTCCCAGTACGTGTGCGCGCAGAGCTGCTAGAAGGCGAGAGCAGCTGAAACAAAAGGGGCGACTCGGGAGTCAGGCTGGGAGGTGATATAAGGGATAAAAGTCAGACCTCAATGACAAAACCTTTGCAGGAAGCAAAGTCATTCGATCGGTTCCGAGCCATCCTTGAAGTTCTGTGTATTTTGGTTGGTTTTTGTCTTGTACTTCGGTTGGTTTCTTTTATAGTTAATTGGATACGTCTGTTTTTGGCAGCATTCCACAGAACTGAAAGGTGTGTGCTTATCTTGGGGGACTGTTTAAAAATAATTCTGGCTGGGAATGAAAATAATTCCCAGCGTTGCAATAAAATAGGTTTTGCTTTTAAAACAAGCTTGTGAATAATTACCATTTACGAAGCCTGGGTCAGAATATTGTCCTGCCTTCAGGTGCTTTGGAGAATAGCTTGACTCCCTCTTCTTTGGGGCAGCCCCTGAGATATTGGAAGACTGCTATCATGTCTCTTCTGGTCCTTCTTTTCATTAGATTAGACATACCTAGTTCCTGCAACTGTTCTTTGTATGGTTTTCTTCCAGTTTTCAGCAAAACTGTGCCCATAGAGAACCATTGACTCGCTTAACCTCAACCACAAAAGAGGTCTTAAAGTTGGGTGGATCACTCTATGCCCACCATGAATTGTGACCATGATGAGCAGGCTCCGTTACAGTCATTAAATTGAGGACTACCTGTAAGATAGCAGCAGGATGATCCATGCTACCCTTTTCTTGCATGTATAGTATGTATGGACCAGGAAAAAAAAGACGCAGGAAAAAAAATTATCATGTTATCATTTTCAAGCCAATGTGATAAAAATACATGGCAAAAGGGCACATAAGTGTTTCCAACGGTTTCACAGTGCCTTTAAACTTGCCACAAATTACCCTGGGAATTAGCACCGTTTTTTTCTCATACAGACTGAAAGAGGCTTCGACGTTTGAAGATGAGTTGACTTCCCTAGGGGAACATGTGTTCATACAACACAATTTGCTTGGCTGCTGACTGGATTTATTTTCTGGCTGGCAAAAGATGCTAAAACTTAAGCTTACCCAATGAATCGAATTCGCTGCAAAGCCACTGAGAATCTAAGATGAAAGCTAACCAATCTGTGCAAGTCGCTAAAATGCTTTTTTTTCCCCCCAGGAGGCAACTGAACTTTCTAGTTTTTTTTCCTTGAAGACATTTTGCTTCTCATCCAAGAAGCTTTGTCAGCTCTGACTGAATGGTGGGGAATGGAAAGATTGATACTCCTTGCAGACAGCTGGTCATTTGCATCCTTTTTAGAGAGTCGTTGAGGCCACTTGGAGGTTTGTCTGTGTCCTCAGAGTCACCTGCGTGGTGGAAATGGTTCCTCTAGTCTGCGATTTTTCCTCTGGCAATCTATTCCTACTCCCACACCATTCCAAGGGCATCCATCCCAAATTGTATAGCTAAAAGTCTGTAGAGATTCTCAGTCCTCCAGGTCATGATTGTCCCAAAAGTGCAGTTTTTTTCAGGATGCAACTGGACTTTCTTGGGTTTTTTTTTGAAAAACTTTCGCTTCTTACCCAAGAAGCTTCTTCAGCTCTGACAGGAGAGACAGGAATGGAAGGATTTATATTCCTTGCAGATGGCTAGTCATTTGCATCCTTTTAGAGGGTCGTTGAGGTCACTTGGAGTCCCAAACGTGCTTTTTCAGGAGTAACTGGACTTTCTTGTTTCTTTCGCTTCTCCTCCAAGAAGTTTCTTCAGCTCTGACTGGATGGTGGGGAATGGAAGGATTTATGCTCCTTAACAGATAACAGATAATCAGAGTTGGAAGGGACCTTGTAGGTCATCTAGTCCAATCCCCCACCCAAGAGGGAGACCCTACACCATTTCTGACAGATGGCAGTCCAATCTCTTCTTGAAAGCCTCCAGGGATGAAGCTCCCACAACTTCCAAAGGCAAAAGTTGTTCCATTGGTTGATTGTTCTCCCTGTCACAAAGTTTCTCCTTATTTCCAGGTTGAATCTCTCCTTGTTCAGTTTCCATCCATTACTCCTTATCTGGCCTACAGGTGCTTTGGAAAATAGCTTGACCCTCTTCCTCCTCTCTGTGGCAGCCCCTCAAATATTGGAAGACTGCTCTCATGTCTCCCCTGGTTCTTCTCTTTGTAGACCGCTGGTCATTTGCATCCTTTTAGAGAGTCGTTGAGGCCACTTGGACGTTTATTTGTGTTTTCAGGGTCACCTGAGTGGTGCAAAAGGTTCCTCTTGTCTGCAATTTTTTCCTCTGGCAATCCATTCCTACTCCCACACCATGCCAAGGGTGTCCATCCCAAATTGTATAACTAAAAGTATTAGATTGGAGTTCTCTGCACCCTGCACATATCATCCGAGAACCAAAGGTCATATTTTTCTAGCTCCTTGAAAACTGTACATTGAAAGAAGTCGCAGAAAATTGCCAAATGCAGCCTCTTTCTTTCTAGAGTCTCAGCATTGTGGTGACCAAAACTGGATGCAATATATGTAGTACCTTGCTCAATAGTAGTAACTGTGAGAGGGATCTCAGTCCTACTGGACAACCATTTAAATAGGAGCCATCAGTCTGCAGCAGCTGCCAAAAAAGCCAATGCAGTTCTAGGCTGTATAAACAGAGGGATAGAATTAAGGTCCCGTGAAGTGTTAATTCCACTTTATAAGGCCTTGGTAAGGCTACACTTGGAATATTGCGTCCAGTTTTGGTCGCCATGATGTAAAAAAGATGTTGAGACTCTAGAAAGAGTGCAGAGAAGAGCAACCAAGAGTATTAGGGGACTGGAGGTGAAAGTATACGAAGAACGGTTGCAGGAACTGGACATGGCTAGTCTAGTGAAGAGAAAGGCCAGGAGAAACAGGATAGCAGGGTTCCAATAACTCAGGGGCTGCTCCAAATAAGAGTGAGTCAAGCTATTCTCCAAAGCATCTGAAGGCAGGACAAGAAGCAATGGGTGGAAACTAATGGAGGAGAGAAGAAACCCAGAACTAAGGAGAAATTTCCTGACAGTGAGAACAATTAATCAATGGAACAACTTGCCTCAGAAGTTGTGAATTCTCCAACACTGGAAGTTTTTAAGAAGAGATTTGATATCCATTTGTCTGAAGTGGTGTAGAGTTTGCTGCCTAAGCAGGGGGTTGGACTAGAAGACCTCCAAGGTCCCTTCCAACTCTGTGGTTCTAATCTATCCCACAGTTATATATAATGCTCTGGTAAGTGTCTTCTTACCAGGGCATTATAAAGTGATGTTAACATTTCATGTGATCTTGATTCTATTCCCTGTTTATGCAGCCAAGGGCTGTGTTGGCTTTTTTGGCAGCTGCAGCACTCTGCTGGCTCCTATTTAAAATGATTGTCCACTAGGACTCCGAGATCCAGCACTGGAGGTTTTGATGCTTCAACACTGGAAGTTTCGGGGCTGCAACACTGAAGGTTTTGGTGCTAAAACACGGGAGGTTTTGATGCTCCAATACTGGAGGTTTTTAAGAAGAGATTGGAGAGCCATTTGTCTGAAATAGTTTAGGGCAGTGGTGGCTAACCTTTTTGGACTCTTGTGCCAAAAACTGTGCGCACGCAAGCGCTCTCATGCTTGCGTGCCAGCACCCAGAAGACAATGCGCATGGCCCTCCTACATCCCCTGTGCATGCGCGCGTGATTTCCCTACCACCACCATCCCCCTTACCTACACTGTGCCTTCCAGTTGATTTTTGGCCTGTTTGAGGCCTTTTTTGCCTGCCAGAAGCTCGAGGGATGCCTCTGCAGGCTTTGCAGGACGAAAAATGGGCCCATTTCATCATTTCTGGTATTTCTGGAAATATAGGAAGTGAGAAAACGGGCCTATTTTTTGGCCTGCAAAGCCTGCAGAAGCATCCCTCGAGCCTCTGGCAGGCCGAAAAAGACCCGAAAATCAGCTGGGAGGCGCGCGCATGTGCAGTGAGGTAAGTTTACCTGGGGCTCGTGTGCTCACACACATGGATCTGTGTGCCACCCATGGCACGCGTGCCATAGGTTCGCCATCACCGGTTTAAGATTTCCTACCTGAGCAGAGGGTTGGACTAGAAGATCTCCAAGGTCCCTTCCAACTCTGTTAATCTGTTGTTTTGTTAAGGTCCCTCTCCCAGTGACTGCTATTGAGCCAGGTTCCATCTGTGCATTTGGTTTTTCATCTGATATTTTAACCAAAGAGTTAATATTTCATTAGCAAGCTCATTCAGCGTCTTCGGATACAATTTCTTCCGGCTCTGGAGATTCAAAATCATTCTATTTTCAAAGAATATATATATATATATTTTTCTCTGAGCCTATTTCTGTAAGTCTGGCCCTTCGATCGTGTCTCTTTATTTCGTCTTTCCTAATCTCCCTGCGGAATTCACGCACATCCTTGTCAGAGAGACCGAAGAGTAGAGAGAAGTGGCACGACTCTGGGTTGTTTTTTTCTTTTTTCTTTTGTCTTCTGTTAGCATTCCAGCATCTTTGCTTGAACAGATGGGATTGCTTTTCTCTTCCCTTCATTCTGAACGTATCTAAAAAAACCGAAAGAATAGAAAGGAAACCTTGTCTTTTCCCCTGGCAATATCGTTGGCTTGTTTTGAAGCCTTTTTGGACATCGTCTCCGTCATGGCTTGTCTATTCCTTGTCCTTAGGAAGCTGTTTTTGTGATGACCCGTAGTCTCTCAAAATAACCCCAAACCCAAAACAGACATTAAAGTCCGGTAATGCCTTCAACTTAACTTCACTGTTTTATTAGGCACGGTTTAAAGTCACAAAAGGAAATAATGAGGCAAAAGGAAACCAAAAAACAAACCGCTTTGAGGAGAATTCCGAAGCAAGCCAAGATAATTAATCATACATTCCAGGAAGATAACCGGGGAGAGTCCATGGGAAGAACGCCAACGAAGATAAACCTCTTTCAAAGGAAACACTAAATTTGACTCCAGCAATTCTGACTAGGCAGTTACACACTTATATAGATAGCTCCCAGCTGCAAGTCACAAGGAGGATCATGGTAATCTCCTCCCGAGTAGAACTCGCTTTTCCCTGATCCTCTCTTCCCTGCGTGCCCTAGGATGGAGAGGGGATGGGCCTGGGTCCTCCTCTGATTGCTCAGCCGGCCTCTGCCCTTCCCCAGCCTCCTCCACCACCTCTGGAGACACACTTCCACTCCCTGTTGGCTGTTCCTCCTCTCCCTCAGAGTCAGTCTTCACCAGGGGCATGACACTTTTACTACCGGCTCGGATGTATCCACAGAGAGGGAGGAGGTTGTGGGAAGAAATATCCACCGCGTTCGGTTGCACATCGGGAGAAAGGCAGATTGAGAAAGGCAATGGAGGCTGGAGGCTGTTTGGAAAGACGGTTTAATGATGAAGGAGAACCACATGGGTACTTCTGGGCAGCTGACCACGTGGATTGGAGAGCGAAGGGCTTTTTTATACCTTCTCTTGGGCTTGGCACTTGAGCTTCCTGTTCCTGTGCAAGAACAGGTATTCTATTGGCTGTTGTGGGGGTTATGTAGAGGTCATAATTGGCTCTGTAGGTTGTCTGAGCTACGTTTGGTTGAAGCTTGAACTGCTGGGGATGGTGCAACTGAGATGATGGAATGAAAGGGGTGCTGGCAGGGGTGGGCTTCAAAAATTTTAGCAACTGGTTCTCCTCCATGGTGGGCGTGGCCTAGTCAGCCTCCTGCACCACGGCAGAGGGGGCAGTTTGGCCCTCCCTGGGCTACGGAGGGTTTCTTCGAGCCTCTGGGAGGGTGAAAACAGCCTCTCTGGGCTCCAGAGGCTCTCTGGAAGCCGGAAATGGGCCCGTTTCTGGCCTTCCCAAACTCCCAGGAGGTCCATTTTTCAGCCCTCCCTGAATCTTCACGTGCATGCCCTGCACTTACCTGCATCTAAAACAGGGCTGTGGGGACTCCTGGGAGGAGCGGGGTGGGCGGGGCGGGGCCAGCCAGGAGTAGGATTTGGGGGTTCTCTGAATTATGCAGAATCTTAGCTAGGGGCTCTCCCGAGCCCCTGCGAAGCCCCCAGCAGCCCAGCCCTGGGCGTTGGGTAATTCCTATTGTGGCTGAGGGTTAATCCTACCTTGGTTGGATCTTGGGTGAGGGTATTTGCTTATGAATAGAGCTAGCTATCTCTTTGTCTCTTAAGCACTGACATCAGCTGAGGGCTATTAAGAAAGTGGTTTGCAAGAGCCTATTTCTCCAACTTCTCATCCAGGGAAATATGTATAATATCCTGCCTTTTTAATATTTCTCGAAATATTTCATTCTTCTAGGAGAGGAGTGGGTGCTAATATTCCACAAGGTCAAAAAAGGTTAAGGTGGCAGCTACAGCGACACAACTAAAGCTTCTCTTCCTGCTTCTCCAGCTTTTAAAATATGTTGATTTTTTTTTAAAAAAACCCTCTCCCTGTGCGCATCTCTGCATCTATACTGTGCATCCTTTTACATTCTCAATTGATCTTTTCGAGGTGTCTTGATAAATATCTCCCAGGATTTTTTTTTTTAAAAAATAACCTCTGGCTGCATTCGCACAACATATTTAATCTGCTTATTGATTAACTCGGATTTGGATCCATATGCTCTCTTGATTCCCCTGCGACACTTCAACCCAGAAAAGCAAAAATGAAAACGAAAAGAACAAATCCCAATGTTAAAACTAACCACATTTAACCTCTTTGGGGGTGCAGTGGGGTACAATTGGCTAGGGGTTAAAGGGTGCTCTGTGAACCCAGCCTTTCAGGGGCAATTCTTGGGTGTCGCGAGATTTAACCGAATCTGGAATTTTTAAATCTCGGTTTCGTCCCCATTTCTCGTACTATTTCAACTCGAAGTCGGCCAAACAGCACGTTTAACATGAAAGGAAGGGGACTTTTGTCGACCATTTTGGGTGATTCCTAGAAGTACCCTTAAGAGGAACTAAAGAGGAAGGTTTCCTAAGCAATCCTCTACTTATGACCACAACCGAGCCCAACATTTCTGTTATTAAGTGAGACATGTGTTAAGTATGTTTTGACCCATTTTATGACCCTTCTTGCTGCAGTTTTTGTAAACCCCTCAGAGAGCTGTAAAGCATGGTGAAGCGGTATATAAGTCTAAGTGCTATTACCCTTCCTCCTTCCCTCCCTCCCCTCTGGGCACCGTCTCTCTCTCTCTCTCTCCCTCTCTCTTTCTCTTTCCTTCCTTCCTTCCTTCCTTCCTTCCTTCCTTCCTTCCTTCCTTCCTTCCTTCCTTCCTTCCTTCCTTCCTTCCTTCTTTCCTTCCTCAGTCCCTCCCCTCTGGGCACCATCTCTTTCTCTCTCTCTCTCTCCCTCCTTCCTTCTTCCCTCTGTCCCTCCCCTCTGGAATCATCTCTCTCCCTCCCTCTCCTTCCTTCCTTCCTTCCTTCCTTGGCATCACAGTGGTTAGAATGCAATATTGCCGGCTGATTCTGCCCACTGCCAGGAGTTCAATCCTGTCTGGCTCAAGGTTAACTCAGCCTTCCATCCTTCTGAGGTTGATAAAACGAGGACCCGGATTGTTGGGGGCAAGAGGCTGACTCTGTAAACAGGTTAGAGAGGGCTGGAAAGCACTACAAAGCGGTGTATAAGTCTAAGTGATATTGCCCTTCCTTTACTTCCTCCCTCCCTCCTTCCTTTTCTTCTGTGGTGGCACAGTGGTTAGAATGCAGTATTGCCGGCTGACTCTGCCCACTGCCAGGAGTTCGATCCTGACCGGCTCACGGTTAACTCAGCCTTCCATCCTTTGGAGGTCGGTAAAACGAGGACTCAGATTCTTGGGGGCAAGAGGCTGACTCTGTAAAACTGCTTGGAGAAAGCTGTGGAGCCCTGTTAAGCGGTACAGAAGTCGAAGTGCTGTTGCTAATATCGTGCGTCTCCCCTGCAGTTGCTATTTATAAGTCCTGCTTGTCTCTCTTCACACTCGGACAGTCTGGCTTGACCATTCATCGTTTGCACACTGCCTGTTATCAATTCACTCGGCCATTTAACAGTTTCCTCTTCCCGAGGATAGGATTTCTTTCCGATGGTTTCCAGCTGAACTTTGAATCCTGAGCCAACAAACCGCTTGGAAGCCAAAACGTCAACAGCACTAAATTTACACCCGGTTTGCTTTTAGAGGCAGGAATCTACCGATAGTCCTTGATTTACAACCACAATTCAACCTAAAAGATATGTGGCTAAATGAGACATTGGTTAAGTTGAGTTTTGCCCCACTTTTCCTGCCGCGTCCGCTAAGTGAATCCTTGCAGTGAATTAAGTTAGCCACACGGTTGTTAAGTGAATCGGGCTTCTCCCGTTGATTTTGCTTGTCAGAAGGTCACAAAAGGGGATCATGTAACCCCAAGACACTGCAGCCGTCATAACTATGAGTCAGTTGCCAAGCGCCTGAATTTTGATCGTGTGACCCTAGGGATGCTGCAACAGTCGAAAGCGTGAAAAACGGTCATAAGTCCCTTTTTCCAGAGCCTTTCTAACTTTGCATGGTCACTAAACAAAGTCCTGTACAGGTAATCCTCGACTTATGACCACAATTCCTGTCCCAACATTCCTATCATTAAGCAAGACATTTGTTAAGTGAGTTTTGCTCCATTTTATAACCTTCCCAGCCACAGTTGTTAAGTGAACCACTGCAGTTGATACGTGAGTACTTCCATTGTTAAGTGTCATGTCCCTGGTGGAAACTGACTCTGAGGGAGAGGAGGAATAGCTGACAGGGAGTGGAAGTGTGGCTCCGGAGGTTGTGGAGGAGGCTGGGGAGGGGCAGAGGCCGGCTGGGCAGTCAGAGGAGGACCCAGGCCCATCCCCTCTCCATCCTAGAGCACGCAGGGAGGAGACGATAAGGGAGAGATTGGGTCTACTGGGGAGGAAAGGCCTTGATCCTCTTCATGGGCTGCAGCTGTGACAACTGGATAAGAGGATGGAGCATGCTGTATTGGCGAGTGCTGGAAACAAAGCATGGAAATATCTCTAGTTTATGGTTCCTCTCCTGAGTTTGTCGTCCTTCCCAGTGTGTGTTCTGTTATCTGTGGATGTCCTCCAGCCCTTATCTTGCCCTAGTTTGTGTTATTTTTTTACTCTTTATAATTTAAACTGGCATTTCCTCCTTCTTGTAATTGTTTGTGTGGGAGTTTTTTGTCTCCAGTCAAGGATATTTGGAGCCTGGAAGCAAAGTGAAGGAATAAAAGGGGCTTCAGCTGTTTTTGTGACTGTGTTTATTTTGCATCCCACCCTGGGTCATCACATTAATTGAATCTGGCTACTCCATTGACTTTGCTTGTCAAGAAGGTTGCAAAAGGGGATCAGCTGACCTTAGGACATTGCAACCGTTGTAAATACGAAACAGTCACCAAACGTCTGGATTTTGATCATGGGGATGTTGCAAAGGTCGTCCCTTTGAAAAACAGTCACAAGTCACCTTTTTTTCGGCGCCGTTGTAACTTTGAATGGTCACTAAACGAACTGCTATAAGTAGGAGTGGGCTGCTACAGGTTCTCCCCAGTCAGGCGAACCCGTAGCTAGTTTTATGACCGGTTCAGAGAACCAGCAAATCCCACCCCTGGCTGGCCCCACCCACCCTGCCCTGCCCCTCCCAGCATTCCCCATGAGGCCCGTTTGGATGCCAGGTAAGTGCAGGGCCCACACGGTGGCTCAGAGAGGGTGAAAAATGGGCTTCCCAGAGACTCCAGAAGGCCAGAAACAAGCTTGTTTCCGGCCTCTGGAGATCCTCTGGAGCCCAGAGGAAGCCATTTTCGCCTTCCCAGAGGTTCAAGGAAAGCCCCCGGATCCTGGGGAGGGTGCAAACTAGGCCACACCCACCATGGCCACGCCCACCCCGCGACCGGGCAGAGAACCCGTTGCTAATATTTTTGAAGCCCACCCCTGCTTGTAAGTCAAGGCCCACCTGTCAGGTTAGGTTCTATTCACAATCCAAGAAAGAAAAACTTAGACTCTCCATGGTTATAGAGAAAAGGACTTTTACTGGAAATTAAAGTGGTAGCATCAGAAGAATTCAAAATCTGAGGCAATAGGCGCGAAAATCATATATACAAAGTTATGCCCATGTTCCCCAATAGCTCAAACTGGCCATCCAATCTCAGATGGGTATAATGTCATGTGGGGGCAACTTCGGGTGGTGTTTCAGACATCTGGTATGCCAAGACGGTTGACCTTGCCTTAGGTCAGTGATGGCTAACCTTTTTGGGCTCCTGTGCCAAAAATTGTCTATGTGCCAGCACCCAGAAGGCAATGCGCCCCCACCTCGTGCCCCCTACGCATGCGTGCGCAATCTTACCCACCCACCCCCGCCGCCTTCCTTACCTGCACTGCGCCTCACAGCTGATTTTCGGCGGGTTTGAGGCCTTTTTCGGCCTCCCAGAGGCTTGAGGGAGGCTTCTGCAGGCTTTGCAGGCTGAAAACTAGGCCCGTTTTGTCACTGCCAGTATTTTCGGAAAAACAGGAAGTGATGAAACGGGGCTAGTTTTTGGCCTGCAGAATCTTGCAGAAGCCTTCTTCAAGCCTTTGGAAGGCCAAAAAAGGCCTCAAACCTGCCAAAAATCAGCTGTGAGACGCACACATGCGCAGTGAGGTTAAGTTTGCCTGCCGCTCGCGTGCCGGCACAAATGGCTCTGCGTGCCACTTATGCGCCATAGGTTCGCCATCATGGGCTTAGGCAGATAAGGGGGCTACATCTGCACAGTAAGCAAGAATGCATAGGCAAGAAAGCATCCCAAGTTTTACATTTCACCAACTCAAACCTCCAGCACTCTTCCCCCCACAAAATCCAATTATTCTTCCCTCCCCTCCGTTTCTGTGGCAGCCGGAAAGATAAGCAGAAGAAGGATTCTTGGAGGCTGACGCCACCTGGGTTGTGCTAGCTGGGGAATTCTGGGAGTTGAAGTCCACCACCATTTTCAAAAGTGCCAAAATGGAGAAAGACTGCCTTAAGATGATCACAGTCTGAGAGAATTCCAGCGTGTGGGTGGTAAATCCAGGGTGGCATTCACCCGTATGAAAATTCGGACTCCCACACACACCCATGCCAAGCAGCGGCAATTATCCTAATGGAGGTTAATCTGTCAAAGTTTTTCTCCAGGCTGAACCCTCACCGTTTATTGGGTGGTTCTTGTTCCCTAATAATTTGATAATGGAAAGGATTTTTTTTTTTTTAAAGAAAGTCATTAGCCAGGCAATGAACTGAGCACCATATAAGGAGGGCTTTCAAGCCCAAACCGAAGTGCTGTTTATTATTAATCAATTTGGACCGAAAACAAACCAACCACTTACCTAATTAAATGCTCATTTTAGATCTGAAAAGGCCCAGAAGTTAATCTGTTGTGTTGTTTATATTTTAGCGCAGACCAAACATGATCAAGCAGCAAGGTATCTGTTGATGCATATGAGTTTTCCATTTTTATTAAAAAAAAGAGCACCTTTTTCCATATTTAAGGTAGCATACGCGATAGATCAGGTAAAGACCTGGAAAAAAGGCATTCATGTCAGAATACAAAAATTTGGGAATGGGGTGGGGCAGATGTTGGCAAATGGTGTCGTTCCTGAAAGATTCAGAACGCCATTTTCCTGAAATGCATCAGGGTTAGTTTAGATTAGATTATCAGAGTTGGGAGGGACCTTGCAGGTCATCTAGTCCAACCCCGCACCCAAGCAAGAGCTATACCATTTCTGACAAATAGTAGTCCAATCTCTTCTTGAAAGCCTCCAATGATGAAACTCCTACAACTTCTGAAGGCAAGTTGTTCCATTAATTGAAAAATTATCCTTATTTCTAGGTTGACTCTCTCCTTAATCAGTTTCCATCCATTATTCCTTGTCTGGCCTTCAGGAGCTTTGGAGAATAACTTGACTCCCTCTTCTTTGTGGCAGCCCCTCAAATATTGGAAGATGCTCTCCTGTCTCCCCTGGTCCTTCTCTTCACTAGACTAGCCAGGCCCAGTTCCTGCAACCATTCATCGTATGTTTTAGCCTCCAGTCCCCTAATCATCCTGGTTGCTCTTCTCTGCACTTTTTCTAGAGTCTCAACATCTTTTTTATAGCGTGGGGACCAAAATTGGATGCAGTACTCTAGGTGTGGTCTTACTAAGGCTTTATAGAGCGGTATTACTACCTCCCTTGATCTCGATTGTATCGCTCTGTTAATGCAGCTTAGAATTGCATTGGCTTTTTTGGCTGCCTCTGCACAGTGCTGGCTCATATTTAACTGGTTGTTCACCAGTTATATGAGCCAGTTTAATCAATAATGATTTAATCGTGGGCTGGGTTCAGACATTATCTTAAAACCAGATTAATTAAAGATGCTGGGCATGACATTTGTTCAACTTGCTAAGCTTGGTTAACTAGCCTTATTATTAAGGTTGTTTTGGGGGGGCTTCATATGTTTTGCCAACTTAGATTCGTTGGTTGGTTTATATGGTCTGGGGAATTGCGAGTTAATCCAGTAACCAAGTTAAGTGTCTATGGAGATTCTCAGACATCCAGGTTGTGGTTGTCCCAAATATGTTTTTTTCAAGAGGCAACTGGACTTTCTGGTTTTTCTTTGAAGACGTTTCGCTTCTCACCCAAGAAGCTTCTTCAGCTCGGACTGGATGGTGGGGAATGGAAGGATTTATACTCCTTGCAGACAGCTGGTCATTTGCATCCTTTTAGAGGGTCGTTGAGGCCACTTGGAGGTTTATCTGTGTCCTCAGGGTCACCTGAGTGGTGCAAATGGTGTGGAGTCTTCTTGGAGCTATTGAAAGGACTGTGTTTGTAGACTGGCTTTTATGCCTAAGGCGGGACTAGAACTCACAGTCTCCTGTGATTGGTCCAAAGTCACCCAGCTGTCTTCCATGCTTAAGGCGGGACTAGAACTCACAGCCCCCTAGTGATTGGCCCAAAGTCACCCAGCTGGCTTTTATGCCTAAGGAGGGGCTAGAACTCATAGTCTCCTGGTGATTGGCCCAAAGTCACCCAGCTGGCTTCCGTTCTTAAGGTGGGACTAGAACTCACAGTCTCCTGGTGATTGGCCCAAAGTCATCCAGCTGGCTTTTATGCCTAAGATGGGACTAGAACTCATAGTCTCCTGGTGATTGGCCCAAAGTCACCCAGCTGGCTTCCGTGCTTAAGGTGGGACTAGAACTCACAGTCTCCTGGTGATTGGCCCAAAGTCACCCAGCTGGCTTTTATGCCTAAGGCGGGACTAGAACTCATAGTCTCCTGGTCATTGGCTTTCCTGTGTAAAGTGGGACTAGAACTCACAGTCTCCTGGTGATTGGCCCAAAGTTATCTAGTCAAGCTTATCATGACTAAAGCAGAACTTGAACTCCCCATCTCATGATGATTGGCCCAATATCACCTAGCCAGCTTTCATGCCTCAGGTGGGGCTAGAACTCCCCATTTCCTGGTGATGTTGTTCACATTCCTCTTTCTTCCTTTCTAGTTGTTCTGAGCCGGAATCAGGAGGAACTTCTTTTCAATGATCTGATGGTCAATTATAACCGGAATTTTCGCCCAGCTTTAGACAAGGGGGACATTGTAAACGTTTCTCTCAAGGTGACCCTCACCAACCTGATCTCCCTGGTAAGGAATGGGGTTGTCATCCCTTCTTGTGGCCAAGAATGTTCCATTCTTTTTCTTCCCAAAGTCTCCAGCAAAAGATGCAAAGTCTAAGACTGGTGTGATAACCCAAAGGGGCGTGGCACAAAGGCAACACAGTCAGATAATCAATAAGAGTGCCTTTATTAGCTCCAACTTTGCCCCCAATGTCCTGGTTACCTTTTGGACTGGAGAAAAACTCTCCCGGGAACAGCCTTTGGCTGCAGAGAATCAAGTCCAAAACATGGTCAACACAAACTGTAACTATAAGTCCAATCAAGGCAAAATGAAGTAATTAATTTGGCAGAGCAGGAGTAAGAATTCCAGATGTGAAGGCATGGCAAAACTCAACATGGTTGGGAAGACGCCAGGAACACAGATAAGCAAAGTCAACACAAGATAAACTCATGTTTGCTCCCAGCAGCTGCCACATGCAACCTGCATTTCTTATCGACTCTCATTCCCAGGTGTGGCTAATGAAGGGAATCAGGGCCCTTTCCTCCCCTGTAAGCCACACAACCCACATTGCTCCCTTCTCCATTCCTCCCTGCGTGCCCTAGGATGAAGAGAGGGTGGGCCTGGGTCTTCCCCTGAACTCTCTCTCCCTTGTTCTACCTCTCCCTTGCTCTGCCCAACTGGACTTTGCCCTTCCCCAGTTTCCTCCAGAGCCAACAGAGCCACACTCCCATTCCCTGTTAGCTGTCCGTCTTCCTCCTGGGATTCAGACTCCGACATGGGCATGACAATAGCCCCTTTATGACCTTTGGACTTCCAGTTGAGCCAGTCAGGAATTCTGGGAGTTGACGTCCACAGGTCATTGCGCATTGATTATCCTGCCGGCCAATGCGCTCCCACAGGGTGGGCCTCTTCGGGGTGCCGTCAGCTGGGCGATGCCTGCTGGTGGCCCCGAGGGTGCGGGCCTTCTCTGCGGGAGCACCCTCCCTCTGGAATGAATTACCCCCGGAGATACGAGCCATCCCTGACCTGCAAACCTTTCGGCGCGCATTAAAGGCCCACCTTTTTCAACAGGCCGGTCTGGAGGATTTTTAATTTTTCTAACTTTTAACTTTTTACCCTGCTTTTATTATTCTATCGTAATTTTTAACTTCAGCCACCAATTTAAATCTTTTTAAATCTATTTTAATTTTTTTCTATTTGATTGTATTGTTTTTATTTAGGCTGTACACCATCCCGAGTCCCAACTTGGGAGAGGGGGCAGTATAAAAGTTTAAATAAATAAACAAACAAATAAATAAATAGACCATTGTTCCCCCCTGGTCTAAGAGTAGGAAAACAGAAACATAGGATCAGGAGTGGGCTTCAAAAATTTTAGCAACTGGTTCTCTGCCCTGGGTGGGCGTGGCCTATTCGGCCCCCCTGCACCATGACGGGAGGGCATTTCACTTTCCCCTGGCCCAAGAGGCTTTCCTCAAGCCTCAGAGCGAGCAAACATGGCCTCCCCAGAGACCCTCTGGAGGCCAGAAACGGGCCTGTTTCCAGCCTTCCAGAACATTTGGGAGGCCCATTTTTTCACCCTCCCCTCATGGGCCCTGTACTTACCTGGGATCCAAAACAGGCCATGTGGGGACTCCTGGGACGGGCGGGGTGGGCTGAGCTGGGCCAGCCAGTGATGGGATTTTCCGGTTTGCCGAACCGGCTGTAAAACAGTCATAAAATTAGCTACGGGTTCGCCTGAACTGGGACAAACCGGTAGCAGCCCAACCCTGCATAGGATGTTCCATGCGGCTGGAGAATTTGTTGGAGGCCTTCTTCTTCATCTTTTTTCCTTGAAGTTCTACCCATGAATTGTTTTTTTTTTCACTTATAGCCCATCTTTATTATTTGTATAAATAACTCAAGATGGCAAACATCTCCAGCACAACTTCTACTGCTACTTTCCCCACAACAACAGGGTTGGGTTGGGTTGGGTTGAGAGAGGGAGTGAGCGAACTGGCTCAAGGTCACCCAGCTGACTTTCATGTCAAAGGAGGGATTAGCACTCACAATTTCCTGGTGATTGGCCCAAAATCACCTAGTTGGCTTTCATGCCTAAGGCAGGACTAGAACTCAACATCTCCTGGTGATTGGCCCAAAGTCATCCAGCTCATTTTCATGTCTAAAGCAGGACTAGAACTCACTGTCTCCTGGTGACTAGCCGAAAATTATCCAGATCACTTTTATGCTTCAGGTGAGACTAGAACTCCCCGTCTCCTGGTGATTGGCCCAAAGTCACCCAGCTGGCTTTCATGGCTAAAGTGGAACTAGAACTCCCCATCTCCTGGTGATTGGCCCAAAGTCACCCAGCTGGCTTTCATGGCTAAGGTGGGACTAGAACTCCCCGTTTCCTGGTGATTGACCCAAAGTCACCCAGCTCATTTTCATGTCTAAAGCAGGACTAGAACTCACTGTCTCCTGGTGACTAGCCCAAAATTATCCAGATCACTTTTATGCTTCAGGTGAGACTAGAACTCCCCGTCTCCTGGTGATTGGCCCAAAGTCACCCAGCTGGCTTTCATGGCTAAAGCGGGACTAGAACTCCCCGTCTCCTGGTGATTGGCCCAAAGTCACCCAGCTGGCTTTCATGGCTAAGGCGGGACTAGAACTCCCCGTCTCCTGGTGATTGGCCCAAAGTCACCCAGCTGGCTTTCATGCCTAAGGCGGGACTAGAACTCCCCATCTCCTGGTGATTGGCCCAAAGTCACCCAGCTGGCTTTCATGCCTAAGGAATGACTAGAACTCCCCGTCTCCTGGTGATTGGCCCAAAGTTACCCAATCAGTTTTGAAGCCTGATGATTGTCAGGAGGTCTCACTGCAATGTTCTTGGCAAGATTCTAGAAGTGGTTGTGGACAGAATGTTTACTGTGGTTCTTAACCAGATCGCTGCAGTCTTTAAGCAAATCGCCTGGTTTGGAAGTGAGCCACGTGGTCCTTAAACAAATCCAGATTCCCCCATTGGCTTTGCTTGTCAGAAGCCAGCTGGGAAGGTCGCAAATCATGTGACAGCATGACATGGCCACCGTCGTAACTTACAAGCCCAGTGTCCATGCCCACTGTTATGAAGACGTGGTGCGATGGTCATAATTTGACAGATGGTTCAGGACTCACTTTTTATGAGACCATCGTAACTTTGAATCAGTAAGTGAACGGTCATAAATCCAGGACTATCTGTAATCCCATTTTTTTTTTGTGCTGTTCCAGAACGAGATCGACGAGACTCTCACCACAAATGTGTGGGTAGAGATGGTAAGTAAATACCCAGGACCAATTTCAAGTTGTTGTTTTTTAGTAAAATTTTATTTCAGTTTTCCACATTTTAAAAACATTTTTTTTTAGTGAAAAGCACGGTTCCAGTTTTTACATTTCCATACAAACGTGACCTTCATTACATATTCCTCTTTCACATTTAATTTAATATCTTACAATTACTTTACATATTTTCTATTCGTTTTCTCCAGTACTTTCCTCAAACTTATTTTATATATTTTCAGTTCATTTCTTAACCTATTTCTTTTAACTTTAAACCATTCTCGTATCTTCATGTTCATTGTACTTTATACTTTTATCTGTCAGGTTTGCAATTTCATCGCATATTCTGATTTCATCATTTCAAAAAACTCCATCTCAATTCAAACATTTCATATAAATTTCCCCCACAATTACCAGTTAGAGTGTGCCACCCCTATAGCTTATTCATCATTTAATTGATTCCCTTTTAAATTCCAATAATCATACGAGTTCTTGTGGGAAGGTCTGTGACACCTGTTAAACAGGCAACTTAAACTCAGTTGCATTTCAAGGTTATCTTAAAATAAGTTTAAAACCGCACAGGACTTTTGAGAATTACCCCAGCATACTTGATTGTAAACACAAAGATGAAATCCCACCCATACCAGGCTCAAAATAACAGGATGGAGGAAATTTATTTTATAAAAAGGAGCTTCCGATCTCTTGCAAATGAAAATAAATATATGTATCCCAGAATCATCCCAAATGATTGTCCCAAAGGTACTTTTTTTTTTTCCAGAGGCAACTGGAATTTCTGGTTTTTCTTTGAAGACGTTTCGCTTCTCATCCAAGAAGCTTCTTCAGTTCTGACCAGGATGGTGGGGAATGGAAGGATTTATATTCCTTGCAGACAACTGGTCATTTCCATCCTTTTTAGAGGGTAGTTGAGGCCATTTGGAGTCTCAATGGTGCTTTTTTCAAGAGGCAACTGGACTTTCTGGTTTTGCTTTAAAGACGTTTCGCTTCTCATCCAAGAAACTTCTTTTGCTCTGACCTGATGCTGGGGAATGGAAGGATTTATATTCCTTGCAAACAGCTGGTCATTTGCATCCTTTTTAGAGAGTCATTGAGGCCACTTGGAGTCCCAATGGTGCCTTTTTCAAGAGGCAACTGGACTTTCTGGGGTTTTTTTGAAGATATTTTGCTTCTTCACCCGTGGCAGGATGGTGGGGAAGGATTTCTATTCCTTGCAGACAGCTAGTCATTTGCATCCTTTTTAGAGAGTTGTTGAGGCAACTTGGAGGTTTGCCTGTGAGTGGTGCAAATGGGAGTGGAGCCTTTCCTGGAACTTCTGAAAGGATTGTGTTGTAGACTGGAGATAATGATGTCATATCCCTCCCCTTCTGTTGAGAGAGGGCTGTTCAATTTCCATTCCCCACCACCCAGTCAGAACTGGAGAAGCTCCTTGGATGAGAAGCAAAATGTCTTCAAAGAAAAATCAGAAAGTCCAGTTGCCCCTGGAAAAAAGCACCTTTGGGACAACTGTGTCCTGGATGACTAAGAATCTCCATAAACATCCCAGGATAACATTGTAGGATCCAATCGGACTTGGCCACTGGGACCCAGGCCTCATGCTGGAGCCCATTTTAGAAGCCCATCATTGGGGAATTTCTCTCTCTCCAGAATTCTCTCTCCAGAATATGTGCAGTGGTCTTGTTCTACATTTTTGTATTGACATGTTTCCTGGTTGTGTATAGTTTTTAGTTGTTAATTAGGGTCTTGTCGGCCTACTATTTAGTTGTTAATTGTAGTTTCCTTGTAGGCCTCAGCTCCTAAGTACCTGATAGGCTGGTGGTAAATCAGCACTCCTATTGACTGACAAACGGCCCGTTTCCCAGGCTTCAATCATTTCTCTAGCTGTTTTTGGCCCTGCTCGGCCAACAATCATAGTAGCTATAGTAATAGTGCCTGCTCTTGTCGATATTTGCCAAGCCAACATGAGTAATCAAGTTTTTTGTTGCTAGAAATGGAAGGATTACCGTCTGCAGTGGGACCCAGAGGAGTACGGCAACATCAGCTGTTTACGGATCCCTTCGACGTTGATCTGGCTGCCAGATATTGTCCTAGAGAACAAGTCAGTAGTCTGCAAAAGTTGATTTTGCTTTTCATGTCCCACTGATGGCAACTCTTTCCGTGGTGGGATTCAAATGTTTTTACTACCGGTTCTGTGGGCGTGGCTTGGTGGGAGTGGCAGGGAAAAGACACTGTAAAATCTCCAGTCACAGGTGGGTATTTGCCGGTTCTCCGAACTACTCAAGATTTCCGTTACCGGTTCTTCAGAACTGGTAAGAACCTGCTGATACCATCTCTGAACCCCTTGTGTAATATCGATCCTAATCTTTCCATAGAACCATGGGAATAGATCCCTCGCTGGGTGGGGCATTCAGGGCGTCCTGAGGGCATTTGTTAGAAAGGAAACAAATAGTCCAGAGAGAGATGAAATGAGCAGTGCAGTGGCCTAGAGGTGGCGCTCTTGCCTCACAATCAGAGGCTGTGAGTTCAATCCTAGATAGAGGCAGCTATTCCTCTCTCTGGACACAATGAGAATATATATCTGCCGAACACAACTCCACATTGGTGTCAGAAAGGGCATCCGGCCAGTAAATCCTCTGTTAGCTCCATTCAGTTGCTCAGACTCCACCCCGCAAGGGATTATGGGCAAGGGTGGGATTCAAATTTTTTAAGAACTGGTTCTGTGGGCATGGTTTAGTTTGTGGGTGTGGCTTGGTGGTCATGTGACTGGCTGGGTGTGGCCAACTCAATATCACTCACATCGAGGCACGCATCTCCTCGCCTGGCCTCTCGTGACTGTGGGGATGCTGCAACAGTCGTAAGTGTGAAAAATGGTCATAAGTCACTTTCTTTCAATGCCATTGTAACTTTGAATGGTCACTCCACACAAGTAAAGTACCAGCAAAGGAGGAAAAAAAAACTCCAGAGAAGTTCCAGAGACAGGAAGTCTAGTCCTGCCAAGAATGTAATAAGGGTTAACGGAGAGGCAGTTTCTGTAAGCGACACCAGAATGTTTCCTTCCTGCCTTCCTTACAGGATTAGGCCAGTAATTTCTTCTAACAACCGCTTCTCCAAACTGCTTAGAATGTTAACAACCGGTTCTAGCAAATAGGTGCGAACTGGTAGAATCCCACCCCTGCTTAAACCCCGACATCAACTTCAGACAAACAATCAAGTAAGCAATGTTTTCGTGGTGTGGAGACAATAACTTGGTCCTCAACACTAATAAGACCAAGGAGCTTATAGTGGACTATAGAAGGAACAGATCAGACCTTCAGCCCTTCTTATCAATGGAGACCGAGTGGAGCAAGTGGCCAATTTTAAGTTTCCGTGTGTCACCATAAAAGAGGACCTGACCTGGGGGTCCTCACATTGCAGCCCTGGTCAAAAGGGCTCAGCAGAGATTATACCACCTGAGACTTCACAGGACAAAAAATACAACTGGGTGGAAAACTGCTGGTGACCTTCTACCGCTACACCATAGAGAGTATCTTAACTTAGTCCACCTCTGTATGGTTTGCCAATTGCACAGTGGCAGGTAGGAAAGCACTCCAGAGGGTTAATGTCATTGGGCAGAAGATCATGGGTTCCCCTCTCCCCTCTTGGGAAGAGCTTTATAGCTCCCGCTGCCTTAAGAAAATTCAAAACATTCTCAAAGATCCGTCTCATCTTAGGCACCCTTTTTTTTTAAACTATTACCATCTGGCAGATGGTACAGAATAATAAAAACAAAGGACAAATAGGCTGAAAAACAGCTTCTATCCCAGGGCAGTAGCTCTATTGAATTCTACTGTATAGTGCAGGTTTCCAATTCAATGTGTGTAGTGTGAAGGATGTGTGTTTATTTTCATGGTCATAATGTGCCCTGAAGATGGTGTTTGATTTCGTTGCACGAGATGCAATGGCAATAAACTAAACTAAACTAAACTCTCCTGACATGCATTTTTTCTTAGCTATTCATTTGATTTTCCCCTTTTTGAAATAATACAATTTATAGTATTTTATCAATAGGAATTGAATCACGCTTCACTTTCGGGATAAAAGACACCGAGAAACACTTGCAATAAATCACCTGAAGTGTATCTTAAAGAAAACCCGCCTTTCAAAATGTTTGTAAAAGTTATTATGGCGATAGGTCGCACACTTAGCCAGAACGTCGAATTTCAATTTGGCATTTTTACCCACTGACCGAGCCTTTCCCAATTATCAGCTTCTATCCCAGGACAGTAGCTCTAATATATAATATTGTATAATGCAATATTAATGCAATATCAGGAGTTTTCCATTCAATTGCCTAGAATGTGAAGGGTGTGTGTTTATTTTCATAGTCATAAGGTACACTGAAGTTGGTATTTAATTTCGTTTTTACGAGGTGCAATGACAATAAAGTAAACTAAAATTAAACAATATCCCAATCAAGGAACTGCTGAAGAGCCATCAGTAAACACTTCAACCAATGAATCTCTAAGACCAACCCCACCCACACAGGCAAGTCACCAGCATATAAACTGGGCAGCAAACAGCACTCCTTACTACCGGTAACACTGATGATGTTACCTCGTTGGGTCATAAAACGTCTGCAAGAAAACAAGCCAAGCTCAGAGAGCCCCAAGATCCCTTTGTTTCTGATTTCTTTCCGTCCTTCTTTCTTGCAGCATCGATGGGGTCTTTGATGTGGCCTTGTACGCCAATGCTTTGGTGTTTCCTGATGGGAACATCACTTGGTTGCCTCCAGCTATTTATCGGAGCGTCTGCTCCATTGTCGTCACCTACTTCCCTTTCGACTGGCAAAATTGCTCCATGGTGTTCCAGTGAGTCCCTGGGTGCTCCCTTTGTGGTAGGACGGGGAGGAAGGGAGGAGTAGGATGGGGAAGGAAGGCCTCATCTGAGTTGCCTTCAAGATCTTCTTGGTGGCCTTGGGTGAAGGTCTCTGGATTAAAGCCTGGCCATTAAAACATGGCTACACTTGGTGGGGCTTTCAAACCTGGTGGGACTTTCAGATCGTCCCTTCCAATCCCGTCATTGGCTGAGTGGTCCAGACCATAGAGAGGAGAGGAGGAAGAAGGGCTGGGGTAGGTAATGGGGGGCTGGAGGTGGAGGAGTTGGAGTTGGAGCAGTTGGAGGAAGAGGAGGAGGAAGAGGAGGAAGACTTGGAGATGGAGAAGGAGGAAATGGAGTTAGAGGTGGAGGAGGAGGAGGAAGGGGAAGAGTTAGAGGTGGAGAAGGAGGAGGTGGAGATGGAGTTGGAGGCAGAGGAGTTAGGAGGAGGAAGAAGAAGAAAAGTTAGAGGTGGAGAAGGAGGAGGTGGAGTTGGAAGAGGAGGAGGAGGAGGAAGAGGAGGAGGTGGAGGAAGAGGAAGAGTTAGCGGTGGAGGAAGAGTTGGAAGAGGAGATGGAGAAGGAGGTGAAGGAAGAATGAAAGAAGAGGAAGAGGAAGAGTTAGCAGTGGAGAAGGAGGAGTTGGAAGAGGAGGAGTTGGAGGAGGAGGAGGAGGAGGAAGAGGAGGAAGAGTTAGAGGTGGAGAAGGAGGAGTTGGAGGCAGAGGAGGAGGAAATGGAGGAGGAGGTGGAGGAAGAGGTGAAAGAAGAGGAAGAGTTAGCAGTGGAGAAGGAGGAGTTGGAAGAGGAGGAGTTGGAGGAGGAGGAAGAAGAACAGGAACAGTTAGATGTGGAGAAGGAAGAGGTGGAGATGGAGGAGGTGGAAGAGGAGGAAGAGTTAGAGGAGGAGAAGGAGGAGTTGGAGGAGGAGATTACAACTTTACTTCTGCAGCACCAATGCCATGAACTGATCCTAGTTGTGTGTCTTCTCCTTGCCCAGGTCTCAGACTTACAATGCCCTTGAAATCAACCTCTTGTTGACCGTCGAAGAGGGAAAAACAATTGAATGGATTTTTATTGAAACCGAAGCTTTTACAGGTAAGCAGGTAGGAGGAAGGAAGGCGTTTATGGTGTGACTCGGGTCTTGCTACCACATTTCCATGAAAATAAGACCCTGTCTTATTTTTTTTTTTGCTACCAAAAAAGGCACCAGTTCTTATTTTCAGCGGACGTCATCCACTGACTAACCTCACTTGTGTGCATCACCCCTGGCCAGTGGTGAAATTCACATTTTTTTTACTACCGGTTCTGTGGGCGTGGCCTATTTTGTGGGTGTGGCCTAGGGGGTCATGTGACTGTGTGGGTGTGGCCTATTTGGTGGGCGTGTTGGAAGTTAAAACCCACCCCTCTCCTAGGAAAATGAAATATTTTAGGATATATTAAAAAGGCAGAATATTTCCCCTAAAAAGAAAAGTAGAAACTCAAGAGAGGCAGAAACTCAGCCCCCCCACCTTTGCTAATGGGCCATTACTCTGGCCTAGGCCAGTCTATTTTACATAACAAAGATCTACTCCAGGTAGAGCTATTTATTTTATTTATTTATTATTAATTACATTTATATACCGCCCTTCTCCCAAGGGACTCAGGGCGGTGAACAGCTCGTCTAAAAACCCCACAAATACAAAAGTTAAAAAGTAATTAAATATTAGAATTAGCTGCAAACTAAAATTAAGAAACCCCCCCCCACCCTTAAAACCCAATTTAAAATTAATAAAATTAAGCTATAATAGGAATTGCCCAAAGCCCTTTCATTACATCATCACCTAGCAAGGCTCAACCAAGTCTGGGACTCAGGACAGCCTACAGAGTTGCCCCTGCATGGCCCCGTGGGAGTCTGACAACCAATCAGAATACAAGCTCAAATTAAAATCCTGTTAGTGGTGTCATGGTTAAAACAATGGTAAAGCAACATATGGATTTAAAACCAGAAATATTTTGTTGGGTATTCTATTTAATTTTACACATGTTAATTTGCTGCTAGAATTGTGTTTGCACAACAATGGAAAAACAAAGATATGAAAATCAATAAAAAAATATGAGAATGTGCAGAAATTTAAATTTAAAGAATTTACAGTCAAGGAGAAGGCTTAGAATACTTTTTAACATGGGATTTCTTTTATCAATGGCTAGAAACAGAAGTTAGAAATGTAAAAGTATAAAAGAAAACACCAATTATATAAGGAAAGTTCAGTAAAATAAGCAAATATTATTAGTATTTGATCATTGTTAATGTGTAGATAACTTTGAGAGCATACCTCCCAACCCCTCCAAAAAATACTGCAGATAAAAACCAATTTTTTACTTAACCCCCAGACAAAGCCACTGCACTAAAAACTCTGGATTGTTTCCCCAAGGATCCAAAACCTCACAACAGAAATCTCAGCCCTTCTGCCTTTAAGAAACCCCCAGGCAAACAAGCCAGACAACAAAAAGCAACATTAAAGTACAGTCATTATTAAGGTAATTCACCTGGAGGTCCCCTTTCCCTGATTCCGGGCAGAATTAACCACCATGATAGGAAAGACAAAAGACCCAGGCAAGAACAAAAGCAGGGCAATCATGAACACTGAAACCCATGATCCATCAATCAGGCTCAGTTAAAAAAACCAGCTTTAATAATGGCAAAGTGTTATACGTTTGGTTACTAATTTTCTCAGAACTGCACTTCACGTAAAATGTCCCCTGGCCTGCATGCTGCAAACATCAACATCAAGAAATGCTAGGACATATTGTTATGTGCCTATAAATTAAAGCAATATTTTTAAATTTTTCCAGCTGTATCTGCTTTGTGAGTGTGTGTAACATCAGACCCACAAAACTACCCAACACACTCCCTACACAACTGAAAACTACAAACACACACACTCTCAAAACAGATACAGCTGGAAAAATCTAATTCTTTAATTTATAGGCACATAACATTTCACACAATTTAAAAGAACTTCCACACACACACAATGACAACCTCACAAAGCAGCTGATTTCTAAAAATAGAAAAACAGCTAAAATTTCCCAAATTTTATATGACTATTTTTTTAGGAAAAAAATTAACACACTTACTGTTTTTTTAAATCAGGGGTCTTCAAACTTGACAGCCTTAAGACTTGTGGACTTCAACTCCCAGAATTCCTTCTCCTAGTTTGAAGACCCTTGTTTTACATAAGGGGATTTCAAACTTGGCAAGCTTAAGACTTGTGAACTTCAACTCCCAGAATTCCTCCTCCAGTCATGTTAGTAATTCTGGGAGTTGAAGTCCACAAGTCTTAAGCTTGCCAAGTTTGAAGACCCCGGCCTGCCCTGATTTAAATGAATAGGGAAAAAAACTACTTACCCAATTCAAGAACGGCAGAAACAGTTGCTCACAGAGCAGGAGATTGCAGCAGCAATTGAGGAATCAGGGGAAGACCTCTGAAAGAGGTAGGTGCTGACTGGAGGCGAGAGGGAAGTGGGTTATTTTAAAAGGGTTTCTTTCTTTTTAGAAGCCCTGGGGGTGTGGGGGGAGAATCACGATGGCTAGGAAGGTTCGGAAGAGAGTGGGCAGCAGGAAGTAAGCACAGGGAGCCAGGCAGGAAGTCAGGAACTGGTTTGGGGCGTGGCCAGCCAGAATCGCTAACGGTTCTGTGAGGTACGCTAAATTCCTCCTAACGGTTCGTGAGAACCTCTGCCCCTGGCCTTCTTTTCGCTGCCAGAGGCCTTCGGGAACTGCTTCTTCTGCAGCCAGCAAGGCTTTCCTGAAGGCATCTGCAGCCAATAATGGAGATCTGGATCGATCCAGAACTTTTTTTTCAGGTACAGAGGCCTTCAGGAAAGCCTTGCCGGCTGCAGAAATGGGCCAGCAAGGCAGGTGTCGGGTGTGTGAGGCCTGGCTACAACTGTCCAAAGATAAGTAGTAGGGCAACACCATCCCACCACATTCCCACCCTAGCTTAATTTTTACCCGTGCACTCCGGAGTGCACGGGATCTTAATTAGGGCTTATTTTGGGGGGTAGGGCTTATATTGGGTGCATGTGTAAAAATCAAGCTAGGGCTTACTTTCAAGGTAGGTCGTATTTTTGGGAAAACAGGATACATCCGGACTGTCATCTTAGCATTGGTACCATCAGTGATCGACCTGATGCCTCTTGTTAAAAGTCACTTTCCTCCTTGTTCTCCGCCTGCCTTGTGGCAGCATTCAAAGCTAAACTGTCCCTGAACATGGAGGTTCCACTCAGCTCGCTCACCAGTAGCCATTGATTTAAACCGAGTTGAGTTCTTTTTCCTCTACTGCATGGAGATGAAATCTTCCAGAATGATCATCAAATTCCGGATGAGCTGGAAATCAGGGGTATGTAGTCCTCCCTGTAGATCCGGATGAGAGTTTTTCAAACTCAGAACAGGTGGGCTTCAATTCCCAGAATTCCTCAGCCAGCCATGCTGAAGTTGAAGTCCACCTATCTTAAAGTGACCAACTTTTGAGAAACTCTGATCTTCTAGAGGATGTCAGGCCACAGAGAAAGTTTAAAGCTTAGACATTGATCACCTGCCCCTCGTGGCAGGTGATCAACGAGGGACTAAGAACTCACCATCTCCTGCTTTCTAGAGCCAACCCCTTGATTACTTTACGTTTTGGCTACTCCTAGGTGAAACAAAAAGTTGAGACTCTAGGAAGAGTGCAGAAAAGAGTAGCAAAGATGATGAGGGACCTGGAGGTTAAACCATATCAAGAAACGCTGCAGGAACTGGGTTTGTTTAGCTTAAGAACAACAGTGGAATGGAATGGAATAGAATGGAATGGAATAGAAATAGAGAAAATGAGTAGAATAGAATATAGAATAGATTACAGAATAGAATAAAATAGAATAATAAAATAGAGATTAGAATAAGACAATAAAATAGAGAATAGAACAGAACAGAATAGAATAGAATAAACAGAGTTGGAAGGGACCTTATAGGTCATCTAGTCCAACCCCCTGCTCAAGCAGGAAATGCTATACCATTTCTGACCGATGGCAGTTCAGTCTCTTCTTGAAAGCTTCCAGGGATGAAGTTCCCACAACTTCCGAAGGCCACTTCTGTTCCATGGGTTGATTGTTCTAACTATCAGAAAGTTTCTCCTGATTTCCAGGTTGAATCTCTCCTGGTTCAGCTTCCATCCATTATTCCTTGTCTGGCCTTCGGGTACCTTGGAAAATAACATGACCCCCTCTTCCTCTCTGTGGCAGCCCCTCAAATATTGGAAGACTGCTTATCATGTTTCCCCTGGTCTTTCTCTTCACTAGACTAGCCAGGCCCAGTTCCTGCAACCATTCATCGTATGCTTGAGAAAAGAAGGACCAGGGGTGATATGACAGCAGTGTTCCAGTATTTGAGGGGCATCCACAAAGGGGGGGGGGTTCAACCTATTCTCCAAAGCACCAGAAGGCAGGATAAGAAACAATGGATGGAAATGAATCAAGGACAGAAGCAACCTGGTATTCTGACCCAAACCTGGTTCCAAGGAAGCAAACACGAGACAAAGGTAACAGCACAATCTTTTAATGTTTCTTTGCAAATCCTGTTCCTTCACGGGTAAAAGGCTGCTTCAAACCAATTAGCTCCGATAAGAAAGAGCCTTGCCAAAGTTTTGCAAGGCTGCCAAGAACACCAGATAAAGTTACCAAGAAATATTTCAAACACAAAGAGTCTCCAAACACCAACTAAGAGAGTCTGAACATCCACAAGGCTCGAGTGTAAAACTTCTTTGCCTTCTGCAAAGAATTGTGGTTTTTCAGCTGGCTTTTATCTCCTCAGGGAGGGGCCGTTACCTTGCAGCCTTACTTACTTACTTTCCTTTGAGCAGCCCTGCGTGCACATGCACTGGGCACAGGCTCCTCAGGGATGTCTTCATTGCTGCTGCCAGTCTCCACAATCTCCAAAGGCAGCATTCTCCACCCTGATGGTCCTGGCCCCATCACATGCAGGCCCCTCATCTGAGTCCTCGCTCTCTGAGACCTCAGCTGTCTGCACCTGCTGCCGGCGAACCACAACACCTGGAATTTAGGAGAAATTTCCAAACAGTGAGGACAATTAACCAGTGGAACAGCTTACCTCCAGAAATCATGGGCGCTTCATTACGGGGGGTTGAAAAGAGAGTTGGACAGCCATTTGTCTAAAATGGGAGAAGGTCTGCTTCTTGATCAGGGGGTTGGACTAGAACAGCGGTCAGCAACCAGTGGCCCACTGGTGGGCCGTGAGAAAATTTTGGTGGGCTGCAGAGAAATCTCACCCCCAGATCAACCCCTCCCCCAAGCAATTAATCCAGGCAGAAACACAAGGCTGCGTAGCCCACATGGCCCACACGGACCGCCCCCCGCCCACTCACTCCTTCCCCAGCAAACTTGCCTGCTAAATTGCTATTTTTCCTTTTTCCATCATCTGTTCTGCTGTGCCGGGAGATTTAGATTAGCTAGGAAGCAGGAAATGATTGGATTTCTTGCTTTCTAGCTAGTCTTTAGATCTTCGGCTCTGCTTTTAAGCACAGCCGAACCTCCCTTAGGACTGAGGGTTCTGTTATTCCGTGCAGACTCACGGCAAGCAAATTTGAGAGACTGAGCTAGCTGATGGCAGATAGATAGAATATCTGAATGAATCTGTGATTCTGTGAGCAACTCAATCTGCCTGCCTGCTTTGCCTGATTTTGGATAAAAGTTGCTCTTTTTTAAATAAAAATTCAATATTTACATACATGGTATGTTGTGAGTTAATTTTGTGAGTTTGTTTGGTAGCAAATTTTATGAGTTTGCTTGCAAACAAATTTTATGTGACAGACTGAGCTAGCCAATGGCAGATAGATTTCTGAATGAATCTGTGATTCTGTGAGCAACTCAATCTGCCTGCTTTGCCTGATTTTGGGTAATCAGGCACAGCTCTTTTTTAATAAAAAAATTCAATATTTATATAAATATTTATAATATTTACATACAAGCCATGCCCAGCCAGTCACATGACCACTAAGCCACACCCACAAATTAGGCCATGCCCACAGAACCGGTTAGCGGTCCCTGGAATTTAAAATTATGAGTTTGGTGGTCCCTGAGGTCCAAAAGGTTGGCGACCCCTGGACTAGCAAACCTCCAAGGTCTTTTCCCTTCTTCTCTTCTTCTGCTCTATCAAATTCCCCTCTAGTTTTTTTTTGCAAGGGGTCCAAAACATCGAAGCATTCCTTGTGTTTCCATTAGTATTTTCTTATCTACTGTAGTCCTGAATTAGTTGATCTTCCGGTGGTCCAGAGTCTTCGGACCCATGCAGGGGTGGGATCCGACAGTGTTAACTACCAGTTCAGTCATTTACAAGGTTCGGTGATTTACGATGTGCATCCCTGCACGCTGCTGGCGCGTGCCTCTAAATCGTCATCAGCACGCTGCCTTTCAAAAAGCCCTTTTTTCCTGCTTTTTAAAATGCAGCTGTGCCTCGCACGGCAGCTGAAGTTGAAAAAAAATCAGGAAATAAAGGTCAGGTAAGAGCCCGGGTAGGCAGGTGGGCCAAAACCTCAGCGAGATAGA